>CM057232.1:110075814-110675814 GCA_029891385.1 Erythroxylum novogranatense
TTGATTCAAAGTTGGTATGCAATGTGAAAAGATCTTTAAGTCTAAGCTGAAT
The DNA here is from genome assembly GCA_029891385.1 of Erythroxylum novogranatense. NCBI lineage: Eukaryota > Viridiplantae > Streptophyta > Magnoliopsida > Malpighiales > Erythroxylaceae > Erythroxylum > Erythroxylum novogranatense. The sequence continues at coordinate 110,075,867 of CM057232.1, forward strand.
CAAGCTTGATGACGGTCGATTATCAAGCTTTAGTGGCGGAGGAGGTTATTATCTTCACTCTAATTTATGTTTGATCAAATTGGTTCTTTAGGATTTGATTATTTTTGGATTTGTTCGTAAAACCTATTTATTGAAGTTATTTTCTACATAATCGATTGTCTACCTAGATAGTCCTTTTTTTGTTTAGTGGTTCTGATTTTTTATTGTTGTGGTTATCTGTTGTTTAGTAGTTCTGATTGTTGTGGTGGAGGAAACTCTGTGGACTTTATGCTTTGTTTGGGATTAGGGTTTTTTTTTTTTTTGGGTGTTGGCTTTGTCAGTTCTCTTAAAGGAACTCCTACTCGTGTTAATTTTTACACGGCTACGGGGATAAATTGGTCTTAGAGTGGATTGTAGGTTACGTGTTTGGTTGCGGAGTGCTTTGTGTATTTCTAGATGTGGAAACTGGTTACTTCATTACTGCATACACATAATTCGTGCGTGTATACCATAATACCAGGTTCGAGTTGCTGTACTTTCTGAAGTTTGATTGTGGGAAAGAAGACTATGTTCCAGTTTTTTTCATGATTGAAGGGTGATTTTCAGAGTTCGGATACTGCACTGACGATATCGATAAACCAGTCTTTCTGGATCTAACTGACAGAGAGTATCTAGATGAAAGTTGAGGGCAGTGGGGACAAGGATTTGAGGGGCTTGAACCATCAACTGCATGAGGGGCACAAGACAGCTGAAGATGGAATTATGAGGGAGCAAAATTTAATACGAGTTGATGATTTGAAAGTCAATGGCATTGCACAAAATGTAAACGAGGGGCATGGCAGGGGTCTTCAGGTTGCAACTTCGCCACAAATATCTCAACAGCAGCAGCAGTCTCAAGGGTCCATTGTTTGTTGGGAGAAGTTTCTTCATGTGAGATCTCTCAAGGTTCTATTGGTGGAAAATGATGATTCTACTCGACATGTTGTTACTGCATTGCTTCGGAATTGCAGTTATGAGGGTCAGTGGCTGGTCTCTGTAATATAATGCATTGTGGATTTGGTGTTTGCATTAGACTTGAAGACAGATTAGAGATGGTGGTTGAACTTATATTAGAATATTTGTTGATTCAATGCTAGTCTCCTTCTGCATAAGTTTATTCACTTAACCTTTGTGTGTTTGTGTCTGCTGTGTGTCTGATAAAGATTTTCCTTTTTAATTATTGATGCTGGAAATTTGCTCTGACATAATCATTTCTGTGTATATATATACGTGTGTGTACGTAAAACGTTTAATGTATCCTTATCTCCATCTTTATAAAATTGTTCACTTAATCTTCTTGCGCTTGTCAAGCTGTTTGTGGTTGGTGAGCTTTTTGATTTGTTGAATTTATTATGCTGGAAATTGTTTCTGCTATTATCACCGGAAAATTGACTTTTCATGCTTGTGTGAGTGGCATAAACTGTGTATAGCTTTAAGACAGGATGGACATTAATTGCTTTTGTTAGTGATTATTAGAAAAGTTTGGAAGTCAGCTTTCAGGAACTCCAGATTGAGAAGCCACATTACTGCCAAGTAGCACCATCTCTGGATCAACCTTTATTTCATCACTGTTGTCATCTTTGTACAGGCTCAAATAAAAGTGTTTTATGTGAATTCAGCATCTGTTTTTCAATTTTTCTCTTCAAATATTTGGTTGTAGTGAATGCACTTTTGGCATCATTACTTTGTTGCGCGCAGATACCATTTTTTGTTGCTGTCATGTTTTTCGTTGCATGGATGTGATGATTTTATGTATTTATGTGGTTTTATCAGTCATTGAAGCATCAAATGGGTTGCAAGCTTGGAAGATACTCGAAAATTTGAACAATCATGTTGACATTGTCCTAACTGAGGTAGTGATGCCTTTCTCATCTGGCATTGCTCTTTTGTGCAAAATTATGAGCCACAAAACACGAAGAAATGTTCCTGTTATCAGTAAGTTTCCTATTGATGAATTTGTTGTTTTTTTTTCTTTGTAACAACAGGATATTGGGAAGAGATAAATTTAACTTTTGTTTTCTGATGAAATGTGTGAAGTGATGTCATCCCATGACTCAATGGGGTTAGTCCTTAAGTGTTTGTCAAAAGGTGCTGTAGACTTTTTGGTGAAGCCTATAAGGAAGAATGAGCTGAAGAATCTTTGGCAACATGTCTGGAGAAGATGCCATAGTGTGAGTATATTGTGCTTCAGATTTTAGAATTCCAGCCTTGAATTTTTTTGTTGTGTAGCTTAATCTTTTCCTTCGGAAGGCCTCTAGAAGTAAAAAAAAAATCTCCTCGTCCTATTTGCTCATTTAAGTCTCTGTTGCAAAAAGTTAGGTTTTCTCTTTTTGAGATTGATGATTCAGAACTGACACTGATTAGGAAGCTCACATTTTAGCCTTGACAATGGTTTCTTCTCCATGCTTTAACATAACCCCTTGCGTCGGCAAAAATGTTCATCAATACCATTTCCTACTGTGCTTGATTGTCCTTATCTTGTCTTTCAGTCCAGTGGAAGTGGGAGCGAAAGTGCCACACAAACTCAGCAATCTGTAAGGTCGAAGAGTGTTGACAAGTCTGACAACAATAGTGGCAGCAATTATGAGGATGATAGTGGGAGCATTGGCTTGAATGAGGACGGAAGTGACAAAGGAAGTGGCACTCAGGTATAATGAGTGTTTCATTAGGAAGAAAACTTGTGATATCGATAACTACATGAGTGTCTAGGATGATATTGGGATTTGATATAGCAAGTTGAGGTTTTGAAATTGTTTCTTGGCATGTTACTTTTTACTTGTTGGAACTTATATTAATTCCACTTCACACCAACGGGCCTCCTGTTAGTGGCACCCCTATATTTTGTGCTCTACAGTTCTTAGCTTATAATCTCTGTTTACTTGATTTCAAAATTTAAATGGATATTGTATTGCCGTAAAACTGATGACAGCCATGCAATGTGAAGCACGATTGATTTCTCTACTGATGAAGCCTTCTTTTGATGAGTTAACCCCAGTCTGGTCTGTTTTAAATAGAAATCGGTTCTTAGCTCTGTGAATTGTTTCTGTAGTCTAATACTTTTGTAACTTGGAAAGCAGTTATGCAGATGATTAAAGGTGTATAATATGTAATGATATGCTTTTATGTTTGTAACTGACAATCAAATGCTGGGACTGGACTATTAATTGCTTTAAATTTTACGACTTCGTACTGCTTTCAAATATGATCTGAGACTATCAAGGGTGTGACTGAATGTAAGACTGTCACTTTGTAGAGCTCTTGGACAAAACAAGCAATAGATATCGATAGCCCTCTCCCAACATCACCATCTAATAATGTTGCTGAATGTCCGGATAGCACTTGTGCACAAGTCATTCATTCAAATGGTGAATTATCTGGTAGCAAACAAATTCCTGTAACAGATAAAATTAAGCACTGCAAACTGGAGGAAGAACTTGGTATGTGTGAAACTCTGGGTCTTTTCGGTGTTCTGTAGCTTCTTCATAAATCTTTTTCTTTTCCTTCCTCTTCGACTTTTTCTCTCTTATTAACTTGCATATGAATTTTTAATGTTTTTTTATTTCTTGTGAAAGAGAATATTACAACTGGAAAAGACATGGTGATGAACATGGAAAGAAATCTAGACTTACGGCTTGAATATCCAGTTGAAGATCCAATTGCACTTGTAGGCATGAATCAAAAAGATTTGCTTGAAAAAGGATCCAGTAAAGTCAGTGAGCAACCAATTGATAAACAACTGTTAGATCTCAATTGTGAGAATCTTTCTAGCAAATCAAAATATAAAGCAACTAATCATACAAGTATTATCATCAAAGGTACTGAGCCTCTAAATGACTGCTTGAAGTTTGAGGCATCAAACAAACATGCCAAGATCATGGATACCAAATGTAAAGCCATCTGTGATGATAAAGATGCACCATCCCTTGAGCTCAGTCTAAAAAGACTCAGAGGAATCAAGGATATTGGGACAGCAGTTCATGATGATCGCAATGTTTTAAGACGATCAGATTCATCAGCATTTTCAAGGTATTGGAGAAGCTTAAGGACCAATTCAAATTTATTAAGTCAATTTGCAAGTCAAAACATTTATATTTGCCTCCCAACTCAATATTAGCTTGGCTGCCTTTGTTATTTGTTGTGGTGCAGGTATAATTCAGCCTTGAATACAAATCAAACTTCCAAGGGGAACATGAAAAGTTGTTCTCCGTGTGACATTAGCTTGGGTGCTTCCAGAAAAGGATTAGTGTATGATCTCCAATCTCATTCTTGCGGCGATCGTCCTAATCAAGGCTCAAATGTCGGAAGCAATAACATTGATACAGGCTCCACTACAAATAACACTTATAACCAGTCAGTTCTGGGGGAAAACAAGCCAGCAGTAACATCTACATTCAAACGTTTGCATCCAGCTCCTATTTTCCAGCCCATGAAAGGTGACATCTTATGCACCTCAAAGCAAATTGTCACAGAAAAGGATGATGATGTTACAGGTGCAGAAGTTCTGGCTCAGTCAAGTGACATCCTTCATGAATCACAAAGTCAGCACCGTTGTGATTACCATCATCTCCTTCAGAACACTCAACAGAACCAGCTTCCACCTGGCCTGGGTGATTCATTGGTGAACAAATTGGCTGTTTCTGTTCCACATTGCAGTTCATCCAACGTGCCATGTGGACCTACTGAAGGTAACACAGGTAATTACAGCATCAATGGAAGTGCCTCGGGCAGCAACCATGGCAGTAATCATGTAAGCAATGGTCAAAATGGGAGCACCACAGGTGTAAATGCTGGAGGGACGAACATAGAAGGTGACAACAGGATTGGTGGAAAAAGTGGTAGTGGTGATGCTAGTGGAAGTGGGAGCGGAAATAGAGCAGATCAAGACAAGTTGGCACAGAGAAAAGCTGCTTTGACAAAGTTTCGGCAAAAGAGGAGTGAGAGATGCTTCCGGAAAAAGGTAAAGTAAGGTGATGGCCATTGTCCAAATCTGGTTTATCTTCTGTTACTGTAGGCTCTTATAAGGGAAACAACTATGAGACGGGGACATAGCTCCTGGGTTTGTGGTGTTTGCACTCAGGAACTTTCTAGTATGGTGTAGTTGTATAATGATATTTTCATTTCCATGTGTGAATTCATTGCTTGACATGTTATTGGTGCTTTTAATTCCGCAAGAAAAGGACGTTGGGAACAGGATTCTTCCATGTTGCCTTCTGCTATGCCTGTACTCTGTTGCTTGGACATGCATACATGACTTGATGCCCTTCCCTTCAATTATGCATGGTGGCATGATTACTTAATAATGTGTCTACTTAAGTGCAAGCTTGGGATGGGAGTTTTGGCGGATATTCATGATTCTTGTCCTCCTTCAGCTTCCTCTTCCTCTTTTAGAAGCTCATTCTTTCATTTCCCCTTGTTTTCCGTCCTTTGTTTTTCTTTCCATTTTAAGTTTCAAATCCCATTTGTCCCTTAACAAGATATGAAATCCTTTGTATCTAGGTTCGATATCAAAGCAGAAAGACGCTAGCAGAGCAACGACCACGAGTTCGCGGCCAATTCGTACGGCAAACAGCCAAAGAACGCAACGAGAGCTCGAGCAGAGCAACAGAGAGCTAAATTGACGTCCTTGATGTGACGACTAGAAATCTACTGTAACAGTGTTTGTCTGGTTTTGTGAAATGACAAGTCATAGATAGAGAACCTGAAGTACAGTTTGTTGCTTTAGATTTGGAATGCTATTTGTATCATGAAACTACGTTCAATGGGAATTGTTGCCACCCTTGAAGTTTGTGTTCACAAGCTTGATTAGACTGTATTTCGTTTGTGAAACAGCTTTAATTGTTCATGTTGGTACTCTACTAAACTTTTTCTTTCCCAAAGGAATTCTGCTTTTGTATGTTTTCTTACGTCCCGATGTGATTTAAGAATCCAATTATTCATTTCGCTTTTCAGGAAACGTGTCATTCAAGAACAGCAAAAAGATAAGACAGGCGACCGGCCACGAGCCAATGTCTGAGATCCCAAAAAACATCCCATCTGTAAGTGCAAATCCTGTGTGGCCCAAGTCTGCAATTGGTTGATGATATGTCACGTCTTTGCTTTGGATTAGGACTTGTGATACTCATTGACTAATACGATGAAAACTTAAGATCAAGATGCTTTCTTATCATTCCCCTCTCACATAAGGGTTGAGATTTGGATATTAAATTTTATCCGCATATTTATGTAGAGTTTATATAAATATGTGGATCAAATTAAAAAAATAGGACTATTGAAACTCGTAAATTAGGGTTGGAGTAAAATTAAATGAGAAGATTATTAAATAAAATTAACTGATTAATTTATAATAATTAGACGATTAATTAATAAATCAGTTAGTTTTAATAATAAAGATTACTAATATAAATTAAACTAATATTTTTATAATTACATCAATCGAATCGATGCAAATTTTAATTATTCGTAATATCAGTGAAACTCATACAATTCAACGTGCTTGTACACTAATGTTCGAAATGTTGCAGATGTCGATCATCATACGATAACATTCCATAAGCTTATATCGACATAACTTTAGCAACCCCTCTTATTGGCTTTAATACAAATATTATAAGAGAATATATCATGTGTGTAATGTTATCCAATAGTGTGACTACATTTATATGTAATAATTATGTCTTAATTATTTAGCTTAATTTTTTGTAATTATTTGTTTATTTTTATCTTGTCTTATATTTATTGTATTATTTTATTATTATTATTATTATTATTATTATATATATATATATATTCTTTTTTCCTGTGGTTTTATCGTAAATAGCATCTCTATTAGTTAAGTATAAGATCGCATATTATTAGTCCTCTTCAAACTTTACATATTAGCAAGACTTTCGTTAAAAAGTTATTGTTGTTGTTGTTGTATATCTACCCAACACTAAAAAGTAACACTATAGGTATAAAGAGTGATAATAATATAAAACGAAAGTAGAAAAGGGATAATAACAAGGAAAGGAAAAACAATAATAACATAAGATGCAAGGTTTAAAAAGATTTAGAATATCGTAATCTTATCCTTAATTAATTGAATAGCATAAAACGAGAGAAGAGATTATCTGTTTTGGATGGTCTATTCTCACCTTGTTTTGTAGAATCTCATTCACATATTTATATGAGTCTTATATAAATATGTGGATGAAATTTAATTAAATAGAGTAGGAATTGGTTTACGGAATAAATGTTCTATTTCCTTAAGACCTTATTTCATTGAGAGTTGGTAATAGAACGGGATGGAACTTAACACATTTCTATCGTTTAGTTGAGAGTTTCATAATGAAATAGAACGGAATGGGTTAAAAATAAAGGGTTTCATGTTATGTTTCATTTCATCATAAATAGTGAAAATAAGAAACCTCTAATTTAGAAGGTTTAGGATGGAACGTAAACTAATAAATAAATAATACCTAATATACTCCTAATAAATTTTCTTAATATCAATTTCTAACCCTAACCTCCTTTTCCCCATACTCATTTATTACGGTCCACAAATATTGTATATAATTAATAATATTTTATATTAATTTTCCTTACCCTAATAATAATAATTTTATATTATTAATAATAAATTGTATATAATTAATAATAAAATAAAACATTTTATTAATGAAAATAGAAAATATATAAAAATGATTCTTTAATTGTTTGTTTATCTTTCTATATAAATAAAAATATAAATAAATTATTTTAAATATAAATCACATATAATAGAATAAAATAAAATAATAACATTTATTAAAATTTTTATTATTTTAAAATAGAAAATATATAAGAAAAATATTTATCACAATTGTGACTTGAACCGTAACTTTTAATTAGACATGATTTCTGTTTTAAAATCATAGCGTTAAACCTCATATAATAATCATTTTAATATTAAGGATATAATAGTCATTTATTATGCATTACATTCTATTATATCTATCTTCCAAATAACATTTTACTACATTATATTATAAATTCTTCCATCTCTCACACACAATTTTTATTATTTTATTATAAACCGTTCCAACCTAATTTATTTCATTTCATTTCATTATATTAATTAATAATTATTGTCCATCGAATCAACCAGCGGAAAAATCTGTCTGTACTACAGAATCAGGACATCTGACTTTGTTATGTCTTATGATGTACGTCCCAATTATATAGGATGACATTATTTTTGTTTCATAAAAATCTGAGAAAAAGACAGGACTTGAATGTGTGATGCCTGCAAACAAGTTTTAGACGGCCTTGAAAAATTATAAATTCTGTAATAATGCACAAGTTTTTTTCTGGCACGAGAATTATATAAAAGGTAAAAAAAAAATGCAATTTTTCAATTTAATACGTGTCCTTTTAATAAAAAATTTATATAATTTTTTATTGCGTGCATAAAATTTTATTAAACATAAATCATTCAATGAGTTACCTATCAATGTTATGAATACCGTATCGGACTCGATAATCTAATCGAAGCTCAGAACTAAACTATACCGATATCTAAATTGCATCGAAGATCGCTTCGGGATATTTTTTAAATTTATAAAATAGTTCCTAAACTTTTTAAAAATTGCAAAATAGTCCATACCGATATATTATACAACTGTATCAGATATACTTTACTAGTTTATCGCTTACATCAACCATACTTTAAAAATCTTAATAATAAATAATAATGACAATTAATTTGAAATAACAATAATTTTAAATATTTTACATATAAATAATAATCACAATTAATATAAATAAAGACAATCATCATCATACAATTATAAAACTAAGGATAATACAAAGCATTTAAAATATTATAATAATACAATTTCATCATTATAATAAATAATATTACATATTTACATCAAAAGATTCAAAACATCCGATAAAAAGAACAATAAATATTACAAAAAAGTTGATGACGAATAAGCAATCAAGTAGTAAGTTGAACTCGAAACAAAAATATTATATTTACATTATATACATATAATTTAACATAAACATCAATGATCAAATACAAGTAAAATTAAAAGAAGAGGAAAAATAAAAACCTGAAGTTCAATCGTCAATTGGCGGATACCCACTTGAATTGCACTGACCCCACTGATCATTTGGTACAAAATCATCATCATCATTCAAATTTAATGCATCAAATGACATATCAATGCTTTCCCATCCAAGATCATCTTCCACATTCAAATCACTCACATCAACCAAATTGGGTTCTTCAAAAACCCAATCAGCCAAAATATCAATATTATCAATCGCAATTGGATCATTTGAACAACTTGTGCTACTAAGAGTCCTAGTAAACAATTACATTTAATTATTAAAAATTATAAGAAATTATATAAAATTAATAATGAAAATAATGAAAATAACATACCTTTCTCAAGCTTTAAATTGTAACTAACAAAACCAAGTCATTCAACCTCTTATGCTCCAATCTATTCCTTTTTCGAATGGATAAATTCAAATGTGCTCCAGTTTGTTCACACCCAGTTGCACTCACACATTGACTTAAAATTGAATCACAAACTTTCTCAATCTGGAACACTACATCCGAAAAGATCCCACCAAGTAATCGCAAGTTATAAGAATACAAAAGTAGTGTTATAAACAAAATAAAGTGATAAATAAATTTCAACAAATAAGAAATAGGAAATAAGTAATACCGGAGAAAGAAGTCCTCTTTGTTGAATAGCTAACCGACATTCCAAAATCTCCATAAGAGTACTTATAAGCCTCCATTTGTGTGGTTAAAGCAATTTGCATTGAGTTATGAGGAATAATTGTTGTAATTGTCATAAGCATTCCTCTACTAACTTCAACTTGCTTTTTAACATCCAGTCTAAAATACACACTGGGATTCAAAAATGCCCCAGCTACAAGCAATGGAGAAGAAAGTTGTCTTTTCCTTCTCTCATTAATGATTGAGATATATGACTCGTATAAAGAAGGCTTATGTTTCAGATTGGCCTTGATTGCTTCCATTGCTCTCTTCATAACATCAAAAATATAACTCATTGTTGGCTTTTCTTCACTATCAGCCAATCGAAGCACCTCACCAAAGGCTCACAAACCCGGATAACGAATTGAGATGCCGACCAAAATTCCCTATCTTCCGGTATGATACTACAAACCTTCATTCTAGCATTAGACCTAGCATGCTGAGATGTTACTCACTTATCACTTGTAAACATTTGCCTTAACTCCTTCCTCAACAAAAGAAAAGACTGAAGTGATAAGAAATTTGTTGCAAATCTTGTCACAGCAGGGCGACACAAATTCCTACCATTGGTAAATTCCCTTCTCATCAAATTTAAAACCCATGCACGATTATAAATAAATTTTGTCACCTTCTTTGGCTTCTGCATGGTCTCATTAAAAATAGGAAAATACCTAGGATTTCCTATATCCTCCAGTATTAAGTCAATGCAATGTACAACACAAGGAGTCCAAAAAAATGAATTATAGGTTCTTTGCAACCTTTGTCCTGCCGCTTTATAAGCGGAATCATTATCAGTAATAAACTGAACAATGTTTTCCACCCATACTTCATTCACAACTTGATCAAATATCCCAAACAAAGTATCAGCATTTCTAATTAGGCCAGATGCATCAATCGATTTTAAAAACATAGATCCATTAAAACAATAAACCAAAAAATTTATGATAGGCACTTGTCTCCTATTCGTCGAACCATCACACATAATTGAGCATCCATTAATACCCCAATTCACTCTTCTTTCATCCAAATAAGCTCTCATTTCAGACACAGCACAACTCAAAAGTTTACCTCTTAAGTCATCAATCGATGACCCTTTGTATCCTAGACCATAAGAGACTATGACATTTATCATAGGTTGATAATAATATGATTGAGAAGCATTAAATGACGATCCTGTATCATACCACCATCTAGCTACTGCCATATCCACGTTGTGAGCCGCATCTCTTGTCTGCATTGCACTACGAATTGAAGGTTGGGCTCCAGGAGTTGTTTGTGGTGCAAAGAAACCAGGCAGCTGCTTTCTTCTCTTCCTCACTTCAGATTGTACAAGATCCTGAGACTGAGATGGAACACTACCAGTACCACTACCATGTAGGAAAATCCCAGTGTGTGCATTACATACAAACGGTGCGGAAAAACTAAAATTTTTATTTCGGGACCTTCCTGAAAGTCAGGATCCATGTTTTTATATAACAAAGTCAAACCATAACGACCAAAGGAGACCGTCTCTAACGGTATCCACGCAGAGGTCGGAGAAACTAACCGGGGCAAACCTTTTGACCCGGGAATAGCTAGAACAAAGTGAAGACTGCTAGATCTCACCTTATTCTTGGAGAGCTATGGAGAAGAAGCTTGAAGAAGCTTGGAGAAGAAGAAGAAGAAGACTTGATGAAAGAAGATGAAGAGATGAACAATTAGGATTTTAAAACCCTTTCAAAACCCACTATCATCAACCTTTCCTTTCTCCATAAGCCATTTGTCTTTAACTCTTTAAAGACATTAAATGCTAATGGGGAAAAAGCTTTCCACGTTAGCCTTTATATATATATGTATATATATATATATATATAAAGTTAAAAAAGATAAGGCTTATCATCTTCCTTCCACGCTGACACACACACACACACACACACATATATATATACATATATATATAAGTAATATATATATATATATATATTATTACTTAATTAATTAATAAGATATATATATATATATATATATATATATATATATGTGAAGTGGTCCAATCACACTGGGGTTGGTCCTACCTACTACAGTCCCGATATGGAAAAAACACCAAGACTGTTTCAAGAATATCGATGTCGCAATCTCATCGGACATATCCCAATCTCATCGGGATCCATTTAATCCTATTGCTTTCCATATATTGGATCTCTGCTCAAAACTATTTTACTAATTCTCCGAGTCACTCTTATGCGTGTGACCCATTAGGTTCCCGGTTATGTTGGCCACTTAGATTAACACTTAATCCAAGCAAGTCATGAGCGGTATCTAGCAACACATCATGATCTCCAATTGATCGGAAAGTAATTGGTTTGACGAATGAACTTATGTTCATCACGAACCTTTCCATAGACAATTACTGTGCAATTCGTCCTTTCACCATGCTATACCCCACTTGGTTATGAGTATGGGCAAAGTGTCAACTCTTACTAGACTAACTACGTCAAATCTAGTCCAAGTGATATCGCTTCGTGTCTAGGACTCATTACTTTATATGTCATCAAGACACTCTTCATGACATATGAATCCGACGAGATTTTCAAGTAATAACCCCGACAAGAGGCCGTGGGTATCATCTTCGCTATCACGAAGTGATGAATCCTTTATTGGCTACTCAATTACCTTGAATACCTCAAGTAGTACCCAATCACCACCCTATGAGCGAATTCGTAAGGCAACAAGGAATGGAGTCAAAGCACGTAATCAAGATCTAAGATATCCTCGAGTACCTCAAGTCTAAGGATATTTGCACCATTGCTATGATGAGATTATCACTGACATTAGAATAGGACATCCATGTGATGATCTCATAGCAGGTCATCCAATGTACTTACTACCTCTAGTAAGCATTCACATCTCAACCCTAAACATCTCATATTTATAGTATATGAGATCCACTGCTTGATCAAATCAAGGAGCTTGAGATGTGCTAGTCTCCGGATTAACGATGTCCAGCCAGAATCCTATGACTAGAGATAATTTAGATACTGACATAATTGCATATAATAGGAATCTCAGTAGTATGATCACATCATAATTTCCTTCATGCTATGTCATATATCATGGACTTCATTAATTTGCTTATAGATCAATATCAATTCATCAATAATGAACATCAAATTAATGAAATATGTCTTTCTTTATTTATTCATCAAGTATGTACACAACTTTGTACAAAACACACTAAAGGCGATTGTCTTTAGGGCACTACTCTAACAAAATATCCCACTTGACCTAAAGCCAATCGCCTTGATATCTAATACCATAGGCGAGTACATGAGAATCAAAGCTCTTCTGTGATAATGGCTTTGTCAACGGATCAGCAACATTTTACTCGGTGGGAATTATCTCTATCTGAACATCACCTCGACCGATGATCTCCCTAATCAGATGATATCTGCAAAGTACGTGTTTGGATCGTTGATGAGACCTTGGTTCCTTTGCCTGCGCAATAGCCTCATTGTTGTCACAATACAACTGTATGGGCCCATCACAGCTAGAAATCACACCAAGTTTAGTAATGAACTTTTTGATCCAAATCGCTTCTTTCACGCGCATCTCAAGCAAGAATGTACTCGCTTCGGTTGTTGAATCGGCAGTTGTCTCTTGTTTGAACTCTTCCAACCGATCGCCTCACTGCTCAAGTGTGAATATATAACCTGATTGGGATTTAGAATCATCCTTATCGATTGAAAACTAGCATCTCAGATACCCTCTCACTTTGAGATTTCCATCTCCATATATCAAGAAAACATCCTTAGTCCTTCGCAAGTACTTGAGGATATTCTTGTCACCACCCAAATGACCCTCACCAGATCCGATTGATATCTCGCCGTAACACTTAGAGCATATGATACATCGGGTCTCGTACATAACATAAGCGATATGATAGATCCTATCGCAGATGCATACGGATCATATTCATGCGCATCCTCTCATCTTGTGTCTTAGGACACATAGATTTCGAGAGCGTTATCCCATAAGTCACGGGAAGGTACCCTCTCTTGGATTGTTCCATGCTAAACCTCTTTAGCATCTTGTCTATGTACGTTGATTGTGAAAGACCAAGCAATCTTTTTGATCTATCTCTATAAATCTTTATCGCAAGGATATAAGTTGCTTCACCAAGGTTTTTCATGGAAAATTGTTTAGATAACCAAATCTTCACAGATTGTAGCATAGAGACATCGTTTCTTAGTAATAATATGCCATCTACATATAGCATAAGAAATACGATTGCAGTCCCACTAACTTTCTTATACACACAGTGTTCATCCGGATTTTGTGAGAAACCAAACTCTTTGATTACCTCATCAAAACGGATATTCCAATTCCTGGATGCTTATTTCAATCCATAGATGGATTTCTGAAGCTTGCATACCTTTTCGCCATCATAGGAGCTGAAGCCCTCAGGTTGTGTCATATACACATCCTCAGCTAGATTTCCATTTACGAAAGTTATCTTCACATCCATTTGTCACATCTAATTATCATAATGAGTGGCAATGGCTAGGAGTATCCTAATGGATTTAAGCATTGCTACTGGGCTGAAGGTCTCGTCGTATTCAACTCCTTGTCTTTGACGAAAACCTTTAACCACAAGCCTTGCTTTTTAGGTAATCACATTACCATCCATGTCGGTTTTCTTTTTGAAAACCCATTTACACCCTATGGGTTTTATTCCTTGGTGCCTCAACCAAAGTCCATACTTGGTTTTCATACATGGAATCCATTTCACCTGCATGACATGAAGCCATTTCTCGACTCAACTCTTCGTAACCTCTTCATAGTGGTAGGCTCATTATCTTCTATGAGCAATACATCATTCTGTTCATTCACGAGAAATCCATATCTCTGCACAGAGCGTATCCTACGTGACCTACTTAATTTCATGTGTTGTAGAAGGTTGAATTATTTCATTTGTATGAGTCACAGCCAGAGTTCAGTAGTTGATCTGCGCTTGTTAAAGCATCTTGAACTTCTTCAAGTTCAATTTTGCTCCCACCGCCTTCTTGTAAAAGAAACTATTTCTCTAAAAGACAACATGCTTTGAAACAAACACCTTTGTTCCTCAACAAGGTAGAATTGATATCCCATTATTTCTTTAGGATATCCTACAAACACACTTGTCGACTTTGCATCAAGTTTATCTCGATCAGATCCGCTTCACATAAGCGTGACAACCCCAAACTTTCAAATGAGTAAGATAGGGTCTTTGTTAGTCCACATCTCATATGGAGTAACATCAACTGTCTTTGATGAAACTCGTTTAACAAATAAACAAATTGTCTCAAGTGCATACCCCAAAAGGATTTTGGTAACTTTGCAAAGCCCATCATCGATCGCACTATGTCTAACAAGGTTCGATTTCTCCTTTCATCCACACCATTATTGTGGTGTGTAAGGTGGAGTCCATTGAGATAAAATCTTATTATCTCGAGATAATCTAAAACTGTTGGTCTAAGTATTCCCACCACGATCGGATCGTAATGTCTTGATACTTTTTCCAAGTTGGTTTTCTACTTCATTTCAATTGTTTGAACTTTTCAAATGCTTGATTTGTATCTCATCGAATCTGGTACCTATATCGAGAATAATCATCGATAAAGGTAATGAAGTAAAGACAACCACTTCTAGCATGGATGGACATCGACCACATACATTTGAATGTATTAGGTCTAATACTCCAGTCGCTCGTTCACCCTTTCTCTTAAAGGGTAACTTAGTCATCTTGCCTAATAAACAAGATTCACATGTGTCATATGATTCATAATCAAATGACCCTAAACTACCACTCTTATGGAGCTTAGCTATACGTCTCTCATTTATATGGCCAAGGCGACAATGCCATAAGTAAGTTGATTTTAAATTATCTTGTTTAGGTCTTTTCGTGTCATTGACATTCATAATTGAATGTGACATATCTAATATGTAAATTCCATTGTATAATGTACCAGTATCATAAAGCATTCCATTCAAACTAATAGAACAATCATTGTTACTAAAAGTCAAATGGAAACTAGCTCTATTTAAATAAGAAACAGATAATATGTTCTTTGTTAAAACAGGTACAAAATAACATTCATCCAGTTTAATTACAAGCCCATCGGGAGTGAAAAAATAAGTGCCTACGGCTAATGCGGCAACTCTTGCTCCATTTCCTACACGCAGTCTAGTTCTCCTTCATGAGTCGCTCATCGTCCTCGAGGCCCCGTGATATCATTGCATATGTGTGAGCCACAACCGTATCTAATACCCATATGTTATGATCAGAAACAGTATTAACCTCAATGACAAACATACCTGAAGGAGCTGAGGCATCTGATGCCTTCTTCTGCTTCAATTCTTCCAAATACACTTTCAATTTCGCTTTCAGTGGCCAGTCTTGCCACAATGGAAGCAAGTTCCTTTTGGTGCGTTTCTTTGGTTTTCTTTTTGGCTGCACTTCCTTTTGGTTTCTTAGACCTTTTCTTCTTCGCTTTTTTTGAACCGAAGAAGTAGAGTCCACCACGAGCATCGGCTTGCTATCCTTCTTGATAGCTTGCTCTGCTGTCTTGAGTAGATTGATCAACTCTGGGATTGTCGTGCATATTTTGTTCATCCGATAGTTTAACACAAACTGTGAATAACTATCAGACAATCCAATCAAAATTAAGTCAACACTTAATTCATAATCCATAACAAAACCCAAGACAGCCAACCTCTCAATATACCCATTCATCTTCAGTGCATACTGGACTGCAGATGAACCTGGAGTCATCTTAGTAGTGAAGAGTAGCCTTGAGGTCTCGAACCTTTCGCATCGAGCTTGCTCATCGAAAAGCTCTCTAAGATGAAACACTATGGTATTAGCATCCATAGACTCACGCCGCTTCGCAACTCTGGTGACATAGAGGCGAGCATAATACAGGTAGCCATGTCACTGTCTTTGAGATGCTTACGATAAACTTTCTAATCCTCATCAGAAGCATCAACAACAGGTGGATCAAGAAGTGGAACATCTAGGACATAGCCCAGTTCCTCAGATCTTAGAACAATTCTCAGATTTCTCAGTCAATCGAGAAAATTAGGTCCAGTTAATTTATTAGAGTCCATAAGTGATCGCAAATTCACACTAGAAGACATCTTCAATAAACCTAAAAGGAAAGAGAGAAAGAATGTTAGAATATTAATATATGCATGATCATAAGGACTTGCATGACATACATATGGCTCCCACTAGTTTCAAAAATCCATAACCCTTATTATGAATCCAAGAAACATTATGACAAAATGTCCTAATGGGTCGATATCCGACATTACTAAAAACGACATTGGGTTTACCCAACAAGCCACCTTAGGTCAATCGGTAAGTATCAATCATACCAATTGCATCATAGATATCTGACATTACTAAAATGACCTTGGGTTTACCCAACAAGCCACCTTAGATCAATCGGCAGGTATCGGCCATACCAGTTACTGTTGGACCCCACTGTCGGAGCCCAACATCGGTCGTGAGAGCGTGGCGGGAAACGTGCTGATTATACATGTTTAGAAAAGACCCGCGGAAGAGTAACGGGCCTACTGGGAAACATACTTGAAACCTGCTTTCATATGATTTAATAAACAAGGCTAAACATGTAAATTAAACGGTTGAGAAAGGGAGACCATCGGAAGTTCAATGGACCCATCTTGAAACTTTCATGCTTTTAAAACAAACATATCTATAATTCATGCTCCAAAAGATGAGTTTCATAACGCTTTACGAAGATCCCAAAACAATTTACAACTTTGAATTCAAGAGCCAAAAATATAAAACACTCTTGAACCAATGATACTTGAAATGAAACTAAAGTCTTGACTTCCAAAAATATAACATTTATAAATAAACGTAACAAAATGAAACTGGAGTGCTGCCGTACTCGTGACTCACTCGATCTCTTGCTCGTCACCTGAATGGGGGAGATTAGAGGGGGTGAGCTATAAAGGTCGTGGGAACATATTTATAATATAACAATAAGCAAAAGTATTCAAAAATATCTCATTGTCGTGGTACTTGATGAAATCATAGTCATTGATCATGTATATGTCATTGTCTTAAAAAAATGCTTGATTCTTGAACAATTCATGATGCATGACACATAACAAATCATAACACATAACATAACATGATGGTTTGGGTTGTCCCTGGTTCGTGACGTACTACACATGCCATCGAAATGTTGATGTGTAGACGTAGTTTCGTGAGGGAATCCTTGAGAAACCCGTGTACACACGGCAAAGGAGAAGCCTTTTCGTGAGTCAATGTGCACTTGACTATTCGTAAGGGATGCCGTAAACCCACATAAGTATGCATGATTCATGTTCTTGTAAACTTGTTTGCCAAACCGCACTTCTTGAAAGCTTGCTTGTAATCTTGCTTGTCATATATTCATAAACATGATTTCTTGTACTTGTATTCGTGAAAGGAGAAACCCCCCCTTTTGGAATTCTTTTCATAATTCATGAATGCAAATCACATAGCAGAATATCATCATTCATAATAGTATGTAATGCAATCGTGGATGATGCAAATTAAATGCATCAATCTTTCTTGATTTGAACAAAACAATGAGTACTTAATTACTCCATTATAAACATGAACCCACCTGATTTCCTTGCTTGTTCTTGCCTAGGAATGAGTTTCCTCTTGAGCCTCTTGATCCTTTTGCCTCTCTTGTTCTCCTAAAATAAGAACCAAAATTCCATTTAATAACTCGTGCTGAAACAATATTTCCATTCTTAACTTCCATCCAAAATTCTATAGTCGTAGAAACTAATTCATAACTTCATCACTTTACAAAACTTGTAGATCTATGACTCTAGTTCACAATGCCTCAAAAATCACCCCAAAAGGACTTCTGTAGCAAAAGATATAATCAAAATACGAAAAATATCACTTGCCAGGAAAAATCCGGTCGGGCCATGGCTCTGCACGTCATGGCGTCATGCGGTCCTCTATCGCACGTCGCGCTCTGCGGTCCTCTATCGCACGTCATGGCGTCTTGGCTCGCAAGACGTCATGACGTGTGGCCTTCTACTGCGCCGAGGCGCGGCCTCACATACGTCATGACGCGCGGACGGAGCTTCGTCTCCGAACCCGTCGCCATATTCAACCTTAAAAACCTTCCATTCTTCTACTACAACACATCTAAGCCATAAACCAAGTCATATACTACCATTCTGAACTTATTCTAGCACCAAAACATCAAAAACACAACAACCCAAGCAAATCTACAAATCTTTTCCATAAACCCTAACTCCAACGATTTCTACTCATACAACCTATTCTAGGTTTCCAACCATCTCAAACATAGACAAAAGAGTTAATCTCACCTTAAGGATGCTTGAAATCTGCTCGAAAACGCTCAAACTAACTTCCTCTTCTTCTCCTCACTCGTCGACTCTCTTCTTCTTCTTCTTCTATTTTCTCTTCCTCTTTTCTTCTTTAATTTCTTAAACCTACAAACATGGGCAAGGACTATAATGCCCTCCTATGCTTAGCCTTAAACTTCATAACTCAAGTGCCTTGACCATTTTGCCCATAAACGTTTTTACTCTTTCAAACACTTATTCCATGCTAAACTCAAATAAATCCAAATTTTCCACTAATACTTTCAATAAAATCAAACTAGGCCATAAATTATAAATAAAAAAATTCATACTTAATAACTTCAAGAAAACAAAAATTTGGGGCCCAACATTTCTCCCCCTCTTAAAAGAAATTTCGTCCTCGAAATTTACCTGAATCGTCGAAAAGACACGGATACTTCTCTTTCATAGTGTCCAGGGCTCCCACGTGGCTTCTTCCTTTGAATGGTCCTCCACGTAACCTTAACTATTTGAATGTCTTATTCCTAAGGATCTTTTCCTTGGTGTCCAAGATTTCTACTGGAATTTCCTCATAACTTAAGTCATCTCTCAACTGAATGTCTGAAACCTGAATGACATGAGAAGGATCTGATCTGTACCTTCTCAGCATGGAAACATGAAAAACATCGTGGATCTCGAGATAACTCTGGCGAACGCCAACTCAGAAGCTAGAGGTCCGATCCTCTCAAGAATCTCATAAGGACCTACATATCTTGGACTTAACTTGCCTTTCTTGCCAAACCTCAATACTCCCTTCCAAGGAGACGTCTTGAAAAATACTTTTTCACCGACTTCATACTCCATCTCCTTCCGATAAGAATCAGTGTAACTCTTCATCTTATCCTGAGCTGCCTTAAGCCGCTGCTTAACTAGATTGACTTTATCCACAGTCATCTGAATCAACTCTGGTCCTACCAGCTTCCTCTCTCCTTCTTCATCCCAACATATAGGAGTCCTACACCTCCTTCCATACAAAGCCTCACATGGAGCCATCTGAATGCTCGAATGGTACGAGTTATTGTAAGCAAACTCGACCAATGGCAAATGCTCATCCCATGCTCCCTTAAAATCCATCGCACATGCTCTGAGCATTCCCTCAAGTGTTCGAATGGTCCTCTCGGATTTACCATCCGATCGAGGGTGAAATGTCAGACTAAAATGCGCTTAATACCTAAAGCTTCTGTCGCCTTCCCCAAAATCTCGAAGTAAACCGAGGATCCACCGCCGGACACTATAGAATCGGAATTCTATGCAATCTCATTACCTCATCAATGTACTTCCTGCCAGCACATGCAATGAATCACCGCTGATTGCCAGAAATGGGCTGACTTTCACAACCGATCCACTATAACCCATATGGCATCGTGCTTCGCTAGTCTTGGGCAAACCCATCGAAAATCTATGGTTACTCTTTGCCACTTCCACTCAGAATGGACAATGGCCTTAACTTGCCTCAAGGCGCTTGGTGTTCAAACCTTGACTTGTTGACACACGAGACACTTATCGACATATACTCGCTACACCCCTCTTCATGCCCTTCCACCGTAAATGCTCTCTCAAATCTCTGTACATCCCGGTGCTACTGGTGCATGGCATAAAGCGCGATTGTGCCTCATCTAAAATCTCATCCTTAACCTCCTTGCTATCTCGAATACAAAGTCTATTCCCCACTGTCATGAGTCCATCATCTCTCACTAATACCTCCGAAACCTTACCATTCTGAATTTCCTCCCTAAGCTTGCTCAACTCTGAATCTTGCGCCTGTAACTCCTTAACCTTCTCCCTGAGTATAGGCCCTACTCTGAAATTAGCTAGGAGGCAATTTGGTCCCTCCTGCTTCAAACTTATCTTAAGCTTGGCCATCTCTTCCAATAAAGGAAGATAAACTGCCTGAACATGAGCAATGAAAGACTTTCTGCTCAAAGCATCCGCCACTACATTCGCTTTGCCTAGATGGTACTCAATCAACAAATCATAGTCCTTGAGCAGCTCAATCCACCTTCTCTGCCTCAAATTCAACTCCTTCTGGCTCAGTAAGTACTTAAGGCTCTTGTGATCGGTGAAGATCCTTGTCTGAACCCCATAAAGATAATGTCTCCAAATCTTCAAGGCAAAGATCACTGCTGCCAATTCCAAATCATGAGTCGGGTAATTCAACTCATACTGCTTCAGTTGCCTTGAAGCATAAGCTATCACCCTGTCTCCTTGCATCAACACACAACCGAGACCCTTCCTCAAGCATCATCAGAGATCAGATAGCCCTCATCACCGTAAGGCAAAATCAGCACTGGAGCACTTGTCAACTTGAGCTTGAGCTCCTCAAAGCTCTTTTGGCACTCATCGGTCCAGATAAACTTCTGATTCTTCCTTAATAGCTTAGTCATCGAGCAGGTATCATGGAGAATCCTTCACAAACCTCCTGTAGTAACCGCTGCACCCGAAAACTCCTCACCTCATCCCGTCTTGGGTGCATGTCAATTCACTATCGCTTCAACTTTCCTCGGATCAACATGTACACCATCCCGCAAAATCACATGTCCAAGGAAAGTCACCTCGTGAAGCCAAAACTCACACTTCTTTGAACTTGGCATAAAGCTCTCTCTCTAAGAGTCTGCAATACAATCCTGAGATGCTCCTCATGATCTTCTTCACTCTTAGAATACACCAGAATGTCATCTATAAACACTATGACAAACCGATCCAGAAACTCCTTGAAGACCCTATTCATAAGATCTATGAAAGCAGCTGGAGCATTGGTCAAACCGAATGGCATAACCAAAAACTCATAGTGCCCATAATGGGTCCTGAATGCTATCTTGCTTACATCAGACTCCTTGATTACGGTGATGATAGCGACACCGAGATCAATCTTGAGAAGACCCTAGCTCCTCAGAATGGGTCAAACAGGTCATCTATCCGTGATAACGGATACTTGTTCTTAATTGTCACCTTGTTGAGTCTCCGATAATCAATACACATCCGCCACGATCCATTTTCTTCTTAACAAACAGAACCGGTGCTCCCCAAGGAGACGAACTCGGCCTGACAAATCCCTTCTCTAATAGTTCCTCCAACTGTTCCTTTAGCTCCCTCAACTCAGCTGGAGCCATTCTATAAGGCGGTATAGAAATAGGCGCGGTTCTGGGAATCAAGTCAATGGCAAACTCGATTTCCCTCACCGGCGGCAAACCTGATAACTTATCTGGGAACACATCTGGAAACTCCCTCACAATCGAGAAATCTTCTAACTTCCCTTCATGCACATTGGCATCTACAACATGCGCCAAGAAAGCTTCACATCCCTGGTCCATCATTCTTTCAGCCAACATAACTGAAATTAGTCTTGGCGATGGTGTCTTCCTATCCCCTCTGAAGATCACCTTCTCACCCTTGCCCAGATCAAACTCTACCTCTTTCTGGCCACAATCCAGCTTGGCCAGATATTTCTCCATAGTATCCATTCCCAGGATAACATCTAATCCTCTAAGGTTTAGCGGTAGTAAGTCTACTACCAATCTAGCACCATCAATGAAGAGCTCACACTGCTCATACACCTGACTGATCACTACATTCCTCCCTAAAGGAGTACTAACAATCAAAGGCCTATCCAAAGGCACAGAACTCACACAATGCAATGCTATGCTCGCAGAAACAAAAGAGTGCGTGGAACCGTAATCAATCAAAACAAACATCGATGAATCAAATAACCGAGCCATACCGTGATAACCTCAAAGTAAATTGCAGCTTCCTCCCCGGTCATGGCAAATACTCTTGCTTGGCGCTGACCCTTGGCCTTCCTGGAGGAACAGTCTTCCTTGCGATCCTAGAGTTGCCTACCTCGAATCGCCCTGGTGCCCACTTTCTCTGCATGCCTTAGAGTCTCAAATCTGCGACCCTCTTATCTCGGTGCTCGTGGACAATGTCATTATATGTCCCTTCTCTCCGTGATCTCAAACAAACTCCAAGTAACACTGAGGCACTCTCCCGGTGATGTTTCCACTTGATCACATAAGGGTAGGTGAACCCGCTCCTTCCATTTCTACTGTGCCTCCCACATTAGAGACTTGCCTCGACATGACCCTCACTGCTTGTTCTGGTAGCCCCTTGCTACCCACTTCACTATGACTGTGAGTACTCCTCGTGCTCCTCTCAGGCAATGGAGCACTAGTACCCTTCCTGAAAGTCTACTCTCTGTTCTTCCTCTTCTTGTTCGCTTCATTTATGATATTCTCCGGCTCACTGGAGAGCAAGATCCACCAATCGCCGGTAATCATGTAAATTGTGAATCAGGAATTTTTCCCTGATTCCCAAGTGAAGACCTCCTTCAAACTTGCGGCACTTGTCTTCCTCTGTTGCCACAATGTTTGTTGCATATCGAGAAAGCTGTGTGAACTTCAGCTCATACTCGCTCACACTCATGTCCCTTTGCATCAGATTCAGAAATTCTCTAGCCTTCTCCTACACATAGACCCTGGAGAGATACTTCTTCCTGAACACTTCCACAAAGTCCCTTCATGTCAGACCAAGGAACAACTGATCGCAAGCATCGATTCCCACCAATGAAGTGCATCACCCTGCAACAAACTGACTGCATAATCCAGCTTGTCCTCATCTGAACATCTCATCTAAACTAGGACCCTCTCGGTCCTCTTCAACCAAGCTTCTGCTTCTTCTAGATTCGTCGTCCCATCGAAATCAATGACCCAAACTTCTGGAGCTTGTCATACTGCCCACTCTTGTCTACCGGAGCTTCCATCGGCATCTGAGATCTCTGACCCATGGCATACGTGAAAGCCTAAGCAAAGGCTTGAAAGAAACTCGGATCCATGGGAGTTCCTTGAGACATAGGAGGAGGCGGAGGAGGCACTTCTTGCTGCAAACTAGGTGCCTCTAAAATCGAATGAACGTGTCCCAAAGATCCCGAGGAATATGGGATTCATCCGTACTCTCGACGAGAATGAGATCGAGTCATAGCTCCTGAGTTCTCTCCGAGGTGGCATGTTCACTCCTTGAATAGAAAACCATTGAAAACTTTAGTTCAAAATACGACAAATTTTCAAAGTATGCAAAACAGCCCAATCGTAAAACAATGCAAGTAATTTCTTGAAAGCAATGTCATGCACCAGATCAAAAACCTAGGCGCTTTGATACCACAACATGTTGGACCACCACCGGAGCCCAACATCGGTCGTGAGCGTGGAGGAAACGCGTCTGATTATACATGTTTAGAAAGAGACCGGAAGAGTAATGGGCCTACTGGAAAACATACTTGAAACCTGCTTTCATATGATTTAATAAACAAGGCTAAACATGTACATTAAACGGTTGAGAAAGGGAGACCATCGGAAGTTCAATGGACCCATCGTGAAACTTTCATGCTTTTAAAACAAACATATCTATAATTCATGCTCCAAAAGATGAGTTTCATAACGCTTTACGAAGATCCCAAAACAATTTACAACTTTGAATTCAAGAGCCAAAAATATAAAACACTCTTGAACCAATGATACTTGAAATGAAACTAAAGTCTTGACTTCTAAAAATATAACATTTATAAATAAACGTAACAAAATGAAACTGGAGTGCTGCCGTACTCGTGACTCACTCGATCTCTTCCTCGTCACCTGAATGGGGGAGATTAGAGAGGGTGAGCTATAAAGCTCGTGGGAACATATTTATAATATAGCAATAAGCAAAAGTATTCAAAAATATCTCATTGTCGTGGTACTTGATGAAATCATAGTCATTGATCATGTATATGTCATTGTCTTAAAAAAAATGCTTGATTCTTGAACAATTCATGATGCATGACACATAACAAATTATAACACATAACATAACATGATGGTTTGGGTTGTCCCTGGTTCGTGACGTACTACACATGCCATCGAAATGTTGATGTGTAGACGTAGTTTCGTGAGGGAATCCTTGTGAGAAACCCTGTGCCACAGTCGGGCAGGCGGGAGAAGCCTTTTCGTGAGTCAATGTGCACTTGACTATTCGTGAAGGACGCCGTAAACCCACATAAGTATGCATGATTCATGTTCTTGTAAACTTGTTTGCCAAACTGGCACTTGCTTAAAAGCTTGCTTGTAATCTTGCTTGTCATATATTCATAAAACATGATTTCTTGTACTTGTATTCGTGAAAGGAGAAACCCCCCCCCCCCTTTTTGGAATTCTTTTTATAATTCATGAATGCAAATCACATAGCAGAATATCATCATTCATAATAGTATGTAATGCAATCGTGGATGATGCAAATTAAATGCATTGAATCTTTCTTGATTTGAACAAAACAATGAGTACTTAATTACTCTATTATAAACATGAACCCACCTGATTTCCTTGCTTGTTCTTGCCTAGGAATGAGTTTCCTCTTGAGCCTCTTGATCCTTTTGCCTCTCTTGTTCTCCTAAAATAAGA
This sequence comes from Erythroxylum novogranatense, assembly GCA_029891385.1. Lineage (NCBI taxonomy): Eukaryota > Viridiplantae > Streptophyta > Magnoliopsida > Malpighiales > Erythroxylaceae > Erythroxylum > Erythroxylum novogranatense. The sequence continues at coordinate 110,101,490 of CM057232.1, forward strand.
ACCAAAATTCCATTTAATAACTCGTGCTGAAACAATATTTCCATTCTTAACTTCCATCCAAAATTCTATAGTCGTAGAAACTAATTCATAACTTCATCACTTTACAAAACTTGTAGATCTATGACTCTAGTTCACAACGCCTCAAAAATCACCCCAAAAGGACTTCTGTAGCAAAAGATATAATCAAAATCTGAAAATATCACTTGCCGGAAAAAGCGGTCACACTTAGCATACCTCGACACGTCATGGCGTGCGGTCCTCTATCGCACGTCGCGGCGTCGGCTTCAGCTGCGTCGCGACGTGTGGCCTTCTGACGTCGCGGCGGCTTGACTCACATACGTCATGACGATGCGGACGGAGCTTCGTCATCAGTCTAAAACGCTGAAACATCACAAGTGCAATTATCGATGCCCTCCTAGTGCTTATCAACTCGTGATGTATGCGTTTTACACACATTCCATGGTTATCAACTCGATGCTAATACTTTCAATAAAATCAAGCGATGTAAACTAAAAAATTTACGCCTCGAAAACTGGGGCCCACGTTAACCTTGAGTTTACTCAACAAATCAACGCTACATCGAGTGAAAACCACCCATTAATCCAATAAATCTTATTTCCATGGTTCAACATATCCAGATAGAGTGAGCTTGGGTTTACCCAACAATCCTAACTCTATAAGAACTCTAGTTCTCCCATATTAATGGAAGGCGTTAGTTTTCATATTATGTGAGGATTTCAAACTCGGTCTCATCCAAGTTGTAGGATTATAGTCACAATGACTATATGGAATGATTTAGGCATTTCATCAATCACATCAAATCTATACCTATAATCATTCATCATCCCACAATGTATGTGTAAGTCGACTTGTGCATGTGTAAGTCGACTTTACGCCATCATTGTGCACATGCAAGTCGACTTATACCATTTGCAAGTCGACTTACTTGTTCATCGTTCACGCAGCAAGTCGACTTGTGCATGTGTAAGTCGACTTATATGAGAATGCAAGTTGACTTATGCATGTGTAAGTCGACTTATATTTAGAAGTCCTCTCTAATCGGCTAATTTCTCAATCTGTGCAGTTCAAATTCACAATACCAAGTGTAATATACTTTACTTTGATGTACCAATGAAACACTTTCATTGTATCATGCTTACCATATATAATCATACTATACATGAAAAACTTGAAATTGATTAATACACTATTAATCTCTTAGATTTTCAAATAATTTTGCAAATACCAAATAATCTTCCTAAGTATCTCCAGGTAGTCTACACTTTATCAAGACTACTTCGGCACCAGTCACAAACTTGGTGACGGCCAAAACAATCAAGATAAGGAAATATACTAACGAGACGCTAATGAGACACATTTGACATCCCAAAATTTTTGGAAACCCAATTTTAAGAAAATCAGTTTGGAAAGCATACAACATCAATGTAACATATTTTTAATCACATTAAAAATGATCAAGGCATTGGAACCGAAAACTACACAATCAATTATTCCAAAAAAACAGTTCCAGCAACTTACGCAAAACTGCCAAGCTCTGTCTTTTGCTTGGACAAATCATTGAAACAATTTCAATAAATTCTGAGAAAATTACAGAGGTTACAACATGTTCACAACATGCTCCATGAATTTTTTCAGGATTTATTTCAACAAAAACTCAACCAACCTCAGCAACCAAGACAATGCTGAATCTGTCTTCCTCAACACAGATATTCCCAGCAGCACACAATAAATTCTCAAATAAATAGTAAATCACCTCGAAATCATTTTTCCATCCTCATAGACATTTATAAACATCTTAGAGACATGTTGGTGAAAGAAAATACGAAAAAAAAATTTCTACAATTTATTCTCGAATTTACAATCATGCCTGCTCAAGGAATGTGCACAAACACAGCAACCAGAACATAAGGGAATAAATTAGGAAAACCATATCAAACCACATTGATAAATTATTTCCTTCCACATACATATTCAGAAACATCTTATGAGCAATTATGGGCAAGAAAATTCCGAAAACAAGATTGCTACATTGATTTCGAATTTAACATAGTCAACATGCACAATGGTCACAAGCAATAGGCAGCATCAACCTAGTCATGCTTTCTTCTTTATATACGACACAAGTGGCTCTGATACCACTGTAGGAAAATCCCAGTGTGTGCATCACATACACACGGTGCGGAAAAACAAAAATTTTTGTTCTAGGACCTTCTCGAAAGCCAGGATCCATGTGTCTATATAACAAAGTCAAACCATAACGACCAAAAGAGACCGTCTCTAACGGTATCCACGCAGAGGTCAGAGAAACTAACCGGGTAAACCATTTGACCCAGGAGTAGCAAGAACAAAGTGAAGACTGCTAGATCTTACCTTGTTCTTGGAGAGGTATGGAGAAGAAGCTTGAAGAAGCTTGGAGAAGAAGAAGATGAAGACTTGATGAAAGAAGATGAAGAGATGAACAATTAGGATTTTAAAACCCTTTCAAAACCCACGATCATCAACCTTTCCTTTCTCCATAAGCCATTTGTCTTTAACTCTTTAAAGACATTAAATGCTAATGGGGAAAAAGCTTTCCACGTTAGCCTTTATATATATATATATATATATATATATATATATATATATATATATATATATATATATATATATATATATATATATATATATATATAAAGTTAAAAAGATAAGGCTTATCATCTTCCTTCCACATTGACACACACACACACACACACACACACACACACACACATATATATATATATATATATATATATATATATATATATATATATATATATATATATATATATATATATATATATTACTTAATTAATTAATAAGATATATATATATATAAATGTCAAGTGATCCACCACACTGGTTTGGCCCTACGGCCTACTGTGTCCCGGTATGGAAAAAACACCGAAGACCTGTTTTAGCAATATCGATGTCGCGATCTCATCAGGACATATCCCAATCTCATCGAGATCCATTTAATCCTATTGCTCTCCATATATTGGATCTCTGTCCAAACATATTTTACTAATTCTCCGAGTCACTCTTATGCGTGTGACCTATTAGGTTCCCGGTTATGTTGGCCATTTAGATTAACACTTAATCCAAGCAAGTCATGAGCGGTATCTAGCAACACATCATGACCTCCAATTGATCGGAAAGTAATTGGTTTGACGAATGAACCTATGTTCATCACGAACCATATCACGAACCTTTCCATAAATAATTACTGTGCAATTCGTCCTTTCACCATGCTATACCCCACTTGGTTATGAGTATGGGCAAAGTGTCAACTCTTACTAGATCGACTACGCCAAATCTAGTCCAGTGATATCAATTTTGTCCCGGGACTCATTACTTTATATGTCATCAAGACACTCTTCATGACATATGAACTCCTACCAGAGATTTTCAAGTAATGACCCCGACAAGAGGCCGTGGTATCATCTTCGCTATCACGAAGTGATGAATCCTTTATCGATACTCAATTACCTTCAATACCTCAAGTAGTACCCAATCACCACCCTATGAGCGAATTGTGCAAGGCAACAAGAAATGGAGTCAAAGCACGTAATCAAGATTCAAGATATCCTCGAGTACCTCAAGTCAAGGATATTTGCACCATTGCTATGATGAGATTATCACCGACATTAGAATAGACATCCATGTGATGATCTCATAGCAGTCATCCAATGTACTTACTACCTCTAGTAAGCATTCATATCTCAACCCTAAACATCTCATATTTACAGTTTCGAGATCCACCGCTGATCAAATCAAGGAGCTTGAGATGTGCTAGTATCTCCGGATTAACGATGTCCAGCCAGAATCCTATGACTAGGGATAATTTAGATATCGACATAATTGCACATGATAGGAATCTCAATAGTATGATCACATCATAATTTCCTTCATGCTATGTCATATATCATGGACTTCATTAATTTGCTTATAGATCAATATCAATTCATCAATAATGAACATCAAATTAATGAAATATGCCTTTCTTTATTTATTCATAAAGTATGTACACAACTTTGTACAAAACGCGCTAAAGGCGATTGCCTTTAGGGCACTACTCTAACATACCACTACCACTACCACTTCCACCTTGAACTTCCACTACCAATTTCAAGATTCAATCTTTCCCTTCTATCTTTCTCAAATTGATGTTCATCAAGCAATGCCTTCATCTGCCACTTCATATCATGACTTACTTTTTTACACGCTTCCACATCTCCTTTAACCCCAGCTAAATGTCTTTTCAATCGGGTGATTCCTCCACCTTTCAAATGCTTGTTACAAAACAAGCAAATGGTATGATTCTTTTGACCAGGAACCACACCAACATGAGCCCAAGTTGGATCACTGTATCTTCCCGAACTAGGTTGATCGAGAGTATTTGAACTTCCTTCCATTTATCTGTACACAAAAATGAATAACACATAATTTCAGTACATAATGACAATTTAATTCAATTCAATCAAATTCAATTCAATCAAATGCAATGCAATCCAATCCAATCCAAATCAATTCAATTCAATTCAATTCAATCCAATCCAATTCAATTCAATCCAATCCAATTCAATTCAATTCCATTCCAATCCAATTCAATTGAATTCAATCCAATCCAATCCAATCCAATCCAATTCAATTCAATCAAATTCAATTCAATCCAATCCAATCTAATCCAATTCAATCCAATTCAATTCAATCCAATCCAATTCCAATTCCATTCATTCCATTCAATTCCAATTCAATTCAATGCAATTCCATTCCAATTCAATTCAATTCAATTCCAATTCAAAACAATTCAAAACAATCCAATCCAATTCAATTCCAATCCAATCCAATTAAATTCAATTCAATCCAATCCAATCCAATTCAATTCAATCAAATTCAATTCAATCCAATCCAATCTAATGCAATTCAATCCAATTCAATTCAATCCAATCCAATTCCAATTCCATTCATTCCATTTAATTCCAATTCAATTCAATGCAATTCCATTCCAATTCAATTCAATTCAAATCCAATTCAATTCAATTCAAAACAATCTAATTCAATTCAATTCCAATCCAATTCAATCCAATCCAATCCAATCCAATCCAATTCAATTCAATCCAATCCAATTCCAATTCCAATTTCACTCATTCCATTCAATTCCAATTCAATTCAATGCAATTCCATTCCAATTCAATTCAATTCAAATCCAATTCAATTCAATTCAAAACAATCCAATTCAATTCAATTCTAATCCTATTCAATTCAATTCCAATCCAATCCAATCCAATCCAAATCAATCAAATTCAATCCAATCCAATCCAATCTAATCCAATTCAATCAAATTCAATCCAATCCAATCCAATTCTAATTCCATTCAATTCCAATTCAATTCAATGCAATTCCATTCCAATTCAATTCAATTCAAATCCAATTCAATTCAATTCAAAACAATTCAATTCAATCCAATCCAATCCAATTCAATTCAATTCAACTCAACTCAATTCAATTTAATTCAATCCAATCCAATCCAATTCAATCAAATTCAATTCAATTCAATTCAATATAATCCAATTCAATTCAATCAAATTCAATTCAATTCAATTCAATCTAATCCAATTCAATTCAATCAAATCCGATTCAATTCAATTCAATTCAACTCAATTCAATTCAATTCCAATTCCAATTCCATTTCATTTCATTCAATTCCAATCCAATTCAATTCAATTCAATTCAATTCAATCTAATCCAATCCAATCCAATTCAATTCAATTAAATTCAATTCAATCCAATCCAATCCAATCCAATTCAATTCAATCCAATTCAATTCAATCTAATCCAATTCAATTCAATTCAATTCAATCCAATCCAATCCAATTCAATTCAACTCAACTCAATTCAATTCCAATTCTAATTCCAATTCAATTCCATTCTATTCAATTCAATTCCAATCATATCCAATGCAATTCAATCCAATCCAATCAAATTCAATTCAATTCAATTCAATCCAATCCAATTCAATCCAATTCAATTCAATCAAATTCAATTCAATTCAATTCAATCTAATCTAATTCAATTCAATCCAATCCAATCCAATCCAATCCAATTCAATTCAATTCAATTCAACTCAACTCAATTCAATTCAATTCAATCCAATCCAATCCAATCCAATCCATTCAATTCAATTCCATTCCATTCAATTCAATTCCAACAATTATCAATCCTAACAATTTCAAAACATTCATAATTCCATTTCCAAACAATCCATTCCCAACAATTTTCAATCCTAACAATTACAAAACATTCATAATTCCATTTCCATTCAATCCATTCCCAACAATTTCCAATCCTAACAATTACAAAACATTCATAATTTCATTTCCATTCATTCCATTGATCAATTTTCAATCCTAACAATTACAAAACATTCATAATTTCATTTCCATTCAATCAATTTTCAATCCAAATTCAATTCCAATTCCATTCAATTTCATTCCAATTCAATTCAATTCCTTAATTTACATTCCAATTCAATTCAAATCCATTCTAATTCAATTCAATTCCAATTCCCAAATACCCAAATTTATACTTAACTAATTATTTATCAAAATTTAATACCCAAATATAAAAAATGAATTACCATATAACAAATATTAACAATATGTCAATTAATGATTTAAGTTTTTTAATTTTACTTGATTTTGATTATTAATTGTACAAACTTACATTTAATTATTTATTTCACATTTGATTATCAATTTTACAATTAAAATTAGGTTTAAATGTTAATTTGATTTTGATTATCAAAGTATCAAACTCAATCTCAAATTCAATTGCACAAATTAAAATTAAATCTCATTCATCCACAATTCAACAATTCAATCACAATTACCATTCTAAATTTATTTTCCAATGGGACATTTGGATCAATTCAATGCCAAAATCCAAAATCAACTTCCATAATCCAAAATGTCAAAAATCAAAATGCAAAATGTCAAGTTCACTTCAAGAATGCCATTCAATATTTCAACCGAAATCACCTTCACCATTTACATTTTACACAACTTCACTTCAACGGTTCAACACTTCAACCCAAATCCATCATCAATTCATCATTGGTATCCAACGCAAAAATAGAAGCAATTTCCAACAACCACAAATCCATTGTCATCCAATTTTTAACAACAAATCTACCATCATCCAACAACCAACACAATGACAGAAGTAATTAATGTAAAAAATCCATGAAAATAAAACAATACATTCGGTCTTCACAGATCTGGGTCGATGTCGGGTCGGCTGGGGTTGACGTCGGAGGACGACGGACAAGGCCACAAAGGCTGTTGCTCACGGTGGAGGACCAATGACGCGAAGGAGAACCGACTGAAGCTGGCGTGGAGGACCGACGAGGCGCATTTAACGACGAGGAGAAGAACAAAGAGTCAAGACTCGACAGACGGACGAGAAGACCACGGAGTCAGATCCGCACAGGGAGGGTAAAGAACGTGGCGAGAGAGCGACTGACGACACGAATCAAGTGACGAGGGCGGCGGAGACAGAAGGAGCGTGAAAGCGAGAAGAGAGAAGAAGAGAGGAGTAGGTCGGGCCGTCCGAGGGGGGTGGGTAGATTTTTAGGTTAAAAGTTTTTGTTTTTGCAAATAGGTCCCTAGGAAAATCGAAAAATACCGGAATCACCGGTATTTTCCATCAATCGAAAACCGCTTTGCATGCACCGAAATTTATACCCGATAACTCGTGCATCAATTCTGCAAAGATTGAAACTCGGATCATTGTTACCTATTATTATTGTAATGCCACTATAATTAATTATAATCTTCGATTACATGTACTTTAGTAATGTTTTCCTCATGTGTCGTCCGACTAAGGGTTGTTCGTGTGAGTATCAAAAATATTAGCGTCAATGATTATGATTGAAACCTGTCAATCATGTGATTATAATGACTTAGAGGGTGCTTTATTTACACAAGATAAAGGTAATAAAAATGAGAATGAATACAGTGATAAATGAAAAATATATAATAATTATAAATAAGATAATTGTGTTTGGACGAATGAGTGGTTAACATTATCATTGACAGTGGTTAATTTGTTAAAAATCTTAAAAATAAAATTTGTTAAATTTTGTTTTATATCAAAATTTAATATATTTTAATTAATTATATTTAATTGCTAAAAAGAAGAAAATATAATTAACTAATTATATAATTAATATAATATTGTTCATCCAATGATAATATATAATTAAGCAACTAATTTTCATTTATTACCCGTTCCTCCTCATTTCATACTTATTAACCAAGCACCCCTAGATGGTAGAATAATCGAGATGATAAGAAAATTTAAAACTCACAAATAAAATGTAAAATTTAGCAAATATAAAATTACACCCATGGCATTGGCACGTGCAGCTGATGCATTCATTCACACCCACCAGTCACACGTACTAGAACGCAAGTTTGGGGGTTAGAGCGTGGGCTGTCACGTGCGTCCCAACGAACTTTCTCAACTAATTTCCAGTTTCCAACTAATCCACCTTACAACACTTCCTTTTTAACTTTGTTTTTCCCATACAGTTATTGATTTCTTTTTGTTATTTACTATTCCATTTCTACCCTCCAAATTTACTTTATCTAGCGAAATTAAGAATATCGATTTTGATATTAATATGATGCTAGTTGACATTAGAAACCATTTTATTCTTAAAATTACAAATTAGTTTTAAATTAATTTTATGATGATTAAAAGCATAAGTATATTCTTATATATAATAATAATTTTAATTTAACCTTTCATTTTTAATTTATAAACTTATGCAATAAACCTTAATACAATAATCTAAAAATTCTTTTAAAAATTATATTATTATTTTATTTAATAGACCACACTTAATGTTAATATATATAGCTTGTATTATAAAAATTGCTTATAGAGAAATTAGTTTTAATATTATGAAGCAAAAGGAAATTAAGTTATTTATTTTTATCCCTATACCAAAAATAATTTAGGATTTAGTTTCACCTCCTTTTGTAATGACCTACAGAGGTTCAGTAGTATCAGACTCATCAGGTTTTGACATGGATTTACTCAATACTACGAGTTCGAATCTTAAAACATCAATTTAAGAAAGGGGTCGTTGTGTAAGTGTAAAATATAGGTACTACTCAAGGAGTGTGGGCTTTTGAAGCGGAGGTATATTTAGGATTTGGTTTCACCTCCATTGTCAGGCCTCACGGGGAACTAAATGAAAAAAATGCTTTCAAATGTACTAAAGTGGAAGAGTATAAAGTCTTCAAAATCCTAACTTCTTTTGCCCATCTTATGTTACTCCTTATAGTTTAGTCCTTGTAGTTAAAATATAGTAAGATTTGTCTCAAAAACATGTTTTCACGGCCATTTGGTTTGACTTTTTTTTGTTTAGTTTTTAGTTTTTATTTTATGTTTTTAAAGTAAAATAAAATATATTTAATTGTTAATTTTATATAGTTATATTTTATTAATAATAATAATTATATATTAGATAAAACTTAAAGATAATTTATTTTAATTAAATAAATTTATTTTGATTCTTATATAGTATTTATTACAAATTATTAATAAAATTATTTTATTTTATTTAAATAAATAATTTTAAAATGTTTTTATTTATAGATTGATATTTATTTTAAATATATCTTAACTATTAAATAAAATTTCATTTAAAATTTATATATTTAAATTTTAATTATATTGGTTAACAATTATTTAATTTAATTAAAATATTAAATAAAATTATGAAATAAAATAAAATAATTCATATTTTTATTAATAATTAATATATTAAATCATAAATATTTAGTTGATACTAAATCAAATTATAAAACATAAAACCATTTTTATGATTTTTATAAATTTTAAAAATAGGAAGAAACTAAAGGTCAAATAAAATGTTCTTTTATTGAATTTGAAAACAAAAATGAAAACAAACGGGACTTAAAAGCCTATAGCCATTATGTATCAAATTAAGCCAAAAAAAAAAACACCCAATTGGTTTTAACATATTTCTTGAAATGTGATTAAAAGATAAAAATTTCATTAACTTACACTAAAAAATAACAACCACAACTTTACCTATTAAGAAATTGTAAAGAATATTAAGTAGTTGTCACTTGTCAAGATGGCGGTGTTTACTCAAACACAAGATTGATAAGCTGAGGAATCTTGAGAAGTGGTGAGTGAATTTAATCTTTGTATTGATTCAAATGCCCAATGATGGTCTCACCTTAGCCACCTTGACTATCTTATCTCCACACATTAAAAGTCATATTATATGTTCTTTTCTCTTTTTTAGGATTGAATATACTCAAATCCTTTATGATTTAGTTTTCATTCTAATTCTAATATTTCAAAAGCATCATTTAATTATCTCATTATTTTATTTAAAATTGTAATATTAATTTTTAAAATAAGATATCATTTTCAAAGTTATGATTAAATAAAATAGAATACAACAAAGGAAATTGTGTAATAATAGTTTCAAAATTTAAAATTTAAATACAAGTGATCAATTTGTAAGACTTTTAACACAAATTTTAGAAACCCTTTGTTACCAAAGCTATAAAATACAAATTTGTAATTCAAATTATTTATTAGGGCTAGTAGATAACCAAAACCCATACTCTAACTTGGAGTAGTAGCTTTGTTAATTACTATAAGTTAAGATTGGTTGGTCTTGTTATTCTAATTATTATTAATTAAAAATGTTCCAAAATTATAATTATATTCACAATATTATACTCGAATTATATATTATTATTATTTTATAATTTGATCTACAATTATATTTATATAACTTGTAATTTTTACAAATAATTTATAATTACGAGGATGTGTTTTGAGTATCTAATAAAGTTGTTCATTTATAATCATAACAAAGCTACAGATTTAAGTCATTTGAAACAGTCTCTTTGTAAAAAAATAATGTATACATTAGAACCCTCTCCAGTTTCCAGATTCTCACAAAGTGAGAAATCTTGTGCACTGAATACGTTGACTAATTTGTAATTATATCACAATTTATAATTTTATAATATATATAGTCTTCCTCTAATATATTTCATGCCTATTCTTATGTTTTATTAATGTATTTCTTTTCCTATTTCCAACTTACCCAAAATTAAAAATTAATAATATTTTGATTAATAAAATTTTAAATCATTTTTATTAGAAAAATATGTCCTTCAAGGGAAATTTATGAATGGTTGTTGAAAACCCAACAATCAACTAGATATATTGTCCTTATTGCCCTTTAGGTAATGCTTTAAGCAAAGGGACAAAACTGCCATTTTGACTTGCAGCCTGGGACTATGGCACCACCATATTAAATGATGACTCAGACTGCATGAAAATTGGCTTTTGCCTTGCAATCAATTGTCTTCAGATCTCAGGGGCGAGGACACTTTCTTTTTCCCTGTTATATTTAATATCACAAATATACAACCAACAAGAAGCTGAGGAGTTGCATTACACTTTTGCTATTATAAGATTGTTCTGACTTATCTAATTAGATATATAATATTAATATAACGTTTTATATAGGAACTTACTTCAACACCTTTTATATAAATATGTAAATAAGATGAGTCTTTGTTTTGAAGAAATGTTATACCCGTTAAAAGTAAGACTGTATTTTTCTTAGTTTCGAAAAATTTTAATTTGTATTAAAACACTATTTTGTTATTATATTTTAATTAAAAATTAAAAATAGCAACAACATTTAGTATAAATTTTATTGATGTGTAGAGTTTGAGAAAATCTAATAATAAGTAGCCTTATTTATAATTAATAAAAAGTTATTTCTAAATCACTTACAAGGAAGCATAAAAAGAAAATAAATAAATAATATAATGATAGTAACAAATTAATAATGATTAAAAAAATTGAGTTTTCCTGTTGGGTTTGGAAAATATAGAAAAGTCAAACCCAGAACTCAGAAACAGGAGATAGTTAAATGGCCGTACCATCACGTTAGCTTTACCTTTTGCAACCAAAACTAAGAATAAAAAACGAAAAATGAAGAGGAGGAGAAGAAGAAGAAGAGGAAGGAGAAGAAGAACATATATAGACTATTGGTAATTCAGAGAAAAAAACAGATAAAAACTTTATAAAAACCAAGGGGGGAAACATCAGAAACAGTTGCTTTGGCATTCTCCATCTTTTCCTTTTTAACTCTTTCTTCTCTACTCTTCAATAAAAAGACTGGTTTATGCAGAAGCTTTAAAGGGCAAGCTTCCCTCCTCTCTCTTGTTAAAAGTGTACTTTTAAAAACTTCATTCTTACTGTATGAACTGAGAATCCAGTAAAAGTTCACTTTTTTGGGTTGTTTTTGGCTCAAGGGAAGAAGACGAAGTGAGCTGCAATGAGAAACATAAAAGTGTGTGTTGTCTAGTAATATGAGCCTTGTCCTTTGTTATATCCATAGACGTGGATGTACAGAACTGGTTAAGCTTAGTGCGTTTTTTCAAGGTAAGGTTGTTGCACTTGTGATATCGTCACTTGTTGATCTTCTTATCAGATTATTTACTTTTGTTCAACTTCCTGTTTTCGGAATGCAGATTTTGTTGATGTTCGTTAGCTTAAGAAGTAAATGGGATTAGTGGAAGCGTATCAACTCCTAGGTTTTCAGCACTTTTGACTCCGGTTTGGTTTGGCTTCCGTGTCTCTTACCGTGTCTTCTCTTGTTTGTAATTATATGCTCTTTGAATTTGGTCTATGGCTTATGTTCTTACCAGGAATAGTTGTTTGGATCTCAAGGATTAAATGCTGTTTGCAACCCTCTAAATTACAAGTCCATATCTATTCTTCGGTCAGGAAAAGTTCGAAACTTTTCTTCAGATTTCTCTTTTTTTCTTTCTGCAGAACTCTATGGTCCACTAACGTATTGAAGTGTTTGTTTATGGTTATCTGGTGGCTCTTGTTCATATAAAATTTCTTCTTTTCTTGATTCTTGAGGGTTCTTCTCTTTTTCTTTAGAAAAGTCAAAGTCTTGGCATAACTCGTCTTGACTTGAGAGTTTTATACAAAAATATGGAGCGATAATCGTAGGAATATTGTTAATCGAGGAGCAAGAAGGTTGTGAAAGTGAAATATTTCTGATGACGTGATGCTGAATATTCTGGTGGTTCAGATTCATCTGTCTCTAGTCTTTGGAAGCAAGCGAGTTTTCACGAGAAAACTATTATAAACTATCAGAAACAACCAAAATGATACGACCCATGTTTCCAAAGATTTTGGAGTTGCCTGTAAACTGGTAATTACTTTTAGGAAATATATAACTATTGCCTAGAGGCCAAAGCGTTTAGGTGCAATTTGGGATGCTTTGTGGTGAATAAATTTGGAAATAGTTGTTACTTAAGTTTTTCATCTGAAATTTTCCTATTACTTGGACAGAACTGTAGTTTATTGGTGAAGTATGAGCAAGAGGGCATAAACTTTCTGTGTTGAGAAAGACTTCTAATTAGTTAGACTAAATCCAAGTTGGCGTCGAATCCTGAAGAACTGTTTGTTAAACTTATTGACTGTGCTGATAGAATTCACCAACAGCGCTTATTTAATTATGGTATGGAGTTTTGGCAATGCCCTTGCCTACTGAGGTTTTCTGGAATGGCCTTTACTGGGTTGCATGAAAATCTGTGGGTGCCTCAATTCAACGAATTGTGTTTTTAATCTTATTACGAAATGTAAGAGATTTGAGTAAACAATTGATATGTGGATCCTGGAAGTAGTTTCAGATTATTCCTGCTGTCAGTAATTCGCTGTAAAGATGGCCACTCAATCTGAAGCATATTGCTCGTTTGCAAAGTTGTAGGTTGTTAAGAGAATTGGCTTCCTGTTACTGCACTTTGTCCATACAGAAAGAAAGCGCTTTATGTGTATAGCTGGTCTGTTTTTTATGCAGAGGGGTTTTAATCTTTTTTTCTGGTACATATGTTGAAGATGGTATTTCAATGGAGAGGGACAAAAGCATGAGTGATTTGCAAGCAAGCGTAAGAGAGAAAAAAAAAAAGAAAAGAGAGAGTGAGTTGAGAGAGAAAAGAGAGAGAAAAAGAGATACAAAATATTATGTATATTTTTGGGTCTAATTTTTCCTTACAATTTTCAGTTTTTCTCAATATTAAACGTCTTTTATCCTTGCCCGTGATTTTTACCCTAATTTAGGAGTTTTCTACATAAAATCTGTGTATTCTTTACTATTCTCCTCAGTCCTATTTAGCTGCGAATCTGCTCTAATCCGGTTGATTTTCACAACATGATTGAGGTAGAAATAGGTTCAGTGAGTGGTGATAACCAGTCTTCAATTCCACTGTACAAGAATTCAAGAAGAGTTCAAGTCTTATTTCTGCTCAGTTTAATCAGTTCGCTCTTGAATGTTATTTCTGTGTTCTTCAACTTTTCATAGCCCTGTTTTTCTTGCACCTTTCATGTTGCCAGATTTTACTCATAATGCTTGATTTGAGTCCCTTTTCTTTGTTTTGGAGGTAAGCTACTCGAGTCCTAAGGAAAAAGAAGTATTTGGATACTTAAATGCAAGAATCTGTGCTTCTATGCTGAAAACTTTAACACAATGAGTGTATGCATAAGATGCTACAGCTGTTCAATTAGCCGAGAAAAATAATTTTCAGATTACAATATGCTAATTAGTTACAAATGTAGACTGCTGGTTGTGACATGATAGTACTCTTTATACTTTCTGTTCTTTCTTCATGTCAGTTTAGACTCATATTCTCTATTTTTCCATGCAGAGCAATAACACATTTCATGATGTTGAATTGGTGTGTCATTCACCATTAATTTGACCTTCATTCCAGATACTTATATTGAAATGGAGATCAAGGAACCAGACAGGGTTGTCATAGCTAAACCGGTAGCATCCAGGCCTAAATGCTCCAATTTTAGATCCTTCACAGAGCTCCTTACAGGTGCTATTGATGCTTCACCCCCAACTGTGTGCTCGGAAACTATAATTCCTGCCATTAGACCAAAGACAGTGAGGTTCAAGCCAATGGCTAATCGTTCTGCAGCTGCATTGCCTTCTTCGCAGGTTTTCTGTCAGAGTCACTCAATTTGGTTCATGTTCAATACTGATTATCTGCTGAATTTCCATGGCTTTTGAAAATTTCAGGCTAAACCCTCTGGATCGGCAGCTTGTGATACACCTGACAGAGTTTCAGAATCAGATTGCAAGCCCACGGTCGTATATAAACCACATGCGAAACTTGTATCAAAGACAACTGTATCTCTTTTGGCTAATATGGTTAGTAGCTTTATTTTCTTTTTCTGCTTCTCATATGGCTAATGTAGAGTTAATGTTCAACTTTTCCATTAGGAATCACTTTCCTTTCTAACCATGATCTTGAATTTTGCTGAATAATCAGATTATGGTATCCTGAGTTCAAAAAGTTATTTCTCAGGGAAACTTTAATAGGAGTCAACATCAAACACTGGCATCAGCTGACAGTCGTGTGTGTCAAAAGAATCAAGAAAGAAGCAGTTTTCCATCCCAACGTGCCTCAAATCTTCAGAAAATTCCATCTGTTGCAGACACTGATCAGACAACTGAGTCCTCAAGATTGATGATTCATAATCAAGAAGATGAAACAAAAAGTTCAGCACCTATTGCAAATACAGATCGACCTTCTTATGATGGTTACAATTGGAGGAAGTACGGGCAAAAGCAAGTAAAAGGAAGCGAGTACCCGCGAAGTTACTACAAGTGCACACATCCGAATTGTCCAGTGAAAAAGAAGGTTGAGAGATCATTTGATGGGCAGATTGCAGAAATCGTCTACAGGGGTGAACACAACCATCCAAAGCCTCAGCTACCTAAACGGAACTCATCAGGAACACAAGGTGCAGATCAGGAGGCAATTAACGCCCCATTATGGAGTAGTAACCTAAATGAAGGTTCTGAAAGTAGAGTTGAAACTCAGAATGACACAAGATTACCCAGTAGTTCCACGTATCAGAATAAAGCTCCACCATCTCATGATCCTGCTCGAACTGGATCGACTAACGTCGGTGCAGGCACTTCGGACAACTCTTGTGACCTCAGTGGAGAGTGTGATGAAGCTGGCAAGAGATTGGAGGAAGAAGATTCTGGACCCAAAAGTAAAAGAAGGTATGAGTTTGCGAATACATGCATCATTTAATCAAAAGTTGTCAACTTGTCATATCCTTTTGCACATTTTACCTTCTAGGAAGAGTGAAATTCAATCTGTTGAAGCTGGAGTAGCAGAGGATGGTGCAACAGAACCCCGTGTTGTGGTGCAAAATTCCACAGATTCAGAGATTTTTGGAGATGGTTTTAGATGGAGAAAGTACGGGCAGAAAGTTGTGAAGGGAAATGCATACCCCAGGTTTCAGAATCTGTTGCATTATCCTTCTTGTTATCTGTTGCTTTACTCATAGCAAAATCTCCTTTCCTTTTCCTTGCAGAAGTTACTACAGATGTACCAGTCTCAAATGCAAGGTTCGAAAGTACGTGGAAAGAGCTTCGGATGATCCAAGAGCTTTCATTACAACATACGAAGGGAAGCATAACCATGACATGCCTCTTAAGGGTTCAACTTCAGCAGCATCAGAAGCTGAGTTGCAGAAACCATAATCTCCAACTCTGGACCAAAAACCTTACATCTTACATGTCTTTACCCAGCTACTTCTGATTTTCGTGTCATAATAATTTTCCAATTAAAGCAGAATAAGTACATCCCTCTGGTAAATCTGTCGTGTAATATGTAAAACAATCTCAGGTTCCTACCAACTTTCACCAAATGGTTCTATGCCCATATATATATGTCTTCCTTGTCATATGCTTATTGATTTTTGCTTCTTTAAATTTACTTCTTTGTGGCTATAGGCAAACTCCAATTGAGGTCGGACAATCTAAAATGTTTTGTTTCGTCTTTTAAATAAAATGATGTTATTTTAATTAATTGAATTAACATCTGAAATGTAAAATTTGAAGAGATTTAATAATATATAGTTTTATTTTTAACTAATAAAAATATTGTTAATTAATCGAATCAAATAATTTTAATTTTATCCTCCAATGAATTAAATTAATTTGCATTCTGTATTCAAGTTGTGCAGTTTAAGTTTAAGGATAGCAATTCTCATTTTAAAGGTAACGTTTACAAATACTCTTTCTAATTTCTAATTTTTTCTATATAATTTATAATTTATAATTTATAATTTATTTTTAATTTTGTTTTCAAATTTGGAAAAATCTTGCTTGTTTGAACTTTTAGTTTTTTTTTTTTGTTTCTTCTAGTTTTCAAAATTATGAAAACCATAAAAGTTGTTTTTTGTTTATTGATTTTGTTTTTATAATATAATTTACTATCATTTAAATATATATATATATTATTTTTAATTTTTAATAAAAATTATGAATAATTTAATTCAACATTATATTTATATATTTAATAAATTAAAATTAATTATCCATAAAATTATGAATTATTTTATTTTATCTTTTTTATAATTAAATTTATAATATATAAATATTCAAATAAAATATGATTTAATAATTAAAATATATTTCAAATAAATATTGGTTTATAAATAAAATTTTAAAATTTAAATTATTTATCTTATTAAAATAATGTAATTTTATTAATAATTTGTTAATAAATATTATATAAGAGATTAAATAAATTTATTTAATTAAAATAATTTATCCTTAAGTTTATCTAATATGTAATTATTATCAGTGATAAAAATACAACTACATTAATATTAACAACTAAACAAGTTTTTGTTTTTATTCAAAAGAAAATAAAACAAAAATTAAAAACTACAACAGAAAACTATAACAGAAAAACAGAAATAGAATCAAATGGTCAATTTTATCATTCTATTTTGTTTATTTTATCTATTTTATCCAAAATAACGTATTATTGAAAATATTTCATATTTCAATACAACATCTTTTTATTTGTAAATTAATAAAAACAAAATATAATATAATATAAAATTGTGTGATATTTAAATAATATTATAAGCATAAGTGATAATTTTTAAAGTATAAGAAATTAAGAACTAAAATAATAATATCAAATCACTCACTCGCTGACTTACTGTACAAAATGGTGGAACTGAAACCCACAAATCTTGAATTTCCAGTCTTTCCATAAGAAGTGGCAATGAGCTTAGAGATTCAACTGATGGCCTTCAAAGTTCAAAAGCTAGCAGTGTCCTTGTATAACAGCCATTCCAATGTGAGCCAATGCACATTCAAGTGTTTGACTGTTGGGTCACAAGCAAAGAAAACACTTGAGGATGAGATTTAAAGTAATGAAAAATAGGATTGATAGTGGATTGATCGAGTCCAGATTCAAATAAGTTGCTTTTGGTCAAGTCTAAAATAATATTATTTTAATTTAAATGTAATAATTAAATTAATATCGATGATTAAAAAAATCAAATTTAAATTAATAAGACAAGAGGTTTAAGTTTTAAAAGGTTTAATCGGTATTAAACCGTTATAAAATTAGCTAAAGTCGAATAAAATTAAATAATTTAAAATATTGTTGAAAAATATTCTTCTTATAATTTTGAAAAATAAAAATATCATTTTTATGTTTTTTTTTGCCCACGAGGTATCTTAGGAGAGTCCCAATTATGAGAAAACACCTTTAAACTATTCACACTGACTAATCTTGACTGAGTAGGGTAGATCCTCAGGAAAAAAAACTCAATTCAAGTTTTAAATGGCTACATATATAAAGAGAGTTCGAACTTATAACCTCCCTTAAATCAGAAGAGTCCCTTATCAACTTATCTGTGCTGTAGAGTTCATTTTTACGTTTTTATAAAAACAAAAAAACAAAAATCCAAACCAAAGAGCTCCTAAACTTATTCCATACTTGGTCAAGCCACATGAATCATATGCAACCCACAAAGAATAGCAAGATGACATATGAAGGATTGAACTAGTTTGCTTTGAAAAAGGCAAAGTCTTGTCGTGGTCCCCAGTAAGGACGGCAAGCTAGGACTGGCATGGTCAAGGATTTGCTCAATCTTTTAAACAGTTTGACCACTTCTTAACAAACGATTAAAAAATTAATAATTATTATCAGGATAAATTATTGAGATTAAACAGCAAATGATGCTCTATTTGATCTAATCTTTTCCATTATTTATATTGAATCATATTTTGAGTCTCATTAATATAACACTTTTATATTTTTTAAAAAATTTAGAATATTTTTTAAAATTTAAAATCATCGTGAATTTTTAAATAAAAGACAAAATACATGCACTATGAATATTTAAAAATTAATTAAATATTTTATATAACAATTCAACTTAAACATGAACTAAACTTATTAAATCTGACGAAATTAATAATTTATTATAAAATCATAAATTATTAATTAATTCAATTTTAATTAATCCATATTAGATTTAAGAATTAAGCATAGTTATCGTTTGATTAGTTTACGTTTATTTATTCAAAGTGTATTTATCATTATTTTTAATCGAGAAGTCTAAGAAAGTAAATTTAAAAAATTAAAAGGTTTAAACGTGTGAATGATTTAGCATAAACATATCTTTAAAATTGATCCTTTGTATTTTCTTAAAGACAATATTCAAATATTCAAATATTAGTACTTCTATTAAGGTTCCATTTACTAAAGTAATAGTAACTAGTGATTTATTATTTATTAAACCAATAATTTAAAATATATTTTAAATACAATCAATTGAAAATTTTAATTTTAAAATTTTAATTTTATTTCTAATATTTTAAATGTTTAATTAAGTTTTAAACTTTTAAAATCAAACAATCAAGTTTAAAATATTACTTTTATTAATATTTTGTTAATGTAACTATCGTAAAACTAATATTTAGAAAGGTTACGTAACTCTTAGTCTTTATTAACATAATTTTGAGTAAGTTGCAACAAATATAGTAGTAATATACTTTTCAATTATATAAAGTTATTTTTTGTAATAAGAAGGTCGCATGTTCAAATAGCAAAAATAGCTTTTTATTAAAAATAAATCAAAAGTTGCTTACATTATAACCCTATGTAGATGCTTGCAAACCGAAGAGTCTTGTGAACTTTATATGTTAACTTTTGATATCATCAGCTGAAATTTCACCGAATTACAAAGTTTTTTAATATATTTAAAGTATAATTATTATTATTATCATCACATTTAATCCAAAATTTTACATTGAGATAAGATATAAAAATTAAGGAATCTCGATAATACGTAACTTTATTTTTATATAATAAAGAGTCATTTTGGATATTTAAAAAAATATTCACATGCCAATTATGTTAATAAATATAATTATTTGAATTGAATTATTTAATTAAAAAATTTATTAGAGATTAAATATGAAAAGGTTAAGAATTTATGATTGATTATCCGTAACGTGTGTCGGAACGTGGTTGATGAAATTTAAACTCCAAGCTCGTAAATAATTGAAACAAAACGGCGGGTTTTCTAAAGCTGTTTGACCGACACATTAAATAAAGGGGACCCTCTAAGCTGTAACTCATCCTCGTGGAAGTCCATGGAGCTCCATCATCTCAGAACGTACATTAACTAATAATTCCTTTTGACTACGTGATAGTTTCAGTGGATTTAATAATATTCATGATTCTTCCGTAAACGACAACGTTTGAGTTGTAACTGGCCTGATAAGACCGGTTTAGGCCAATCACCGAATTTCCAAGTTTTAAAAAACACTAAACTAAACGGAAAGAACGAGATAATATATGTTGGCGAAACTAAGGTAAATACAAACCTGGGTGTCTGTCTGCCTCCCTCCCCCCCCATTCTTTGTGCTTCCATGGCTACTTGACACCACCTGGGATATTGAATTTTTCATCTTTGGAGGTTACAGAGTATTGTTGTTACAATTGTATAGGTAAAGGAAGAGAGAGAGAGAGAGAGCAAGAGCGTTATGGGGTGGATTCCCTGTTCTGGTATGTCAAACTCGAAGAAGAAGAAGAAACCGACGATCATGAGCCAGAAGCCACTTGATCAGATCAAACTCACTTCAGGTTCGTGTTTATGCCCCTATAGTATTTCTCTTTACGTTTGTTACGTGTGTTGAGTCGGCCATAGAGTTATAACACTGTAATCCTTTGGCTGTTGTCTTAAAGTCTGTTGGAATTTGATTTAGTTCATGTTATTTGTGTTCCATTGTGAGTTTCTCGCGTTCCCTTATCCGGGTGATTGTGTAGTGGTCGGAAGTTTGGTTCTTTTGCAAAGTCAAAGGGCGTTTTGAGATGTGATTTCTTGGTTCATTCACTCTGCAGTTGTTCGTGTATGTAGTCTTTAGTTCCTTAGCAGAGGGATTCTGTATTTGTTGAGGGGGTTTTTGTTCTCGTTATTGAGAATTTGCTTTAAATTGAAAAGCAAATTTGAAGACACGGATTCGATTTCTTGACGGTGATTCGAGTTTTTACCGTCATGGTTTGTTGATGCAGAGAGATCTAGGATGGGTTCCCCTTTGAAAGACAAAGAATCCTCTAAACGTGGAGCTCCAGATAGCATCGCCGCACAAATCTTTTCATTTCGCGATTTGGCAACTGCAACTAAAAATTTCAAGGCAGAGTGTTTGTTGGGGGAGGGAGGTTTTGGAAGAGTTTATAAAGGGCGTTTGGAAACCATTAATCAGGTGAGTGATGCTCATCATTTTCTTCAGTTTGCCTTCAATTTCTAAATGATAAAGGTGCAATTTTTGCATAAGGATCATGATATGAGCGTATGAAATTCTATCACTAACAAAGCATAGGAGCATCAATTATGATATGCAGCGAGTTGTAAAGTGAGTGAAAAATCTTAACCTTATCAATGATTGTTTCAGGTAGTAGCCATCAAGCAACTTGATCGTAATGGCTTGCAGGGAAATAGGGAATTCCTTGTTGAAGTGTTGATGCTAAGTTTACTTCACCATCCTAATCTAGTTAATTTAATCGGTTATTGTGCTGATGGAGATCAAAGGCTATTGGTGTACGAGTACATGCCTCTAGGATCATTAGAAGACCATTTATATGGTAAATGTGTTCAACTTCTTACTCATTTTTCAATCCCTTTCATGTTGTTATCTTCTTCTTAGTCCTAATTGCTTTATTTGCAGAGATTTCACCTGGTAAGAAACCACTTGATTGGAGCACAAGAATGAAAATAGCTGCTGGGGCAGCAAAAGGGTTGGAGTATTTGCATGATAAGGCAAGCCCTCCTGTGATATACAGAGATTTAAAATGCTCCAACATTTTGCTTGGTGAAGGGTATCATCCTAAGTTATCTGATTTTGGTTTGGCTAAACTGGGACCTGTTGGAGATAACACCCATGTATCTACACGGGTTATGGGTACTTACGGATACTGCGCTCCAGAGTACGCAATGACAGGTCAACTAACTTTGAAGTCAGATGTTTACAGCTTTGGAGTTGTTCTTCTGGAAATCATTACAGGGAGGAAAGCGATTGACCATTCTAAAGCTACAGGGGAGCAGAATCTTGTCGCTTGGGTGAGCTTTTTCACATATTTCTCTGGAATTCTTTTCCAGGATATGCTTGTTCTTCTTAGAACCAATATGTTCATTTTAACGTGGCTTATATGCTCTTGGCTTTTATTGCAGGCAAAACCTTTATTTAAAGAAAGAAGTAAGTTTTCGACCATGGCAGATCCGATGCTTCAAGGTCAGTATCCACCAAGGGGATTGTATCAAGCCCTTGCTGTTGCAGCCATGTGTGTTCAAGACCAGCCTAATCTGCGACCTGCCATAGCTGATGTGGTCACAGCTTTGGGCTACCTTGCTTCCCAGACATTTGATCCTAAAATAAAACATATCCAGAGTTCTCGCTTGGCTCCTGGCACCCCTCCCAGAACACCAATGCGCAGTAAATCTCAACGATGATTGGTGTAAAGACAAATCAAACCAGCTGGGAGGGAAGTAAGCTTAATATACTGAAACTGCAAGTGAGTTCTCGTCAGGATTGGCTTGCAAATAGAATCGCAGTTATATAATAGTATTCTTGTATTTATGTCCATCACAGAAGGCCTGAGATTCGTTTTCATTGTACTAATTTTCTGCCTTTCCTTCAAATTTTGTTCCACTCCAGATAAATCACTGTATATCTCATTTCTGCATCTTTAGTAACTTTACTCCATATAATCTCTTGCCTTAACTTCCTGTTGATAGATCTTACTGTTCATAGGTTTCAACCAGGTTAGTGTGCTATGGTTCTGTCATAATCTACCAAGTACCTCCACTATTACTCTTCAAGGAAAAATTGAAATGTGTCTAATCTTTAAAATTAAACCATTCACAACCAAAGTTGCTAAAAACAAACGATACGTGGATCAAAAGATACATATTTGAGATGTTTACAAAGCCTTTTAAAATGGTTGTAAAAGTTGAGATTCGTCCTTTGATCAAGTTGCTTGTTCCTCGTGTACGCTTGGAATGGAACTGGAAATGGCAAGCTCACTCCTCTTGGGACTGCAAGCAAAGACTGTTGTAAATACATATATGCATTCTCCATTGATCATTAAGTGAAGATCATCATGAACCTATAGAGAAAGTCTTTGTCGAAAGTTACCGGGAACGGTGCTTGTAAAATTCAATGATCTCCCTGCGATCACTTTTTGTTTGCCTATAAGCATCAACCTGGTTCGTTTCCTGCACAGAATAATCATAATCAACAGAACTTGTGGTCTCCGTTCATTGCCTTGGAATGAATTGTAATTACAAACTAAACACACATGTACCTCAATCCATGTGGATAGCTTAGGCCGACCTGACGTGACATCGTACTTACAAACTTCAGATTAAGAATATCTGAGCTCGTTCAACAAATGGAATATAAACTATATCCACCTGAAAAAGCATAAAGTTGATTTCACTTCTACAAGCATCATGAGTCCAATGGAGATCCTGCATTTACTTTAATGGATGGAGATAGATGACGGAACAGGCGAAAGGTCAGTTCACTATCAAGCTAAACTTGCGAATGAAAAAAGGACCGTCGTCAAATTTTCTCAAGGCAGTTTCCGGTACATCAAATGCAGGATCTGATACAACTTTACCAGTCATTATTCATGTACTTACCACAAATCCCTTTGTAGAAAAGACGAGAAGTCAGGAGTTTTACCAGCTTCTCTGGTAATCTCTCCTTTGAAGGAATTGTCAATGACAGCGTCACAGAAGGACAACAATTCCTCACAAAACTCTATCCTCCCAGGCTCCTGGATTATCGTGGAAATGCATATTAATTCTGTCAAAATTTTTATATAAACACATAGAAACAAGCAAGGACGTAAAGATCTTACGCCAGGGAAAAGAGAAGGTCCTTCGAAGTTGCTGTCAATGTATCTGATAATCTCAAGATTTTCCACAACAACTTAGTTATTATGTTCCAGTGATGGTACCTATGCACTGGGAAACAGAACAGAGACTAGAAGGATAGTTGAAATTTTTAGTGAAGTGAATAAAGAAATCGCTAGCAGAAAGTGGAGATTATGACGTTCTTTCGGGTTCACTTTCTGATACCACTCAGGCTTATATATTATCAAGGTCGATAACTACCAATTTAATCTCTTCTTGCAACCACTGCAAATTTACCAGAAACCTCGGGGAAACAAAGGAAAAGGAAAGATAAAAAAAATCTGATAGGATCTGATCTGCACAAAATGCCATTAGAACAGAAAGTAATAACTATGTGGATAGAGCAAAGAATCTGTTCTCGTAGACTAGATTGTAAAATAAAGAAACTTTAGTAAGTGAACAAACGGTTGTTCCTATCTTTTTATATTTATATGAACATTAACTAAAACATTAAATGATGGGGCCCTTCTTTTATGATTTTATACTGCTAATTAACCAAAACATTAAACGATGGGTCCTTTTTTATGTTGAGCCTTGGGTAGATATCCTGCCTGTCCTTGCCTAGTGTCGGCACTGAAATGAACCTGATGGTTCCATCAAAAAGTTCAAGTGAGCTAGTAGCAGATGTAACAAATATATCCAGTCGTTGTAACTCAGATTTTCTATAAGCCCATATTTAATTTGATTTAGGGTTTTTTCAGTTTAATAGTATATTAAATCTTAACCGTTAATTTAATATTTGATGGATGTACAAGATTTTGTTTTGAAACAAAGTCAATTTCAATATCATTAAATCAAAAGTTAGGGGAGAAATCTCAACTACAACGGCTAGCATATAAATGTGAGACCCTTGCTAAGTTATGAGCCTCTACATTGGCTTGCCAACGAATCCAACAGACTTTGATTTCAGATCTAGCATTTAATAATTGTTTACATTCAAAAATGACTACCAAATTCAGTCCAGCTATCTTTAAAATTATTTATAGCAAAAACTAGTTTTTGAGAATCTGAGTAAAAAGCCTCTCAACCATACGCAAGACCTAAGTTAACGCTTCTCGCAACGTCACAGCTTCAACCACATCCGGACTACAATGCCCTACACAATAACTAGATATTGCTCGCACGAAGTTTCCTTCCCCATCATAGTATACAAAATTACGTACAAGATTTAGGCCGTGTTTGGTAAACATCGTTTTAGCTGTTGACTCAAATGAGATGTTTGACCTGTTTTAAAAATCTTTTCGGCCATTTGGTAAGCAGCTGGTTGGGTTGGCTGATTCAATCAAACCAGCTAATTTTTCACAAGCTCATCCCTACCAACGTTTTGAGTTAGCTGATTCATTTATGCCGGTCTTGCCCCCTCTTTAATCTTTACTCTTTACTCTCTGCTCTCTCTCAGTTTCATTTTTCATTACGTTGTCCAGAACGTTGTTGACTCTTACATTGCAGTTAATCGCTGGGGGGGAGAGATGGGAGTGACGAGAAGAGGCACCAGATGATGCAGTACCTCTTCAGAAATCTATCTGAAGAAGAGGAAGAGATCATTACCGAGCACGAATCCAATCCCCAGTTCAATTACGCCTCTGTAACCCCCTGTTTCCACCCCCAATATCGTTTCCCTTCTTCTTGTCAGTGCTTGTTCTTGTTCATGTATATGATGTTGTTACTTCATATATGTGTGATTTTGGAGTTTGATTTTTATGGTATTTTTCTCGTCGATTCAAGAGCTGGTGAGTTTTTTTACACAAATAAGAAGCATTCTGCTTCTCTCTATGTGGATCTGTTTCCTGTCTCGCAAATGCCTGTAATGTGGGTTGGGATTGAATGTTGATGTTATGTAATGTATTTTCTTTTTTGATCAATTCCTTGTCGTCTTCTGCTGGTTCTTATTTGCTCTTCGATCTGTTGTCAATTGTAAATTGTGGCTATTTTTTATTTTTTTCTGGGTAATTCAATGTAATTTTGAATGACTATTCTTTCTTGGTTTTTCATTGTCTTTTAGTACTTCCAATTTTCATGTTTGCTTGCTGGAGAGAGTAGGATTGGAAATGGAGCCAAAAACTTTAAAGCTTGAGTATTTTTGGTGCTCAAAGCAGTTACTTTGATTTCCTAGAGTCGTTTCTCTTGAAATCTTTCAAGCTTGTGCTGATTGGTTTCAACCATTTCTTGATTTTAAATGGACTTTTAACTTGGATTGTATATCGTTATACGAGATTGGGAATATAATCATCTCTGAAATGGATTCTTGAAACCCCAGTTTTTATTTAATTATGTAATTTTGCAGCTCAATAACCCCATTGTCTGTGGAAAATGCTTCTATTTGTTGCTTACTTTCTCTTAGATGGGGAACATTTTCATTCTTGTCAAAAACCATTGCTGTAATTTTCTCCTTCATTTCATGGTTTCTGATTCATTAAGCAGAAGTTTCGTGTTCATTGGTATCTAATGCTGTTATTTTGAGTTATATGATAAATATTATTGTTTGGAATTTCAGGTCACCCAAAATCGGCCTTACCCGATGAGATAAGAGAGTGAAGTGGGCTACGGGACGATGATTGAAGCAGAGAAAGTGAGTGGGCTGACTCACACATAGAAGCAGAGACAAGAGAAACTGGGGAGGGGGGGGGGGTGCTGACCCACACATAAATAAAAGTATATCCTTTTACACTTTTGTCTTCTTGTAAATAGCTCTAGAAGTTTCCCACCATTAGTTGGCATAGCTGACATTTTCGGTTACACCCACACAACAGCAGTAGCAAATAAGTTGTCCCTATACAGCATAAATAGACTCCTCCTGTACATATCCATTTATGATGAAATACATTTTTCCTCATTAAAGAAAACTTTCTTTCATGGTATCATAGCCAAATGTTTGATCCACACTACCCTACCTACCTACCTTCCAAATTTTCAAACATGGCCGACATTAATACCAGTAACCCAGACCTAGAAAAATACTCCATAACTAACACAGAAAACCCAGGTGCTGTCCTAGTAACTACCCCCTTTAATGGAAACAATTACCTAACCTGGAGCAAGTCAATGATGATAGCCTTATGTGCAAAAGACAAGCTCTCCTTCGTGGATGGAACATGCATGCCGCCCACTGAAGATACTCACCAGATGGAAGAGAGCAGAATCAATGGTTAAGTCATGGATACTCAACTCCATGATTAAAGAGCTCAATGATGCCTTCCTGTCATTTACCACAGCCAAGAAACTAGGGGAGGAACTGAGAGAGAGGTTCGGGGAAGCCAACGGACCACTGCTGTACCAAATAGAAAGGGAAATAAGCCTTTTCAAGTAAGGTAACCTTACCATTTTGCTTATTACACAAAGTTGAAAATTTTTGGGATGATTTAGCTAGCCTATACCCAACACCTATATGCACATGTGACGCTGCCAAGGCCATTACTACTAGAGAAAACACACACAAATTAATACAATTCCTAATGGGCTTGAATGAAGAATATGAACACGTGGTAAACCAGATCATGTTGATGGAACCCTTGCCTATGGTAAAAAGAGCATTGCTATGTTGTAAACAGTGGAGAGACAAAGGACAGTGAATGCTAATAATGACAGGAACCTAAATGTAGCCATGATGGCTAGGCAATCTAACACAAATCCCAGGAGAGGGGGCAGAAGCAACAATAACAATGGCAGAAAACCCTTCACCAAGAAGGAAGACAAGTACTGCGAGAAATGTGAGAAGACTGGACATACCATAGAGACGTGCTTCAAGATTTATGGCGTGCTTGACTAGTACAAGGAGCTAACAGGGCAGAAAAGAAAAGCAAACCTAGCTACAATAAATGACAGTCCTGCGGACACACAATAGGAAACTAGTGAGTGCAGTGAGAGGAGTGGTCAAATACCGCAAGACCTTGCCACTTTTATTCAGCAGGAAATATCAAAAGCAATCAAAGGAAAGGCCAGCGCAGAGGTAAAATTGGGCGGACTAGCAAACTTCGCAGGTAACTGCACTAATCACACTCATGCTCATAATGCAAAAGATGAATGTGTATAGTTGATTGATTCGGGGGCATCATCACATATGGTCACAAATTTAAACTACTGCAATATGCATGAAGTAAACAACACATATGCTCCTGTTACATTACCAGATGGCACACAACAGTCAATAAAACACATATGCCATACCATAGTTGGTGACAAAATCACCCTTGATGGAATATTACGCATCCCAAACTTCTTCAAGAACCTGCTGTCCGTAAACAAACTCACTACCCAAAATGATATCGCTGCAATTTTCATATCTGACAAATTATTTTTGCAGGACCTACGGACTAATAACATTATGACAACTATTGAGGCTAGAGTGGGCTGTATGAGCTAACATCCAATACCCTATTACCCTCAGGGAACTTGAAGGGACCTCCTTAGACTTCTATAGAGCTAAGAATGTTGCTTTCAATGCTACTGTTTCTTTCAATGTTTGGCATAGTACGCTAGGACATGTTTCTAAGAACAAATTGAGACACATCAATGAGATCAAGCTTTCCAATTATTTTTTATCTGATTGTACAATCTGTCCTTTAGCAAAACAACACCAAAAACCCTTCCCTAAACACAATATCCGCACCACAAAGCCCTTTGAGACCCTCCACTTGGACCTATGGGGACCATATAGGATACCTACTCTAGATGGGTCACAATTTTTCTTAACTGTTGTGGATGAATTCTCTAGAGCCACCTGGACCTTCCTACTCAAACACAAAGACAGAACATTTCCCACAATCACCCAGTTCATCACAACCATTGAAAAGCAGTACAACACAAAAGTCTTAAAGATACAAAGCGATAATGGGAGAGAATTCATTAACAATGAATGCAGAAAGTTTTTTGCAGATATGGGAATAGTACATTAGAAAAGTTTTCCCTACACCCACAACAAAATAGGGTAGTAGAAATAAAACACAAACATTTACTGCAAATTATAAGAGCCTTATTGTTTACATCCAGCTTACCCAAGCAATTTTGGGAGGAAGCCCTTCTCACTGCCACCTACCTCCTAAACCGAATTCCAACCAAAGTCCTGCAATGGAAAACACCTTATGAGAAGTTACACAAGAGAAACCCAACTTATGCACACTTGAAAATATTCGGGTGCCTGTGTTTTGCCTTATATAAAACTTCCAACAAAACCAAACTTGATCTTAGAGCCTTAAAATGCCTTTTTCTTGGATACATGCCAGACTACAAAGCATATCGAGTAATGGACCTTGACACAAAAACCATCTTTAGTTCAAGAGATGTCACTTTTCATGAAAACACTTTTCCCTTTGCCCCCACACAAATCGACTCTGACCAAGCCCCACAACCATTATTCCCTTCCAATACATTAGATGATGTTTAAGAAACATTTAGAGTTACACCAGGGCCCTCAAGCCTACCTCATTCAGGCATCATACCGGAACTCGAAGACAATCTACCTCAACCTAGCCCCACCACCAATCAAGATAATGCCATAAACACAAATGTTAGAAGAAGCCAAAGGACTCACACTACACCAAAGTACCTTGATGACTACGTCCACCAAGCTTCAGCTCTCCACTCCACCTCTAACCTTGATTCTGCTGACATAATTTTACAAGTCCATGATCCTGCAGGAATAAGAGGAGACAAGGCGTTCAATTTTCAAATTACACATACAAAAAGTTCCAAGGATTTCATAGGTAATGTAAGCACTACTTTTGAGCCTATGTCTTATGAAACAGCAAGAAAATCAGCAAATTGAGTAAACTCCATGAATGACCAACTAATTGCCCTAGAAGAAAACTAGACCTGGGTGTTAGAAAGATTACCTAAATGGAAGAGGGCTATTGCATCAAAGTGGGTCTACAAAGTAAAACATAACCCTGATGGCACTATTGACAAGTTAAAATAAAGGCTGGTGGCAAAAGGATTCAACCAAAGAGAAGGAGTGGATTATTCGGAAGTGTTCTCGCCTGTAGCTAGGATTGTGACGATTAGGACATTCCTAGCCATAGCTACAATTCGGAGGTGGCCCATCCTACAGTGTGATATTAATGCTGCATACCTACATGGACACTTGGAGGAAGAAATCTACATGCTACCACCACAAGGTTACAAAAAGGCTAAGGAAGGAGAAGTTTGCCGATTATTAAAGTCTATTTATGGTCTCAAACAAGCGGGAAGACAATGACACAAGGAGTTGACCACAAAGCTAAAGGGTTTAGGCTTTGACAAAGCAGGAGCTGACCATTGTCTATACACTAAAGGTCAGGGCAACAATTTCATCGCACTCATCATCTACGTGGATGACATTCTCATCACAGGCACCAAGGAAGAACACCTAAACAACATCAAGAATGCCCTACACAGAGAATTCACCATCAAAGATCTCGGATATGCCAAGTTCTTCCTAGGTGTCAAAATAGCCAGATCGGACAAGGGGATGATACTCATCCAAAGCAAATACATAAAGGACATCTTACAAGAAACAAACATATTGGAGTGCAAGCCATGCATCACACCCGTGTTTGGAATTTCGGGTCACCCAAAATCAGCCTTACCCAATGAGATAAGAGAGTGAAGTGGGCTAGGGGACGATAATTGAAGCAGAGAAAGTGAGTGGGCTGACCCACACATAGAAGTAGAGACAAGAGAAACTGGGGGGGCTGACCCACACATAAATAAAAGTCTATCCTTTTACACATTTGTCTTCTTGTAAATAGCTCTAGAAGTTTCCCACCATTAGTTGGCATAGCTGGCATTTTCGATTACACCCACACAACAGCAGTAGCAAATAAGCTGTCCCTATACAACATAAATAGACTCCTCCTGTACAGATCCATTTATGATGAAATACATTTTTCCTCATCAAAGAAAACTTTCTTTCAATTATAATTAACCACAGGATTTGAACACTGGAACTTGTCGTCTCATGTGCAACTAGTTCTTTTGATTTTCCAGTGAACAACTGTTAAATCTCTCATCTTTAAACCTGCCACATTTTGTATGGTGCAAATACAATAATCAAATTTTTGTTTCCTGTGTAAAGGCCAGAGAGTTATTTGAAATCCCAGTTTCTTGTCTTTCTCTTTATTTCACTTCCTTTGTCTATTTCACTTCTTCCTTTTTGCTTGCTTGTGTATCTGTGTCTTTGCTATTATTAAAGGGTAACAATCTCTGTGAACTTTCCTTAGCTGCTAATATATGTTTTTCAAACTTGACATCTGTTAACATCTTTTCTACATGGATAATTATTACATCCTTTTCGTTTTCTTAAAGTGAACAGAGCTTTGCAAACATGCATATGTGGTAACTGCTTCTTAAATGATTTTCATGTCTTTGTTTGTTCTACTTGTCGAGATGAATGGATACACATGTTTTAACTAAAGTTTTGTCTCCACTAAAGGATGTTGTTGTAGTGAAGTAGAACAGGTTCTTTTTTCCCTATTATGTTTAGTCTGCGTTACATTGTAGTGCAGCTCCATGTTCCGTTTATTCAATTCCCTTTCAATGGTAATTATGGGGCAAATGTTGGATTTTCAGCCATTGTCAGAGGTTTAACTGTATTGGAAACTTCCATATTAGCTAGAGGTTTAAAATGTTTGTTTTTAGATGATATATGGAGAATAAAATTTTATTCCATATACAGAAATATAATAGATGCATGAAGGATAACCTAATTAATGTAATGAAGATTTCTGTATATCTTGTTGTAGTACCATGGGAATAGAAGTTACTGACATTTGCATGGACAAAGAGCCAGACCATATTATAGTTTATTCAAGTGATGTATCTCAAAATTCAAGTGATGAAAATGTCTCTAACCACCATGGTGTTCTGGAGTTCTATGAACCTATTAATGGGGATCCTGAGTTCCAGAGCTAAGAGGAGGTCGCTGAAGCAAAGGAATATGAGGTGAAAGAATGTACAAATGAGAAAAGATGAAGGAACACTAGGTTACTCTGTACTTCTACTTCTGTTAGTTATATCGTTTGTAGTTGTTCTTGTAGTTGTAACTTGGTAAAAGAACACTTCTTCATGGGTATTTGTAGAGGAAATCTTGAAAATTATGTCATTGGTTATGGATAGATTTAGGAGAGGATGTTTATGTACCATCATGAGATCCAATTCTAAAAGCAAAACTAAAGAGGTGGTTGTTAGATTTAAGGTTTTATGATGAGTTAATATGATTGTGTTAAATATATGCTTAAGGGACTATCTTCGTATGATAGTAAACTATTTATTTTATTAGATGTTTGTTTATTATGTAATAATATTTAAAATAGGTGATTAATTTCTTATTTTATTTATAACTAATAATTAATTTGGTTGATTTTATATCAATAAATAAAATTGTACAATTTCAAAATACCTATATCTTATTATCGATATCAAAAGGTGCAAACAATTATTAATATTAAATGATAATTCATTTTATTAATCATATAATAAAATTAATAAAATGTTTAAATTATTGTCATGTTAAACTAATGAATGTATTACTAATAATCAGTATAGATAATGTTATGTATCTTAAAATGGATAGTAAGTCAAAATTAATAATAAATTTTAACATAGAGATTTATTTTAAAGCAAAAGAAATTTTTACAAAATTTTAAATCATAAAGAATTTTAGTAAATTTGTCAAAACTACAAAATATAATTAGTATCTTTTAAATAGAAAAGATGTATACATTAACCAAAACGCAATGCAAGAGATAAATCTCCAATTCTAAATCTAGTATGTTAGATCTTATGGAAATAAAAATGAAAGATTTTTAACAAAATCTTTGTTACACATAAAAAAAGAGATCTTACGAGGACTAAAAGTAGGTTTTATTTTGTCTTATTGTATTCTTTATAAGGGTTAGAACTACGCCTTATTTTACTTCATTTTGTTCTTTATAAAGATTAAAATGAGTAATATTTTATTCTTTGTAAAATGGACCTAAGGGTTGAAATTTGAACCCTTTTAACAACATACAAGTGCAAAATGCTGCAATTTGAAGATTTTCTATTCGCTTATTTTCTAACAATTATAAATCGTAAACAAAAGTATATTAAATTTTGATGGCATTAAAATTTTATTTAACTCTAATTTATTAATTCATTAAATAATTTATTATTCTTTATTAAGAATATCCAACAAATTACTAAAATGTATAATATACATATCTTTATAATTTTTAAAGTCATATCTTCATAAATCATTTTACACATAAAAGCTAATATTAAACAACTAATTTTATCAAACATTTCTAACAAATAGCTAATGCAATCATTGGTTAAATCGGTGATAAAATCAAATTATCGCCTAATTATCTGATCATTGTTTGCCAAACAGGGCCTTAATGTCAATAAAGAAGTGTATGTAAATTAATTTTCTTCCTACCCTAATCAAGTACAGACAAAACACAAATACAGAAAGAGTAAGTATTTTGTGCATCGAGCTATTCATCAAACTATCATATAAAAAGAAGGTCAACAAAGAAAAATTAGTTCGTGATTGGTAAAAATTTTCTTCTTTATATCATGACAAATTTCGTTTAAAGTAAATAATTTATTTACTTTATCTATGTATTTATTATTATATTCAAGATTTGAATGGACACAAATGATATATGTATAATTTGTCTTTAATATTTGATTATTAAGAACCAAAAAAACTTATATTTAATATCAAAGCGTAGCATTTTGAATTGATACTTGTTTTATTAAGATGTTCACAAAAAATTAATTTTAGGGTTTTGTAAATTCCAGAATAACGTATGAACTTGACAACTATGAAAACAATGGTCAGGCAGAAGCATTTGCTTAGGCATTGGTGTGCTTAACGTCTTCATGTTTTTTTTTTTAATACAAAGGAAAAGAGAACAAGAATTAACTAGGGGATAGATCAGCGATACAAGACGCCGTGAGAATCACGGGATATAATGGCGATGACAAGCGACGGAGCCGCCTGGAGCGTGTGGACCCCAGGGCTAAAGTAAGCAGCTAGGGCAGCAAGACTGTCCGCACTCTGATTGCCTTCCCGATAGACGTGCTAGAACTTCAAGTCCCAATCGCGATACAGTAGCTCCTGGATACTTGCCACTAAAAAAGAATAGTCAGTCAGATGTAATCTGGAGGTGGAGAGGATATTTATAACCTCCAGGGAATCCACTTCAAGGATAACTCGCCAGAAGCCCCTAGTCCATGCCAAGTTGAGCCCCGAGTAGACGCCCCAAAGTTTCGCCGCGAGGGGGAAGCTTCGGCCGATATGATGAAGAAAACCCCCGCACTATCGACCCCGACAATCCCTGATCAGCCCACCGGCCGTGGCGATGGTGGCCCCACTTTTAACGGCTCCATCTATATTGAGCTTGACCCAGCCTTCCGGAGGCTTAGTTCCACCATCAATTGGTCCACCGCTAACCCCTGGGCCCCGTGCACACACCCCGTAATAATGCTAGCTCTAACTGTCCAGTGGACATAGTTCAAGACTGACCGATGGCTATCAGTAGGCTAGGTGAAGCCCTCCTCAAATATAGATTTATTGCGTCATTTCCAGATGAACCAACAAGCTACCCCATAAATAGAGGGCCAAGTAAACTGCTGAATGCGGTCGCTCTTGCGAAAATTGCCCGTCACCCACTGGGCAACATCCCGACAAAAGAAGTCCGGGTCACAAAGAACAAGAGCAAAAGTACACCAGAAGGCTTTGACTTGCCTACAGTCTCGCAAAGCATGCAATGTCGTCTCCTCAAGGCCACAGGACGGACATTGGCTATCAGACGTGAGATGTCTGGCCACCCGCTGTTGGTTAGTCAGAAGCTTTTCCTTGAACAGTAGCCAAAGGAAAGCCCGAATCCACTGTAGGCCGGCCCATTTCCAAATTGGATCCCAATCTCGATTAGACGCACCCGGATCAGTCCCCTCGATTAAAGCGTAAGCAGACGCAGTAGTAAACTTGCCGCTGGGAGTAGGGCCCCACTGAAAAGTATCCTCCACGGAGCTATCCTGAGGTAAATGGACTGTTGCAATAGCCATGCAGGCGATAGAGGTAAGACTGGAAATGGTGCCAGTGCCATGCTCCAGGCCCAAGCACGTAGTCAGCTACTGAGGCGTAAAGATCCGTCTCGGAATAGAAGAGGTGACCACAGAGACCAAAGGTCCCCATCCCGACACCCAGGAGTCCAGCCAAAAGAGGGTGTTCCGCCCATTGCCTATCGTCCACTGTAGGCCTTGGCGGACATAGGGCCAAGTCGTGACAATACCCCTCCAGGAGTGGAAGGACCTGGAGTGATGGAGAGAAAGGGGAAGAGGAGTAGGATCTAGACGGTACTTAGATCGTAAGACTTTTACCCAAAGCACGTTGGGTTGAGAAATCAAATCCCACCCAAGTTTGGATAAGAGAGCATCATTTGTTGTGCGGAGATGTTTTATGCCGAGAACCCCAGCTAGTTTGGGTTGACAAACGTCCTCCCACTTGACTAGGTGCATGTGACGGTGGTCACTAGTACCGCCCCAGACAAAATTGCGTATGAGGCGCTCCAACTCATCGCAAAGGTGACGGGGAAGTCGGACCGTCTTCATGGTGAAAATAGGGAGAGCAGAGAGAACTGACTGGGCAAGGGTGACTCACCCTGCCAGGGACAAGGTCTGGGCCTTCCATCCGGAGAGTTTTTTGCTAGCTGCATCCACTATATGCTGGTAGGTACGCTTCGTGGTGCGTTCGTGGATTAGGGGAACTCCCAGGTACTTCCCTAAATTGGTCGTACGATTGACGTGCAAAAATTGACTAAGCCTACGAGCAACCGTAGGAGTAACATTTTTGGAAAAGAAAACGGGTTTTGTCAGTATTGACTTTTTAACCCGAAGCCTTACAAAAGGTCTCCAGGGTATGGGCAAGAAGTTGAACCTAGGAATCAGTCGCTTCGGTAAAAAGGACCAAATCATCAGTGAAGAACAAATGCGAAATGGGGGGATCGGTTTCCAATTGCCATGACTCACCTCTGTAGAAATGAGATGACCTAATCGTTCCATACACAGAACGAAAAGGTACGGAGAAAGGGGGTCGCCTTGGCGAAGACCACGGGAGGGACGAAATGGAGGAGATTTAGAGCCTTACCAATCGACTTGCATTGTGACCGTCGTCACACACTACATAAGAAGACGAATAAGAAGATCGGGGAAGTCAATGTCCGACAGTGTGTTGTGGATAAAGTCCCAACTGAGCCGATCGTAAGCTTTCTCCAAATCAACCTTGAAAGCAAGATAGCCGGTCTTTCCCCATTTTGACGCATCGTGTGAATGACCTCCTGAGCAATGATGATATTGTTCGTAATATGACGACCAGGGATGAAGTTGCATTGGGTTTCAGCCACCAAATGCGCCAGCTAAGGCTTTATGCGGTTCACCAGGACTTTGGAGAGGACCTTATAAAGAACGGTACAAAGGCTGATAGGTTGGAAGTGAGCCATCCGAGACGGGGTAGGGATTTTAGGGATTAAGATTAAAATCATACGGTTAAGGTCCTCGTCCCATTGCTCAGAACTAAACACTTCTCGAAAATAATCCACCATTGTGGGTCCCACTGTAGTCCAATTGTTTTGGAAAAGAGAGCATTAAACCCATCAATCCCCGGGACTTTATTGGGATGCATAGAGAAGACTGCGTACCGGACTTCAAGCTCATGAAGGGGAAGACTAAGGTCGCTCACACTCCTAGCCGAGAGCCGCGGGAAGTGACTGGAGAGGGGAAAGGGGAGAGGAGAACCAAGGTCCAACGTCTTCATGTTTCTTGAAGAGTGAAGTGTATGCATAAATAGTTGAAAGGACTACAACGTTATTAATGACGGCAACGAGGCCCACATCTTTATGCCATTACTTTCCTTGTTAATGGCACCATGTAGAGAGTGACAGAAGTTTGAAAATAATGAAGGGCCTACGTTGCTTTTGTTTTTATTTATGTCTGTTTGTTTGCCCCCTAACTAAATCTTAAATCTACCCTCCGCTTGGTAGAGCCCACAGAGTACTTAACTACGAGCCACATCTCATTATTTTTTGAAGATTCGAACGCACAACGTAAGGCAAACTTAGGTTGAACTTGGTTGCTCGGATACTACTGAACTCCCCTATAAGCGCTTACAAAGAGAGGTGAAACTAAATCTTAAATATACCTTAGATTTAGCATGACACTGCGGGGTAAAGAACTGTCTAGCTTGCATATTACTATGAATATTGAGGATTTTGTTTATTTGTTAAATGCTTTGTGCATGTTTCAATGTGCGGCTCTTGTGCCAATATCCATATCGTGAATATTGTGTTTTCCATCGGAAAATTACAGCCTTAGTCGATGAATTTTGACGATGAATTGTTTTTTAAGTTCTGATTTCTTATGTTTTGGTCATATTAATAATATTTTAATCTATAATTAAACTTTTAATTTTAGTTTCTTCTTATGATTATGATTATAATAATAATGATGATTATATACTTATGACAATATGATTAAAATTAATTTATTAGTCGCCAAAGTGGTTAAATTAGTTTTGAATGTGTGGTCATATAATTTATGAATTTTATGAAATGCTATTATGAAAATTTTATTGATTGATAGAAATTAAGAACTTTATCCAAAGGTATGGAGAAATTTGATATACTCTTGTCATATATGTATAGTTCTCCAAAGATGCTAACTGTATTTGATGAAGTTTATTTAATTTTCTTATAAAGTTTAAATAGCATTTTAATGATGGTGATGATATGTATTCTTGTCTTTACCTAAAGGAAACCTACAATATGTTTAATATACGTACTTCCACTCTTAATCAATTACTTAGTGAGCTTTTGGATGTTTGTAGTTATTAGCCTTCACTCTCAAGCTTCTTTTATTATCTTGTTCATTTATGTGAATTTCTCTTAATGGAGTGAATAAGTCACTTTCCATTTATATGCTTTAGATCTTGACTTGGCGTTAGAAGAAGATAAGTCTTATGACCTTAATGATACCAGTACAGAGGTTGAAAAAACATACTATAAGACGTGTACCCTTCTAACAGGCTATGTTTGAACTTTATGTGAATGACGATTACCAACAACATTAAGTCTATTCTTTATAACACTGAAAATTAGAATGCTAAAGATTTTCTTAAACTTGTGGAAGATAAGTTCCTTTCCGCTAATAAGGCAATTGCAGGAATACTTATGACTGAATTCACGACCATGAAGTTTGATGGGTCAAAGAGTATGTAGCAATATGTCCTTGATATGACAAATATCGCAGCAAGACTTAAGACACTAGTATGATTGTGAAAGACTCCTTCTTAGTGCAGTTTATCATGAACTCACTACCTACTGAATATGGATTGTTCCGCATCAATTATAACACATTGAATGATAAGTGAAATATCGATGAATTGTCTACTAAGCTTATTCAGGAGAAAACGAGATTAAAGAAACAAGGAGTTCATTCTATTAACCCAGTGGGTCAATAAGCTGGAAAGAAACTCTAACTAAAAGCTAAGAATTTTAAGAAAGGACTTGCTAAAGTTCCACAAGTTACCGAACGTGAAAAGAAGGGACAAAAAATAGATAAATGCCACTCCTGCAAGAAAGAAGGACAT
The DNA here is from genome assembly GCA_029891385.1 of Erythroxylum novogranatense. Lineage (NCBI taxonomy): Eukaryota > Viridiplantae > Streptophyta > Magnoliopsida > Malpighiales > Erythroxylaceae > Erythroxylum > Erythroxylum novogranatense. The sequence continues at coordinate 110,140,548 of CM057232.1, forward strand.
TATTAAAAAGATTGTTTGAAACGTAAGGCTTGGTTCGAAAAGAAATATATATATTATGTTTCTATTTGCTTTGAATTAAACTTATCTGAAGTTCCTTCTAATACGTGGTGGTTTGATTATAGTGTCACTTCTCATGTTTCCAATATTATGTAGAGATTCTAACTTGCAGCTTTCTATTTATGGAAACCAAATGAATGCCCAAATTGAAGCTTTAAGGGCTTACAGACTAACATTAGATACTGGGCATCACTTGAATCTAATGAACACTCTCTATGTACCTTCAATTTTTAGAAATTTAATTTCTATTTCCATACTTGATACTAGTGGATATACCTTTAAGGGTGGACATGGTTGTTTTAATTGGTATAAGAATAATTCCTTTATTGGTTATGGAATGGTTATAGATGATTTATATAAATTGAAACTTGATGATGTTTTTTTTTTTTCTGAATCCCTATTTATTGTCAATCATAATATTGGAATAAAACATAGTTTGGTGAATGAACATTTTGTTTACTTGTGGCATAAACGTTTGAGTCATATATCCAAAGAAAGGTTGGAAAGATTAGTAAAGAATGAGATTATAGCTAATCTAGATTTTATCGATCTTGGCTTATGTATAGAATGCATTAAGAGCAAGCAAACCAATCATAGCAAGAAAGGAGCTACGAGAAGCAGTCAGCTTCTTGAAATAATACACATTGACATTTGCGGACCTTTTGACACTCCATCCTTTAATGGAGAAAAATACTTCATCACCTTTATAGATAATTTTTCACAGTATGGATATATTTCTTTGTTGCATGAAAAATCTCAAGCTATAAATACCCTTAAGGTGTTTGTAAAGGAGGTTGAGAGGAAATTAGATAAAAAGTAAAAATTATAAAATTTGATAGACGTGGTGAGTATTATGGAAAGTATGATGAATCTGGACCGTGTCTTGGTTTGTTTGCTAAGTTCCTCGAAAGTCATGGTATATGTGCACAATACACTATGCCAGACACACCACAATAAAACAGTGTGGCAGAAAGGCGAAATAGAACATTAATGGATATGATTAGAAATATGATGAGTAATTCCTCATTAACCAAAAGTTTGTGGATGTATGCACCTAAAACTGCTATGTATCTGCTAAATAAGGTTTCTAGTAAGGCAGTTTCTAAAACTCCTCTCGAGTTATTGACTGGAAAGAAACTTAGTTTAAGACACCTGCATGTTTGAAGTTTTCTAGCAGAATCATGTATCCATAATCCACATGAAAGAAAATTGGATTCTCAAACAGTTAGTGGTTACTTTATTGGTTACCTAGAGAAATATAAAAGGTACATATTTTACTTTTCAAACCAAGTTTTAGAATTGTTGATACAGCCAATGCCAAATTTTTAGAGAATGATGAGGTCAATGGGAGTGATAAAAATCAATTTGTGGATATTAATGAAATAAGGGTTGATGTTCTATTACCCATATATGTTTTTAAACCCACAACTACAACAAATGTTGTTAGGAGATCAAAATAATCAATAACAACATTTAAATAATGAAGAAGCACTCCATGAAGGACCTAACTTACCACCAGCTCATGCAAATGAACCAGTTGATATAGCTTTAGATAAACCTGTAAGGGTTAGAAGATCGGTTATTTCTGATGATTATGTGGTTTATTTGCAAGAGTCGGATTATGATTGTGGCATTGATAATGATTCTATTTCGTTTTCACGAGCTATAGGTAGTGATAAGTCTAAAAGATGGATTGATGTTATGAAAGAATAGTTAAAATCAATGACTCAAATCAATGTCTGGGATCTTGTAAACTTGCTAGAAATTTCTAAAAGAGTTAACTATAATTGGGTCTTTAAGACTAAACGCGACTCGAATGGCAATGTTGAAAAATATAAAGCTAGACTTGTTGCCAAATGTTACACTAAAAAAGATGACATTTATTATAAGGAGATTTTTTCACCTGTTTTAAAGAAAGATTCATTGAGAATAATTTTAGCATTAGTGACTCAGTTTGATTTAAAGCTACATTAGATGGATGTGAAAACAACCTTTTTGAATGAGGATCTTGAGGAGGAAGTTTACATGGATCAACCTGAAGGTTTTTCCATTGAAAGTAAAGAAAATATGGTGTGTACATTGAAGAAGTCAATATATGGACTTAAACAAGCTTCCAGGCAATGGTATATTAAGTTCAATAATACCATTACTTCTTTTAGTTTTGAGGAAATCACTGTTGATCAGTGTATTTACCGAAAGATAAGTGGGAGTAAGTTTATATTTCCAGTTTTTTATGTTGATGCATTTTGCTTACTGCTAATGACTTGGGTTTAATGCATAAGACTAAGGAATTTCTTTCTAAAATTTTTGAAATGAAAGATATGGGAGGGACATCCTATATGATTGGAATTTCAATATTCCGTAAGAGATTACAAGGTTTATTAGGATTGTCTCAGAAAGCCTATATTAAGAAAATTCTTGAGAAATTTAACATGAGCAAGTGCTCAGTAGGTATAGTCCCTATTCAAAAGGGAGATAAGTTTAGTCTTATGCAATGTCCAAACAATGATGTGAAACGTAAGGAAATAGAAACAATCTCATATGCTTCTGTTGTGGGCAGTTTGATGTCCCTACAAACTTGTACTAGTCCCGACATCAGTTTTATAGTAGGGATGTTGGGCAGATATCAAAGTAATCCTGATATTAATCATCAGAAGGTTGAAAACAAAGTGATGAGATATCTTTAAGGAACAAAGAATTATATGCTCACTTATAAAAAGTCTAATCATTTAGAAGTGATTAGATATTCAGATTCAGATTCTACCAGGTGTGTTAATAGTCGAAAGTCAACATTTGGCTATTTATTCCTATTAGTTGAAGGAGCAATCTCATGAAAAAGTGCCAACAGTCTGTCATTGATTCATCCACCCTGGAAGTAGAATTTATAGCTTGTTATGGGGCTATAATTCACCCATTATGGTTGCTGAACTTTATTTCAGGGCTTGGGGTGGTCGACACAGTAAGCAAGTCGTTAAAAATTTATTACGATAATTCTCAAGCAGTTTTCTTCTCTAAAAATGACAAATAATCCAGAGGCGCAACACACATGGAATTAAAGTATTTTGTTGTTAAAGAAGATATTCATAAACAAATAGTGCATGTAAAACATATTAGGACAGATCTCATAGTAGCAGATCCTCTAACTAAAGGTTTACAATCAAAGTCATTTAAAGAACATATGCTTAAGATGGGTCTTGGTTGTATTGATGATTAATAATAATGTTTGATGATGATGTTTTAGCACTCTTGAGCTCAATAATAATATGTTTCTTAATTTTATATTTCTTATTCATTATGTTTATGTATACATGGTTGTTTGAATAAGAAATTTGTATATATTTTCATAACAAATATGTGGACTGTATGTTGTCTATATACAACTTATGAACCTAAACATAATAAGTTCTTAATGTAATGATATATAAAAGGGAGTACACGACTATACTTTGCATGATCGTCATAACCCACATTATGTGATTTGTTGTGTTGAGGTGCTTATGATGTTAAAAATTTATAATATTTAATTCTTGCTAGCCTTATGTTATACTATTAAATGTAACGATGAAACATCCGACCAAGTGGGAGAACGTAGGTAATATGGCCTAATGTTGTGGCCTAGATTTTCTATAAGCTCATATTAAACTTGATTTAGGGTTTTCTTAGTTTAATATTATATTAAATCTTAATCGTTAATTTAGTACTTGATGGACAAATAAGATTTAATGTCAATAAAGAAGTGTATATAAACTAGTCATCTCTTTACCCTAATCAAGTACAGACAAAACACAAATATATAAAGAGTAGGTATTTTGTGCATGGAGCTATCCATCAAGCTATCGCACAAAAAGAGGGTCAAGAGAGAGAAACTATGTTGTCGGTAAAAGTTTTCTTCTCTACATCACGACAAATTCTGCTTAGGGTAAATGATTTATTTGCTTCATTTGTGTGGTTATTATTATATTCAAAATCTGAATAAGCATGAATGATATATGTATAATTTATGTCTTTGATGTTTGATTATTAAGAATAAGAAAAACTTACAGCAAAAACCATAGATGGAGGAAGAATGTACTTGGAATTGGTCTGCAAATAACTATACAGGGAAACGGAGAAGACAAGAACAAGATCAGGATAACTAGTAAAAAGACGAACAAAAACAAAACATTAGTAGTAGCATAGTCCAAATCTTACTCAGGGTCGTTCTTAATATTTTATAGGCTCTGGGTAAGGTAAAAAAAAGTTCATATTCTTGCTTATTTTTGGGCCTTCATATAGAATAAAAAAAAATATAGGTTCTTTTTTGTTCTTTATGAGGTCAAGAGTAGGTCCTATTTTGTTTCATTTTAATTTTTATAAAGATAAAAGTAGGCCCTATTTTATTATTTATAAAGATGGGTCCTAGGTAGGTGCCTAGTGTCCAGTGTCGACCCTAATCTTACTCAATTGTCATTAACTAGTTCAAACTTGACAAAAGGGCTTGATTTCAGAGGAATGAGATTGCGAACTAAAACTTCAAGTTAGATTTTAAACAAGATTGCAAGTCTTTGTAAGGTGACTTCGAAATTGCATGGTGGCATGTGTCAGTCAATGACCAGAGTCGCATGGCAGATCACTCTTTGTAGTACCAAAATGTATGAGACACGGGACAACCTAGTGGTAGAAAGAGGGAGAGGATTGTGTGAAGATTGTGGGTTCGAGTCTTGAGAGGAGTAGCCTTTATTTAAGGTGAAGTAATTCTCCTAGTGGTGGCCCATCTTTCATAGCAGTACCTCTAATACTATCTAGGATCAGACCCGAATTTACCTATCTATGAGTCTGAGTGGGTGATTCATAGGTCTTAGGATAGTCGGGTCAAGTAGGAACCTGAGTTATATAAAAAAAATTATGAGACACGACGTGTTGTTTGTTTCAACCTACTTGTAAGTAGCAAATTTGACCAAATATGGCTCTTGGCTTTCGATTCGATATATTTAGATTTAACTTAATTTTAAATTATTACTAAATGATTAAAACTCTTTTAATTTAATTTTTAATGTTATAAATTTCAAATCTTAAATAGTTATTTAAATAAAATTCTTTCAAAGACATAAAATTTAAAAATTATTATATGACAACTCACTTTCCTTCATAAGAAAATTATAAGTCATTAATTTGAGAATTTAACTCATTAATTCATTTCATTAATTTTATCTTATTTAATAATTTAAAAGTAAATAATAAGTTTCATAAATTAATTAATTTGAGATTTAAAACTTTTTGGAATTCAAAATTCAACAAAATTCAATTAGTTAAATTTTTAAGAATTCATTAAATTTTAAATGTAAGATAAAAATTTAAGATAAAAAATCAGTAGCAGACTGTTATAAAATTTGCTAAAATTTAAATAAAATTAAAAATTTTAAAATATAATTTAAAGAGATTGTTTTACTTAGATTAAAGTTTAATTAAAAAGATTTTTAAATAAGAATTTATTAATTCATTTCAGCTTATAAAATTTATTAATTTATATAAATAAATAAATAAATCAATAAATCAATCAATTTTAACAATAAAATTATTAAAATAAATCAAACTAAAATTAAAAATTTTAACCGAGTTTTTTAATCTAATTTTCAACCAAGCAAAAAGTAGTAAGGTCCGAACCGGCTCTGGGCCTCCGAAGCAGTAGTTTGACCCGGCAATTAGAGCAAAAATATCTCACTGAGTACATACTGTTAAATACGCAAGCAAATACCGAATACATCCAAGTCGAAAGAATCAAATAGGAAAATCGCAGCTCTTTCTGTCTCTTTCTCTTCGATTCCAAACCCTAACGAAACAATGGCCACAGCAGACACTCACAATCCCACCGCTTCCGTCGCAGATAACGCTACCAAAACCACCCTGGAAACGTCCCTTGTTGCATCCGCGATGCCAGATCGAGTCAAGGATTCTACAGGAAACGAATCATCAACCGTCGATTCAGGTAAGGATGATTCCAAGATGGACGGTGCGGATCCGAAGACTGGAAAGGCAACCGCCGCTCTGGTTTCCGACACCGAGAAGAAAATCCGCCGTGCGGAGCGGTTCGGGATTACAGTTCAGTTGTCTGAGCAAGAGAAGCGCAGTTCTCGAGCCGAAAGGTACCTTTTTTTTATTTAAATAAGCGTATCTGTATGAGTTTTGGGAGATTAGATGGAATCACTGTGGTTCCTGAACGATGCAATACATATGTTGTATGTTTTGCTGTTGGTAAATTTTCAGGGAAATTCGGTTTACCTTTACGTTTTTGTTGATTACTTGATTTTTTACATCTGATGGATGGGGGTGTGTGGCATTATTTTCAGTAATTTCTTACAAATGTTGCTGTGTTTGAGTGGTACTCAGGTTTGGCACTGGTTCCTCATTACCTGCGTCAGAGGGGTCGAAGAACTCAGAGGAACTGAAGAGGAAGGCTAGAGCAGAGAGGTATCATGTTTATGGTCTTATCGAGTGACCAAATCTTTATAGCCGTTGTGAGTACTACTAATATTCAGTACTGGATTTCTAGATTTGGGCTTCCTATGCAGTCTGTCCCAACTGATGAGGACGCAAAGAAGAAAGCGAGACTTGAAAGGTTTGCTCCAGATACTAAAAGTGAAGGACTGGAAGAAGACAAAAAGAAAGCAAGGGCTCTGAGGTCCATACATACACCCTTTTTTTTCTGGTTCTTCTTTTGGATTATTCGTTAAACTTTTAAAGTTAATTCTTATTCATGCTTGAAATTCACTAACATGGTTGTATTCTCCCAGGTTTTCAAAACCTTCAGAAACTTCTTTATCATTGAATGGCAGGGGACCGTTGAGCCAGTAAGGCACTCTTTCTTTTTATTTTTGTTTGTTGTTGAACTGCAGTTAATTCTAGATATCATTACTGATTTTATTATTATTCTTAATCAGAAGTTAGCAATTGCTGGCAAGGCTGGTGGAGGGTCTTAAAATCTTTTCCTCCTTAATTATTAGGTATTCCTCACTGAGCACTCAATAAACAACCATCATACCAGTAATATTTAAAACATCTTTGTATCTATATTCCGTTAATTAGACACATATACTTTTTCAAGATACGTTTTATTGTGCCTTACATAATATTTTGGTGTTACTCTGGCAGGCTTAGTCTTCTAACATTTCTCAATGCCCTCTGTCCCAGCAACTATCTTTCATCAACACAGTAATCCGGATCCAAAAATAACTACTTGAACGGCATGTTGTGAAGCAGTAAATATGTGTTCTGACACTTCAGATGCAGTATTTTATTAAATTTACCTGGTGAGGCCTAGGGTAATCAACAACTACCTTAAGAGTGCTACTAATTTTGAAATCTTTGATGGTATCAGAGATTCTGAATGTCCAATCTTGCTAAATGATGGATTCAATCTTTTTGGTTTTTTTATTTGCAGTAAGTTCCTTGTTGTCCCTAGTTTTACCCTTTATTTTAAGTTTCTTGCTTCATGATCTATCTGTTGAACAGCAGCATTAAGCATATGTTGTAACTTTGTTTGAGTCAGGAGTTTGAGGTTCTTAAATTCGCGAGTTTAGTTGATTGAAATGAGAATGACTGTCTTACGAAGTTACAGGTGAGCATTTTGAGTATATTTTGGAACTTGCATGACTAAAATGTTTTTTGCAATCTTTGTATTTTGCTCCTTGTTTGGCCAAATTTTTATCACAAGACATATTATCAATGTTATGCTTTCATGTTTACACCGGTGGCAAACTTGTGTAAGGATACCTGCTACTTTAAGATCAAATGTACGAAGGCTGCTTTTTGGTAAACTTGAGACAGGTTTTTTGTTATGTGTTGATTTTTCACTTTTAAAACATGATTTTTCACTTCCTTATTTTTCCCCTCACTTGGAATATGTTACAACTTGTTTTAGGAGGAATGAGGACCATATTGAACTAAATCTATTAGTTTTTCTATCTTGTGTTAGTAGCAGACTTTCTACTTCAGAGTGAGTGATAGAGATGCATATTTGTTATTGCTGCTGTTCAACATCTAGTCATGACATGCATATCCAAATCGGAGATAGACATGATTTTCAGTAAATGACGTGTAGATTTGTTGTGAACTTTTGGTCCTTTTTATCTTTCTTTATGTAATCGCGGAAGTTTGTTTCCGAGAGGAGATATTTTATATGTTTTTACTTTGAGAACTCTGATATCACTGCCATCATTTTGGAATCGAGGAACACTTTTAAGCTGTTGTTGGTTGCCATTCGGCCTCACCGGTAAATTGCCCTTCTGCTAGGTAAGTTTGTGCTAATGGAGGACAACTTTGATGGAAGGGTAGTTTTACTTTGGAAATTGTTATTTGAAGTCCTTGTATTGTAAAACAGTGCGTCTGGAATTCTTTTTTGTCGAAGTAATGTTTTGGGATAGCAAGGGCTTGTAATACTTAATCACTTAGTCCTGTTTTGTAAATTTGCTATCATTGATATGATGAAAACTTCTTGATCTCGTTCTGATATAATTATCTTCCATGATTTTAAACGAAATTTAACTATTCTAGTATTAGTTTGTACCCATGTTTGTATATGACTTCTGCAACAAATTCTGACATAAATGTGTGGCTGTGGAATTCATATCTTGGACCTATTGGGAGCTTTATAACCAATATGATGTTATTCAATACTATAGTTCTATCTAAAGAATGGTCTCGACTCTTGAAGAGACAAGCTGCTTAATAATGTGTCAAAGCATGTTGTTTGTAACCTTTCATTCGAATGGCATAAATGTGGAAGTAGTTTTTTAGCTGATGAATTCACGCTGATTAGTGAAGTTTTTTCTGTTATCTTTTGGTAAAGCTGATCATTTGGCAAGGTCAGTTTGTTCTTTCCAGTAATCAGGGAAGGTTGCCTCTTGCTAATGAGTGTCTTTATATAGCAGTTAGAATGTCATTTGGAGTTTCAACATCTCAATTGAAATTTCGTTTAGGTGAGGATTCTGAACTCTGAAGAGGATTATAACTATGTTTTGCAGACCCTTTTGTCTAACAATGATATAGAAATAGGTGTGTAAAATTACAAGAATATGGCAACTATTAGTCAGCTACTTTGGAGACGACTCCTTTTGCTGAAACAAAGCAATTACTGAGGGGTCCTGCATTGATTAAATGCGGATCAAGGTACAAAACGACAACTGTAATGTCATCATGAAAGTGCCTCCTTACTCCTCTTGCTATCTTCTTCAAATCTGTGTACCCTATTGCCCTTTTCTTTGCTGCTGCTTTAAGTGCAGCTTTAACAAGTCTCTTGGCAATTCCCTGTTTTCCCAAAAATCATGTTAAAGCAAATTCAAGTTAAATACATATGGAACGGTTATTTCAATTCCTTGAATCTGATGGGAAGCATACTCCATTTAATTTCAGTGATCTTACACGACTAGGATTATCTTGGACTATAGAAACAGCTTCCTCATTGCTGAGATGCTCCCATAATCCATAAGAAGCAAAGATTATGAATTTGTCCTCTTGCCTGAGCTTGTGCACTAATATTGCTGGCTCTGGACTAAGGATAGACTTGTGGAATGTTTCAGGCAATCTATACCTAGGTTGTAGAGGCTCTCTGTTAAACGCGGCCTTCTTAAGATAAGCATCACCAAGAGATCTCGAAACCTGAGAGAGGTAGGAAACATGTAAAAAAATTCGAACTCACTGTTTCTTGTAATCGGTGGGGGACAAATTGCATATAAAGTACCTGAATAAGGCCCTTCACACGCCAAACTTTGTGTTTCAACATGACAATCTCAGGATCATCAGGATGCAAGGACCTGAGTTCATCTCTGACAGAGTCTATATTGGCATTATGTTCTATTGATAACTGTACTGCAGTAACTTGCTTGGTCCCTGTCTCCAATGTCCCTAAGACAGCTCTGGAATCTCCAGCATTTGCAATGTATAACAATCCGTTGCTTAAAACTCCTGCTAAGCAGCATGAGCCCACTGATGCCATGTGAGGTTTAGCATGCCACTGCTTCCTCACAAGTGAGATGAAACTGTCTTCTGTAGCTGCAAAAGCTTTCTTAATAACGCTTTCTGATAATCCCTGGTGCTCCTGCAAGATTCCTGTGTCAAAAATACCCATCAAGCAAATTAAAGCTTACTTGAAGCCATTGTTTTGACTCATGCTGTTGTAGAAAATTAAGAAAAGGGCATCAGAAGAACTTACTCTTGAGATTGGGAAACAGATTTTGGGTGATAAATCTTGAAGCCTCAGCTCCTGCATGCCCATCATAGACCCCAACGAAAGTCCCCTGAGGACCAGAATCAATTGAACTCAGCGAACCTGACTCCAGTTGGCTTCGATCCTCTACCGGATAATTGGCTTCAGCTACAGCCATTGAGAACTGTCCATAAGCATGGTTTCCCAAATCCCCGGCCCGCAAAAACCCGTCAAACCTCCCACTGATACTATCATCCACAACACAAGGTCTCCAACAAGATTTAACCATTTTCAGGAGTTGACTTCTGAGTTTTGGCACACCATCAACAACTAGTTAATCATCTAAATGACCCAAAAAGCAATATCTTGATCATAAAACCGTGTCTTCAAAAGTCCACTCTCATGCTGTAATCCTGAAACACCTGTCCCTGAAACTTTATACACACAACGGACCAGACACCATTAATAAGACAACATCCAGGTAAAGACCAGAAGGGTATGGGCTAATTTAACTTGCGAGTGCGAAGTGAGACGAGGGCAATAGTTTTAATGTGAGCTCAGAGAATATTGAGGCGTGCTGATGCCATGTACCTTGAAATTTGGCACTTTCATGTGTGCCTTTTTTCAAGGAACAGACTTAGCTGTAAAAGGAACACGTGTATTTGGTTCTGACAGAGTTCTGTCTGATATCAGAGAGATCAAAGAGAAGCAAACCAATGGATAAGTGAACAAGACAAAAGGTCTGTAGTTTGTAGTTTTTTGACAGAAGATCTTCACAGGTTTTTTGTCAGATGAGATCCAGGGATAGGAAATATGGATATTTTAAACCACATTGAGCCTGACATTGATGTTCTCTTACTTCCCATCTCTTGTTGTTTAGTGTTCATGTCCACCTTTGGCTCAGTGGGGCTTGTATCTAAAGGTTTTCCGTTCCATTTCCATGGCTGAGACTTGTGTCGTGTATGAGCAACAACCCATCGTTTTAGGCCATTTTGGGCTCATCTCAATCTCACAACTTGTGTTTTTGCATTTTCCGAAGTTTATTTATCAAACTTTTTTTTTCTTAAATCTAAAAATTGAAGCTAATAAAATAGTATTACACAAAGTAAGGTAAACATTAACAATACTATAACAGCAGTTAAGTAAAAATTTCGCTATTACGTAATATCTGGTTTAGTAAACTTCCTGATTGATATAAAATGAATATAAAAGCAATGACAAAAGGATTCAGATTTTCTGTTTCGGTTAATCAGGTTAATCAGTTTCTACTCTGTTTTATTACATCTCATTCACATATTTACGAGGAGTTTATACAAATATATTGACCAAATTAAGTGGCACACAATTGTAACACCTTAGCGGACAGGTGCTATATATATAGCAAGAGGGATAGGAAGACATTTATGGGTCTGGTTCTAAATTTAATCTTCTTACAGAATGAGACAAAGAGGTCCGTACTGTTAGCAAGAATTTGAAATGACAAATACATAAAACCATACATTGCACAACCGAAACAGCTAATTCATGTATGTTCACCAACTTGTCTGCAACTTCAATCGATCAGTTTGGTTCATACATGTCTGATTCAAGAACCAACCCACGAAACCAAACTGAAACCTGTCAGAAGATATGCAAACTCCTACAAGCTGGCTCTTATATGTGTCATCAGATACATATTTTACGTATTATCAGACTAACATGGCACATGCTCTCTAAAATAATGGATGATAATGTCCAGAAAGTTGAAGAATCGAGTCAGATATTGAAGAATAGTGCAAGTCCAGGCTTTGAAGAGTGTTATACATCTCCAGTTTTATCTAGTCTCGGTTGTGAATAGTTTCACAGCACTAGCTACCTGCTGGTTTATCTTTGTCTAATCAAACTAATCAAGCTGAAGAGTAGCTTTGAGGACCTGGTCCTTCCACTTTTTTTGTGCCAGTGTGAAACATCTTAGGTACGCTTTTGGGTGGTAGAGCTAAGGGCATAGAGCCTTTATCTTGTTCCTTCTGCTCCAATAATAAAACTGGACCACCTTGCAATAAAATAACACCTGGAGCAATTTCCATGTCCTTTTCATGGAATTACCTGTCAGTTGTCATCTCGGCAATCAGGAAAAGCTTTCAGGTTTAGTCAAAACTAAAAGTGGTTGATACCTAATTTTTGGTAGCTTAATAGCTTCCAAGTTGATGTGCTCAGTTCATTTCTGGGTTCATTACAAGCATATCAACCAAGCTTCCGATAATGGGGCAATGAACTTGCATGAAACTATCAACTTTTTGTTATCTGTTCAGCCTGTTAAGAATTTTTCTACCTGAACTATATTTAATTTATTTCTTCTACAATTATGTCAAGCATAAACTTGTAAATTCTTAATTATATTTGAATTTTTTATGAACGTGAGTGTTATGATTATTGTGTAAAATTAGGCCCTTTCGTGTAAAAATTAGGCCCTTTGCTCATATGGCTTCAATTAGATTATTGAAAATACCCTTTTAACCAGATAAATATAAGGTTGTGTATTATTGAAATTTCTTAAATTTTATATTTCTGTGAGACACTTACTAAATATTATTGTTATATATATATATATATTAAAATTGTGTATGGATTTATAAAAATACTCTCTTTATTAAGTAAGAGTAAGGCTGTGTATCATTGAATCTTTTCAGATTTCACATTTTAGTGGGATTCTCACTTAGTATTATTATTATTGCTACATATATTAAAACCCTGTATATATAAGTGATTTATTAAAACTTATATTTACGTAACTTAAGTTAGGAAAAAAAGTATAAACTACTTTCTCTAATTAATAAGTACTAAAAAATATGATTATAAAATTTAAGATCAATAATCATATTTTTATTTAAATATTATTTTATTATTCACATAAGGTACATAAGATCTTATTGAAAATATATAATTTTATGACTAATTATATGGCAGTAGTCATCAATTATCATTTAAAATTTCTATTTTATAAAATAATTTTTAATTATTTATCGTATATGGTATCGATCGATAATTACAATATTTAACCGATTTGACCAGTTTAATCGTAAAAATATTAAACTTATTAATTTTTCTGTTCAGTTTTAACTTTTCGATTTAATTTACTTTAATAACTTTTGTTCTTAAAATTGATCAATATATTAATTAAAGATTTAATTTTGTAAAGTAATAAATTTTATAAATAAAAAATCAACTAATTTTATTTAAGAATTTTTAATTAAAATTTAAATTTTTAATAAATAAAATAACATCTTTCACTTATACTTTATTTTTTAATTTTATTCGATCTTTTACTAATTTTATGATAATGCAGTACTTGTTAATTCTTTAAAAATGAATTCTTTTATTGATTTAACTTCTAATATGAATTTTAAAATATTATCGAATACCCATATTAACACATAACTTATGATATGGTTTGTAAAACATTATCGCATACCCATATTAACAAATAAATCTCACATAACTTTTCATAATATTTACATAATTTTCCAACTTTGGTTTCGGGGCCGGATCAGAACGAAGGAGTACTGTGTGATTGCTGGAAGCATATAATCCGTCTCGCCTGCTTTTTGTGGTGTATACAGCCCGAAGAACTGCACAGAATTCAGAACCTGCAGGCAAAACTAGAGCATGTGATTGACAGGAATCATCCCAAAGCTCCAAAGCTCAGACCCAGATGCTCCGACACTGACTGATTTATGTAGTTTCCAACAAGCTGTTTTTGCTTGGGATACGTCACCCTGAAGTAGTTGTAGTGTAAAACAAAAGTTTTAATCAAATGCCTGGTTAAGGCAATCTCCAACTATTGCACCAAATTTTTACACCAAATTTGGTATAAAATAGAATATTCTCAGCATCTTTTACACTAAATTTGGTGTTGCTCCAACTATTTACACCAAATTTTACACCAAAATTTTACAAAGAATATACCACAATAATTGTGGTTATATTAATTTATATTTATATAACCACAATAATTTTGTTATTAACTAAATTAATTTATATTTATATAACCACAATAATTTATTTATTAAATAAATTAATTTATATTTATATAAGAATTTTATTTATTTATTTATTAAAATAAAATAAAAATAATTATTCTTAATTAATTATTATATACTTTATATTAAATTAATATTATTTGCAAAATATATTTAATATTATTGCAGCAAAAATTAATAACATTCACAAAGATTTCAAATATTTATGTTGAGTTTTAATTTTAAAATCAATTGTGTGGTTTAAATTTATGTACTTTTTATTTCAAATTTACTTTTATTTTTACATATTTTATTAATGAATTTATAACACTTATAAATAAGAATTATAAATAAATATTAAAATAAATTTATTATTATATTTAATATTAGTCTCGTTTTAAACGTCTCAATGAGATCTTTGTAATGATATATTTTGTGTAAAGTAATAAATAAATTAAATTTAATTATTTAGTCAATTATGTAAATAAATCAATTTGTGAAAGGGATATAAAAGAAAAGCATAAAAATACATGAGTTAAGTTGTCTTTTACCAAATTTGGTGCAGTGAATAGTATCACACCAAATTTGGTGTGATATATTCATTGCACCAAATTTGGTGGTACATTTGGTGTCTTGGTTGGAGAAGAATTTTGCACCAAAATACCAAATTTGATATTTTAGTGTCTTGGTTGGAGATGGCTAAATAACTGGGTTAAACTTTCCAGGTTAATGTCAAACTTCAGTATTTGATTATAGTTAAGTATAATCATGCTCTGTTAATCCTGGAATCTTACAGTGTGGATTAACCTACGGTCCATTAATAGGAGTCAGCTGTCGATTGTTCCATTTTCTTGTCGAGCTTTGAAAATTATGTCTTCATTTATGATAATTACATTATTTTCATTTCCGTTTTTGTTATAAGTTTAGTTTTTATTTTATTTTTAATTGATATTTTTCTTTTAAGTAAAAATCTATTTAATTGTTAATGTTAATATAGGTATATTTTATTAATGTTGTAATGATAATTATATATTAAATAAAACTTAAACATAAAATATTTTAATCAATTCAATTTATATCAATCTCTTATAATAAGTTATCAATAAAATATTTTATTTTATTAAAATAAATAATTTATAAATTAATATTTATGTTTAATATATTTTGATTATTAAATGAAAATTTTATTTGAAAATTACGACTTTTGAAGATATTTTAAATTTAATTATATTCATTAGTAATTATTAAATTAAATTTATTGTTTAAAGATTAAATTAAATTAAATTATTTATAATTTTAATTAGTTAAATGTAATATTTAATTAAATTATCCACAATTGTTATTAATAATTGATATATTAAATAATGTATATTTAGTTGATAATAAATTGGATTATAAAAATAGAAATAGAGAACAAAAGCTACTTTTGTAGTTTTATAAATTTTGAAAACTAAAATAAACGAAAACCAAAGAGAAAACAAAATTCAAACAAACAAGTGTTTTTAAAAAAATAAAAAATAAACAAGCCTCAGGGTGAATAGAATAAAATTTTTGTAATATGAATTATATATTTTAAATGAATCATTTATTTATTTTCACATTTAAATAAAATAATGAATAAAAATTATTTCAATATATTATTTATTTAATTTACAAATTTAATTTAAATAAGAAGTTCAAACCAATTTATACTTATTGTCTCACACAAAACTACGGATGATAATCTAACCTATTGCAAAGGGGAGGGGGGCCGGGGCAACCGCAGGCTACGAATTGAACTCAAGTCAAGGTTGTCCAGGCCTGACCCAACTTAAGGTTCGATTTTTTTAATAATTAATAAATCAGGCCGACTCACTTGGCTGGATTTGAGTAATCATTGGGCCTAGCCACGATCGAGGGTTGGGCCGCAGGCTACGAATTGAACTAAAGTCAAGGTTATCCAGGCCTGACCCAACTTAAGGTTCAATTTTTTTTAAGTAATTAATAAGTCAAGCCGACTCACCTGGCTAGATCTGAGTAACTCCTGTTGGGCCTAGCTACGGGTTGACTAGCCCATAGGCGGGCTCGGCCTATTTTCATCCCCACACAAAACAAATGCAATCTCTAAAGTGTAGTATTGTTGGCAATAATTATTTTAGTCCAAAATTTTAGGCCCACTAAATGTTTGAATATTCTCATGCATATATACGTAAGATTGCAATAAATGCTATTATTTAATGAAATGGAAGTCATATTTATAGAAAATAATAAATATGAAAATTTTAAAAGTCTCATTAATGAGATCATACTCATAGTGCAGTACTGAAATGCTAAGCAGCTTCTAAACAATTTCATTGTTAGCTCTCAAACATCAAAGAGAGTGAGCTAAACCCTTTAATATATCAAAACCTTCTTTTTAATATTTAAATCGAGGTTAAGTTAAAAGGCACATAATTATAAAATTTATTTCAAAATTTAAAAAGAAATTTCAAATTAGTTCTTATGAAAATCAAACCTGACCTTACTCATAAGTGAAATATTTTAATTTAAATATTCTTATTTCAAGGTAGAAGACGATGAATATTAGAACTTCATTGATCTTTCCTTTCTCTTCCTCACCATCTTTGTCCTTGTAGGTGATGCTCTGCCATGATAGCTTTAATTGTGACCAGTGAATGCCACTCACAAGCTTCAACTAACCACATCCAAAATTGAACCAGACAATCATAAAGAAGAGAAGGCAGAGATAAAGCCACAAAAAGTTGGGTCCCAAGTAAAAGAATTTACTTGGACATCAGATCTCACACTTCACATGCTCTTTTTGACGTTCACTGTCACACCATTCTTATTACCCTTTGAACTTTGGACTTAGCTACTTGATGACCACTCAAATTTTGTTCCAAAAACTATACCTTTATCACTGTGCTTGGTGTTAACATAGAACATGGACCGTCCTGATATAGCTTTCTGGTTTAGCTTTAACTGATAATAAGTTTCAAGCTGGCCCAGCTCTGATCATGTGTCCTCTCTGCATTGAGCTTTCTATCTTTTCTCTGGCACGCCTTAGAGCATCAAGAGCTTCAACTACAGTTTTATTAATGATCTTCAATTCACTGCTCTTGGTGGGTTCTGTCAACGGCGTATTCACAGGAACTAATGCCCATGAATTATCCACATAATCCTCATTTTCGCTCTCAGTTCTCGGACTAGTGGTCTCCAATAAAGCTCTGAACTTTAAAGGACTGAAATATGGAATTTAGCTATAATTAGCTTAAACAAGAACTAGTGATGAAATGTGAAGTTGGTTTAAGGATAAATGATTCATGGAAAAGAATTTTGACATGAATCGAGTGCCTTTTGATCTCCAGTGTTTTAGACTGGTTATGAATGTAAAGTTGGTGCTAACATAAATGGTTGACTGGAAAGCATTTTGAAAGTGAATTAACTACCTCTTATCACCAGCGTCTAAATCTTGAGACCTTGAAGTGGATTCGCAGCTAGAGTCCAGAGACGAATCTTTGAGGGTAGTACTGAAACTTATATCTGAGCGATCCCCAAAGATTGAAATTTCTTCAACAGGAACACTGCAATGGCTTTGATTTGATGAGATACTGATTTCTGAGATGTCGTCCTTGGAATTTCGTGAGGCTTCTGGGATTTTGTTTTGGGCCCTGGATTCAGAGTTGTGAGGATCTTTGGAATCTGAAGAACTTGAAGAGGATGTGCAAGAAGATCCGCAGTTCTCTGATGAACTTGACCGATCTGATCCTTGTAATGCAGGTGAAATGTTCAAGGACTCAAGCTTCTTGTTCAGGCATTTAAGCTTCTTTCCAGCCTTTTTCATCAGTTTGGTCTCTTCTCTGAGTTTGTTCTCCAGCTCTACTAACTGTGCCCATCAAAAAGACAAAGATGGGAATGGAATTAAAAAACTTTGAATTTGTAAACTCTGAATATCCATTAACAACCAAAAAATGATACTATCATACCTTATTGCCCATCATCTCAGCATTTTCTTTGGCAACCCTTGAAGCTTGTCTCTCTGCAAGTAACCTTGCTCTTAAGCACTCTACAGTGTTAAAACCATCCTCTCCTTCCAATTTCTTACACTCACTGAGACACAAGCACACAACCCACATCATCTACAGAGAAAAAATGAACAGAAATGAGAAATTGTGAGACAAAGATCAACAAGAACTCACCTCGATCTTTTGTCTTCCTGGGCAGTAGCTGCCATTGATGAGCTTAAGTCCTAGCACAAAGAGAGAACCCCAAGACGAGCAGAATACCCACTTCCAACCAACCACTGGTTCAGATTATGAAAATCTATCGACCAAAATCTAACAAGTAGGCCTATTTCCTTTTCCAGTAGAAGGAAAGGAAAGTAAAAGGAAGAATCTTTGCCGTGTGTTGCTGCAGAAACTTAAATGCTAATTTCTCAAAAGCCCAAGTGCCACTGCTCGGTACTTATATCCGACTCCATTTGCTTCTCGGTGTCACCTTTCACCATTAACTTGGTGGCCCTTGTCTCTCATGCAAAGTTTAAAGCTTTCTAAGGCAATAATGACAGTCCAGCTCCATCAATTCAAGAATTTATAGTTCACGATTTAAGAGGTAAAAGGGTATAAATCAAAGACCTTAAAAAGTGCTAAACTACCATAATTGAGCTCCATGGCACATAATACAAAGATGTGGAAATATCCCAGTTGGACCACTTGGATGGCATTTATGTCTTACCGTTACCCAGCCTAGAGAGATACAGAGGACAAGACAAGAGTACTAAATCTTACATGAACCTATTAAACTTTCAAAATTTTGAAAGACAATCACGGAAGAACGTACCATGTTTGTTTTGTAGCTTTTCATGTGATGTCTCTGACCTGCTCTGCCTACTCTGTCCTCCTTCATAGTCCAAATACCGTCCATTTTACGGTCACATCCATGAGAATCATATGAACTCTGTACTTATTTTAATTATTTTCTGTGATTAGATTTCCTTCAGGAACTTGATGTCTTGTTATTTGGAATTTTTCTGAATCCTAGACTTTACAAGTTTCTTAATTGGATTAGATTTACTTATTAGTTGTGCCCTCAAATCCTTTGTCTCTTTTTCATAAATAGATAGCTGAGATTCAATGACACAAGATAGGTGACGGAGAGAAGAAGACAGAGGATCACGTCTCGTTAGTTATTCTTCACTCAATCATCTTCATTGACAATGATCGTATATTGTGTTGATATAATTTAAAGTTTGATTAAAGTCGAATAAATTTGAAATTTTTTATTATAAAAGATATTATTTTATCAATTTAGCAAAATGATACTAGTTTAATCAATTATATTGACTCATTTAAGATCTAATTAAATTATAAATCTAAAATTAAAATTTTTAAAATTAAAATTTAAACTCAATTTTGATATAAATCTTAATATGAAGTTATGGGTTGGAATAAATCGATTTTGATGTCTTTAGTTTGGTATTAAAAACATGACTGTTATATAATCAAAATAAAATTATTATTAATTAAATAAATTAATTCATCCTTAATTAATTACTTTGTTAAACAATTTATTTCAAAATATAAATAACTGAATAGTGCCTATTTTTAGAATTACCTTAAGATATTACATGAAAAATTGTTCTTGGGTTCCTTAAGAAACAAAAAGAAAAGAACTTGATGAGTATGAGTGACACTTGATTGATGACTTTGCTTCTTGCAAGATAAGAATACAGACGAACGAATCATTACGAATATATTACATGTGATTAGTACATAACCCATTAAAGCTTGGATTGTACTCAAAGAAACCTTAAACACTTGATTTCACATATGCACTTGGCATTCCCTTTGAAAACCACATTCATTACATATGATACCGAGGGCCATATCCTCTTCAAACACGTTCATGCTTGGAAGAGCGAAGAAGCTTCTTCTCATAAAAAATAGAGCCTTTATTTTTAAATTGATTAAACCATGAATTCCATTTAAAAAATTAAATAAATTCTTAATCTCTACTGTAATTTTTAAATGAAATTTTAAAGAAATTTGAATTAATAATGATGAAAACTATTACAACATTGTAATGAGTTCAACTCGTAGGCTTTGCCTACCTACTAATATAAGTTACAAAAATTGAGATCTCTTTTGGTAATAGTCGCAGCTCTTATCCAATTTAACTTGCGATTCAAAATTAGGGTCGTTCGTAATGCTTTATAAGCTTTAGACGAAGTTAAAAAAGTTCCAACTAAATTAATAATATATAAATATGTAAATTTTAAAAGTATATTTTATTATTAAATTTAATATTCATATATAAGTGACTCAATTTATAAATTTATATACTCAATAAAATATTAAATAATTATAAAATCAACTAATAACATCTTGCAAATGTTAGTAATAATAAAATCACTACAAATAGCAATAGTAACAACAAATTAGCAATAACAACAATCAAATGATAATATTAGATTGTAAAATACTAAAAAATTGCTCTAACAAATACATTGATGATCATGATTTATGAAAATAATTTCTCAAGACATCTCAGTAGATGCAAAATCATTAAAAACAATTTCTGTGCACTTTTATTTATTTTTCTTCTTTTTTCACTTCTAGACAAATACTTTTAAGCAACATAATATAACCCAAAAACAAAAACACATGTATAGAATTGGAAGAAGTATACAGACACAACAAAACATCAATAACTTGACCATATATCACAAAGATATGTCAATAGTATTATATCTCTCAAAGAGGAAAATAAATAGAAAAATTTAATATCTAATATTAAAAATAAAAACGAATAACAAATTTTAATGATAGAGAAATACTAATTTCTAAAAATACAAGAAATTAACATAATTAGGAAAAAATATAGTAAGTTATATTCTAAGCTATTAACTATTATAAGTTTGCCAAGTCAAATATTATCCTATTTTGTAAGTTGAGGAAATGATTGAATATTATTTTGTCAAGCAACTAGAAAAATGTTTAATTATTAAATCAAATATTTTTAGTAAAATTTTCATTTAATTAACGTTAGTTATTTTTAATGAAAATTTTCTTTTATAAGAATTGACATGATGGTAAATGAAGTAATACCAACCTATTTATAAACAACCAACCAAACACATCCAACTTATGATATTATTTAATTATCAAATAATTTTATTATTATTTAATTATCACAACATGTTTAATAAAATCATACAATTTTGTAATAAAGAAAACTATTTATGTAGTCTTTGAATTGAAAAACTTAAATTATTTGATTTAATCATATTATCACTAAACTTATGTGAACCATTACAAGAACACAAATTCAACAATTATTACATTACTTGTCGCAAAGTATAATGAAAATTACAATTACAAAAATTTATTTATTTATTAATGTTTAATTATATTTTATAAATAATAAGTAACCTAAAATAAAAAGGAGAAACACAAATAAATATAATATCATTTAATATTAATGTTCGATTTTAAATGCTAATATAATATCCATGTTAATGATAAATTACAAATTAATTATAATATATTCAAATATTTAATGTTGGATCCCGTATTTGAACCCAACTACTTATACATATTCCTCAATACGCATAACATGATTCCTTATGAACTCTTATAACCTGATTATCGAATATCCAATCTCTAATTGAAAATCCCGATATATATATTTTTTTTCTTATTCATCTTAACTCCATTTTTATGAGTCGGGTCTTAACCAAGAAGAACGAAACGAAGAACGAAACAAAAGTAAATTCAACGGAACGGAGGAAAAGCATACGTAAACGAAGAAACATATCTTGAAACAAACTACGAAGCACATGAAAATCAAGACTAAAGAATTGTATCCGAAGCAAATTACAAAGCAAATCGAAGGCTCAAATCGAAAGCAAAATAGATTGAAACGAGTCGAATCGGATAACAAAGGATAGAAACAAACGAAACGGAAGCCAACGCAACTTGAACCGAAGGTATAAGGCGGAAGGAAACAAAACAAAAGCGAAAACAAAAGCACATCGGTTTGAAAGGCATAGTGTACAAAGCGAACATCTTGAAGCATAATTCAAATAGGTAAATCAACAAGACAAACGTGAGGCTAATTCGACAAAATTCAATTAAGCTAACAATTGGACATTTTGCAAGGAAAGGTAGGACACTTGATGAGAAGTCACTGGTTCAATTTCGGTGAATCGGAGGCCAAACGAGAAAGTTATAAGAGAAAATGCAAAATGACCAAAGGAATAGTAATTGACCATATGAATAGTAACCGGCCAATTCCCGATCCTTATAACTTTTTACTCCGAATTCCAATTAGAACATACCATATCTCATTTTAAAGATCTTGATAAACTCTACATCTTTTGTGAAAGATGAAAAATCCCAATATCGCTCTAAAGGGGCGAAAAACCCTTCCGAGGGTTCAGCCCAAAATGGCCGATGAATAGTAATTCGGAAACCCAAATGCATAATGGGCAGCAAACTTAAACGCTCATATCTTTTTCATCTTAAGTCGAAAACTAACCCATTTTATACCGTTTTCAAGATCTTAACATGCTCTAAAATTTTTTAGAAGACTTCCACAATAATTCCCTCTAAGAGGGTCTAAACCTTAGCGAAGTTGCTGCCCAAATTTAGGAAAATTTGAACAACATCTCTCCTAAAATGCTCTAGCCAAAACCTAAAGCTAAACCATCCAAGCTCCAAACTGCACAAAACCACTTCAATCTTCCAATCACCATAGCACATCCCAAACACCAACTCAAAAGGGCAATATCACACTCTTAAGATTCTAAATAAAGCCATACAATCCCATTAACCAACTCAAATGGCAACAACTTCATTTTTTTTTGCTACTCATTTACAAAATTATAAAACAACACAAATTTACTTTTCTAACCATTCTTAAGCATACTCCCATCAATACATTTTGGAATGCATATACAAGATACATTTCTCACATTTACATGGAATTGAGCAAATACAATTCTTTCAAGGCATTTTAGCCTAAATACATCCAAAAGATAAAACTCATTTACAAAGCACAAATTAAAGCTTTGAGACTTCTAAACCAACAAAATGCATCGAATTTTCCTCAATCCCGATCGACGACCGGATTCTTGCTTGCTACCCGAGGAGGGAAAATGGGGGTGAGCTCGACGGCTCCGTGGGTAATAACTTAATAAACGAAATACGCTGAAACCGTTATTCATTCATTCAATCTTTTCATACAAGTCACATTGAGAAAAGCATTTTAATTTGTCAAAACTCTTCACGAATACTACTTTTCAAACAATTACAAATTCAACAAATATCAAACAGACATAACATTTCGAATGGTTTGGTTTCGGTCTAACAGACGTCTCGCACATTCTCAAGATAGCGGTCATATGCTGGCAACTGTGAAAATGAGGGGAGTCCAAATCGAAACTCCTAAGCCACTCATGCAGGCGGTACCGGAGAAGGCTATCGAGGAGACAAAGGCAATGACTTCTACGGAGGGACCTAACCAAACCCATACAATTCACATATTCATGCTTAAAACAAACAGTTGCGAAGGCACTTTTGAAATTTGACTTTCAAATTGTTTTCAAATCAGATCATTATCAAAACTAATTCAAATATTACAAAGCATCGGAATTCATGTTACAAACCATTTAACAATCCATTCTAACATAAATTCATACTCAAGAATATCACATATAAGTGAAAGACATCACATAAAGTAAGTCATACAAACATGCTAAGTCATTGGTGGAAAACATTAGTTTGCATTTATTAGAAAAACTTTAATGCATATTATCTCAAGTATTAAGAAATCACCCACCTTGAATCCTTAAGCTTTGCAATAGGTTCACATGTCCTTCCTTAATCCCCAAACGCCTTAATTGCCCTTAATCAAAGCATACAAAACCTTAATTAACACTAAATATCAAAGCTGGAAATTTCTAAAGAATGAAAAACATGACTAAAACCCTATCTCACTTTGCCTATACCTTTCCTAAACCATAACCATCAAAGCCTATCTCAATTGTATCAATTATTTCCAAGAATCTCATGCCTTAAAAACACCACACCAAATCTGATTTTTTTTTTTAATTATCCTTCCTCTTTCCCTTTTTCCTTTCTTTCTTATTCTTTCTTGAAGAATTCTTCAAACCAAGGCACAAAATTCTAACAAAGAACCATGATTTAACATAAGAGATACATGCTGAAATTTTCAAGGAATGGAACAACTTACATTTGAAATTAATCTAACCTTCCCTTTTCTTTATATGCACTCTCAAACCACCATGGTTAAGGAAAAGGCAAAACTCTAACAAAATCATGACTTAATAATGCTGGAAATTTTCAAAGCATGGAAAACTTCCATTTCAACTAACCTAACTTTCCTTATATCTTTATATGTTATAACAACCAAAACTCATCCATAAACCAAGCAAATCAGATTTTCTTCTACTTTCAAATCCCTTCTTCTTTTCATTAAAACCTCTTTAACTTTCCTTTCTCAAGCTTACAACCCTAACCTTCTTCTTCTCTTTTCCTTCATTCTACAAAACAACCATGAATTTACATGCTGAAATTTTCTTCAAGGATTGGAAAACTTGAATTTCAATCTACATAACCTCACCTAATCTTACCCATACTTTAACTAAGCAATTTGTATCAAAACTCATCCATAAAACCATGAATTAACCAATGATACACATGCTGGAATTTTCTTTAAAATGGGAAAACTTGAAATTGATTTAACATCACCTTACCTATACTCTAACTAACTTATTAACATCAAAACCTATCTAATTAATCAACAAACCATGAATTACCAAATGAGCAACATGCTGGAAATTTTAAGAACAAGGAAAACATGAAATTCATTCCATCTAACCTTACCCATATCTTATCTCCACCTTTAGCATCAACACTTATCAAAAAATCAACAAAATTCAATAATCTTCTCACCCAAATGCAACCCCAAGAAATCAGAATTTGGCTTCAATGAAAGATAAAACCATTCCCTTTCCTTATTCTTTCATGAATCTCTTCAAATCACCATCTTCAAGCAAGAAAAGAGAAACCCATACAATAAAACCAAGAGATTTTGAAATCCTACCTTGAGAATGACCCACGACTTTCTTCTTCCTTTGGCTCAAATGGAAGACAACTCTTCCTCTTTCCTTTGGACAGCGAAATCATCTCTTCTTTTCTCCTTGATGATTTCGTGACTTCTTTCTTCTCCTTTTGTTCTTGAAGTCACGAGCTCTCCTCTTTCAACCGAAACTTCCTTCTCTCCATTCTTTTCTTCTTTTATTTCTTATCTCTTCTCTTTGGTTCTGGAATTTTCGTGAATTCTCCAAGTTTCTGTAGGCTAAAACGACACCCTCTTATGTGTTTCATTTAATGAAACACAAATTACCATCTTGCCCTCCAATTAAGCCTATTTCCAAGTTTGCCCATGTGCAGGATTTTGAAAACTGATAACTTGCGTCCTGATTTCCAACATCTAAACGAAATAATTTGGACAAACTTTCTTCATGAAAATTGTTCCTCTAGATCATACGAATCCAACGCCACCGACGACGCTCAATTCGGATCTAAAACGAAGAAGTTATGACCGAATTAATAACTGACCTGCACAAAATCCGAAACTGAACTTTAACATAACTTCAGTCCAGAATTTGACAATCTTAGGGATGAAATTAAATTTCGATCCCTTCACAAAATTGTAGCCCTATGTCTTAACTTTATTTTTCCTCAAGAATCACCTCAATCGGAATTGTATAACTCCGAAAATTGCAAAATACTGAACTATGTTCAGAAAATTATCAATTTATAACCTATAACCCATCTCTTACTTTGGTTCAATCAATCTCTTTCCATATAATCTCCTAAAATCATAATTCTTCATAAAATGAACGTAATTGTCTTAGGAATTCAACGCTTCAAGAATCGAGTCAATCGGATGTCGGATGAAGGAATTATGCACAAAAGATTACAAAAGGTCGGATTGAAAACCCAAGAACAAAATGGGTTTTCAAAATCATAACTCCTAACTCCGATATCAAAAATTACAAACTTTATGGCGTCGGAAAGATCGACATACAAGCTACAACTTTCAGTAAACCACTTACTCCAATTCAGACTAAATCCATACGACGAGTGGCCTCAAGTATAGCACATGCAAATCTATCTTGAATAACATTTTCAAAACAAAGCATATCTTCCACATTCATATCTCTCAATCCCGACATCGAAAAATAGCAAACTTTATGTCCACGAAAAGCTCTCGACAGAGGCTACAAGTTTCACGTTGATCATTGCCTCGAATTAGGCCTAGATCAAAAGTCAACTATCAACCCCAAAAGTCAAACTTCAAATAAATTTTATACTTAACTTTGATGATCATAACTTCCACTCCGATATCGAAAATATCAAACTTTATGGCTACAGAAAGCTCTTGACATAATCTACAAGTTTCATGTAGCATATTTTCTCAAATTTTGCCTAAATCAAGAGTCAACTCTCCAAGGCCAAAAGTCAACTTTTCACAATTTCTCATATTTTCACACTTTCTCTTTTACTTCTTGCTATTTAACTTCATTTAAATAAACTCATCCACTTTTGAATATTTCTTATTTTACTCAAAAATCGGGTCCAACATTTAATAAACTAAAATACATTAAAAATTAAAAACTTTTCCTTTAAATTATTACTCGTAACTAAAAAGACGAATCTGTGAAACTTTTTCGCCAATTTTGTGTTGAAGTATCGTAGATTTATATGTTGATGAAAATAAAAAAATTAGAGTGTAAAAATACACCTAAATATTTCAAAGGTATTTACAAACATAACAAGTTATCGTTAACTTTCAATCTTGGAAGCAACTATATTAACTTTCAACCTTAAAATCTCCTATATTATCGGAGATAATATAGCTTCCTTAGCTTCCAGGATTGAAGGTTAATGTTAACCTTCAATTTTAGCTTCCATTATTAGTTGAAAGTTAACAATAACTTTCTCTTACAGATAACTATTAAATACTCCATCCGATTCATAATAAGAGTCGTTTTAGATACATTTTAATTATTCAAAATAAGTGTCATTCTTGACTTTGTATGTATGTTTATAAGTTTTCTTCCAAAATTAACCTTTCATTTCCCTCTCATCTTAATTATATAGATAACAATTTCAAGGCAATTTCTCTCACAATTTCATTTAAGATGCTGATTACCGAGGTAATTTTATGGGAGTATTAATAAGGGTATATCTATAATTTTATTAGCTTTCTTAATAAACGTGTATTTTTTTAAAACGACTCTTATTATAAATCGGAGAGAGTATGATTTACTACTCTTGAATGAATAGATGCAAATAAGTTGAAAGCGGGCCTTGCCTGTCCCTGTCCCTGTCCATGTCCCTACCTAGGGTCCAGTGTTGGCCCTGGGTAGGGGCCCCAAGTTGACTCCAGCAGCCTCCTTCGTAGTGATGTTTTAACGTTGGCTTTTTTAGCAGCCTCCTCTCCAACAGACTCTAACAACTTCCTCCCAACGTTGGCTTTAAAATTTAAATGATTTTAACGTTATAAGTTAACGTTAACTTATATACATTGGCTTTAAATGATTTTAACGTTATAACTTATAAGTTAAGGTTGTGGTCCTCATGCTTATAAATAGTCTTGAAATATTTAACATTGTCTATGACAATCTAAGATGTAAAGGAAATGAGAGTAAATTTAAATGAGGAAACGAAAGGAAAGGAAAAGAAGTGAAATTTAATTTCCTTCATTTGGATTAGAGTTTCTTAAAATAAGTGAGGGAAAATAGAATTTTCATTGTTTGGATATATAGATGGAAAAGAATGGAAATTAGGTAATAATATATAAATTTGACAAATCTGCCCATGTATATAACTGTTTGTAAAAATCTATATTTTTCGACACGTATGTGATTTTTGGTTAGAACATCCAAATTCTTCAAGAGCATGCAAATCCAGT
This sequence comes from Erythroxylum novogranatense, assembly GCA_029891385.1. Taxonomy (NCBI): domain Eukaryota; kingdom Viridiplantae; phylum Streptophyta; class Magnoliopsida; order Malpighiales; family Erythroxylaceae; genus Erythroxylum; species Erythroxylum novogranatense. Next base: position 110,168,769 of record CM057232.1, read on the forward strand.
TGGCTATTTTTCAAATGAAATTTGAGCTCTATTTAACACCTAATTAGAAACTAATTTCGAACTCCTTGAAATAATGTTAATTTAGTTTGATATTGCCATGTTTATGTGGTTATATTTTTGTACGAATAAGAAATACAAACAATTAAATAAATGTTGAGCATATAAGATATGATCCGTAGGTGATTCATGCTTCCCCATGATGTAATGGTAACTAATGGCATATCATCCATGAACAACACGATAATATGATAGTTTAATTAGCAATAGTACGTACAATCAAACAAAAAGGCTAGTAAGCAATCGTGAATCTAACTAACCAAAAAAGGGATAGTAGGCAATTGAAAAAAGTAGCAGTCAATCAAACGAAAAAGGAATAAAAAAAATATTATTACGAAACCCACTAACCAAATAGTTCACCAAACCAATAAAGCATGCAATATAGGCAATCTTGTGGTGTAATATCGGCAACCATGTAAGTGTAATCATTCCCATCGAAAAAAATAGAAGTGCAATCATGTATATGGCAATCGGTAATCGTTTGGTTATCTTCTGTCCAATAATTATCTTTTATGGCAATCGACAATCATTTTCTTTGTCAATTTCCCTCTTCAGCAATCATGAGTGCAATAATAGTTAGCTAAAAAAATATTTAAATTGAAGATCGAGATTGAGAACATACCGGTGGTCATGGAGAAGAAAAACGCCTAAGACCTGCAGGAGAAAAAAGAGTGGAAGACAATAGGGTAGGAGAAAAATAGTCTTTTATAAAGAGGTATTTTAAAAGGGTTTTTTTTGATAAAATTGTGTCAATTTTTTAATTCCCTTCATTTCCATCCACTTTTGGACGAAAACTTTTTTTTTGATTAAGAGGGAAATTTTGAGGTTTAATTTCCCTCTCTTTACTTTTCTTTACTTTCCTTTCTTTTATTAATTAATTAACCATACAAGGAAATTTAATTAATTTCCTTTCCATTACTCACAATTCCTTTCCATTCCCTTGAAACATACACAGTGTAAGTGTATTTTTACCTCTATTTTTTATTTTCATTAATATATGTATTTAAAATACTCCAACTTAAAATTAGCTACAAAAAATTTTCGGTTGTCTTTTGAGTTTTGAGTATAATTTAAAGATAAAGTTTTGATTTTTAATGTGTTTTTGTTCTTTTTTATTTTTAATATTAGATATTAAATTTTGTTATTTATTTTTTCTCTATCACAGATATAATACCATTTATATATCTTTGTGATATATTGTGAAGTTGTTGGAGTTTGGTTGTGCCTGCATACTTCTTCCAGTTCCATACAGGTGCTTTTGTTCTTTTTCTAATCCAACTGTGTTATAATTAGTTTACAATATGTTGCCTAAAAAGCATTTATCTGGAAGTGAAAAAAAGAAAGAAAAAACAAGTAACATAGTTGATAGAATCTAAAAAAGGAGCAATAAATAAATTTATTAAAAGAATAGGCTTTCTAGTGAGAGTCTTGAGGAATTAGGTGAAGGTGGTTTTGAACAACATAAAGAAAATTTAAGTGATAAGATTCATATTCATGAAGATATTAGAAATCTGAGTGAGGATGATCATATATCACATGTATCCACTTTAGAAAATTTAAAGCATATTGAGCAAGTAAGCCCTATATTGAACATTTATGATCCTAGGAATTGGGACAAGCTTTATAATAAAGCAAATGATATTTTAGTTGAAAAAGGGCCTGTAAGAGAGTTGAATCTTATATTTCCTTTAGACAATACCTCTCGTCATTTTTTATTTTTTATAATTATTATAGAAATTTAAGTAATGGAGAGATTAGCAATAGAAAATGGTTGATTTATTCTAAACATGTAGATAAAGTATATTGTTTTTGTTGTAAATTGTTCAAATCTATAACAAACAAAGTAGATTAGCAAATGATAGATTTAGAGATTGGAAATATCTTAGTGAGAGACTCAAAGAACATGATGATTGCATTGAGCATATGACTAATATGAGAATGTGGAATGAATTAAGAGTAAGATTGAGCAAAAATCAAACAGTTGCTAAAGATTTGCAATAAGCAATTGCAAAGGAGAAAGAACGTTGGAGACAAGTTTTGATAAGAATAGTTTCTATAGTGAAATATCTTGCTAAATATAATTTAGCTTTTCGAGGATCCAATGAGAAACTTTACCAAGATGGTAATGGTAATTTTTTAGGATTAATTGAGATGATTGTTGGATTTGATGTGATAATGCAAGATCATATTAGACGTATTCAAAATCATGAAATTTATCATCATTATCTTAGTCACAAAATTCAAAATGAGTTGATTTCTCTATTGGCCCATAGCGTTAGAAGTTTTATCATAGGGATCATTAATGAGGCAAATTTTTTTTTTATTATTCTTGATTGTACCCCAAATTTGAGTCATCAAGAACAAATGACTTTGTTAGTACGAAGTGTGAATATGTCAAATAAAAAAATAAAAATAGAGGAGTAATTTTTAGAGTTTTTAAAGGTAGATGACACATTTGGATTGGGACTTTTCAATGAATTATTAAATGCATTTAATTCTCTTGATCTTAATGTTTATAATGTAAGGGGTCAAGGTTATGACAATGATTCTAATATGAAGAAAAATACCAAGAGGTTCAAAAGCGATTACTTGAAATAAATCCAAGAGCATTATATATGCCACGTGCTTGTCATAATCTTAATCTTACTCTTAGTGATATGACACATTCTTGTATTAAAGCTATTTCATTTTTTTAGAGGTGCAACGTATATATGCATTATTTTCAAGTTCTTTTGCTTGATAATGTTTTAGGCTTAACTATAAAATCATTGTTCAACATTTGTTGGGAGAGTCGAATAAAAAGTGTTAAAGTTATTAGATTTTCAGTGTTGGCCCCCGAATTTTTCGTATTGAATTAAGCATGATTTAAATAAATTATGAGGTTTGATGGATAAAATTTTGGACCTACTTGCTTTGTAAATGTTGGTGAAATTTATTATATGGTTTGGTTGTAATTGAAAGGGGTAAAATGGAAATTTGACAATGAAGTGGAAATAAAAGAAGAAGAATTAGAAGAAAGAAGGAAAAGAAGGAGAAGAAGAGAAAAGAAGAAACCGTGAAAGAGGAAGAAGAGAAGAGGAAATAGAGTTTTCGATCTTTGTGATTTCCGACATATTCGAAGCCTTTCCTGGTAAGTTTAGCTTCTTTTAATCTTGTTATGGTTAGATTAAACCCTAAGATGGATTGAATGTGCTAGAATCGGTGGTTTAGGGTTTTAAGGGAAAAATGGTTAGATTTCTTTGGGTTGATCATTCTATGCAGGTTTTGAAGTTGTTAATGGGTTAGAAATGTAGTGTAGAACTTGATCTAAGGTTTAGATGTGTTGTATTTGGAAAAGGGAAAGGATTGAAGTTGAAAAATGCTAAAAATCGAGTTTTGGAGTCGTTCTCCAGACCCGCACGTCGAGACGTGCGTATGAACACGCCGCGGCGTGCGAGGAAGGAAAGCAACAATTGCGACGAATAAATGTTTATTCGCCGCGAGGTGCGGCAGCTTGCTCGTCGCGACGTGCGAAGGTATGCACGTCGCGGCGTGGGGCATTTTGTTTGCCGCGGCGAGCCCCCAGCTTCCAGCAAAGATTAATTTTGATAGTTTTGGACATATCTTTTGATGTAGATGTCCAATTGAGGTGATTTCAGATTCGTTGTGAACTAGAGATAGAGGGCTACAAGTTTTATGAAGCAATGAAATTAAAATTCAGACTATAAGAATCTTAAAGTTTGGTCAGAAGTTGGGTATAGATTCTTGTTTCAGCATAAGGATAGCCTTAACTTGTTTGGGGTATAACTTTCGGGTTTTTGAACCAAATTGAATGTTTTTGAAGTCAATAGACATGTAAGACAATGAGAATTTTATGGGAAAAGTGACCGAATGTTTGGACTTTAAGCGAGTTTGGGTTTGTTTAGCATGTATCTTAGTGAATGTACGATTTTTGGGTCCCTAATTTATATTCCTATTTGAATAGGAATTTTGCATTTGATAAAGGGAATCAAGGAAGGCAAGAGGATCAAGATGAGAGGTATCTTTGAAGCATGTATCCAAGCAAGGATTTCAGGTGGGTTTCATGTTTATGATTTAGTAATGAGCCACTAAAGTTTTCTCCCAAATCAAGAACGATTTCAATTACTTCATAAATATCGTTTTGTTTCTATTGAATGATTTACAAAGTTTCTACATGTTTCAACATCTGAACTATTCTGATGACTTTCAAAATAAAGATGAGAATGCATTGAAAAATTTTATGTTATGCCTTGGGAATTTATGGCATTTTGTATATTTGGAAATGAAAGAAAAGTGCATGAAAGCATTTGATAAAAGGATTTGAGCATGATTATGTGCTTCTGTTTGGGCGAGAGTGGAACCATTTCGTTCGTCACGTGCACGTCGACAAGAGCCTTCTTCCGGCTTCCCGCTTGTGGCTTATGAGCTCCGAATGGACTCATTTTGTTCAGGGTGTAAACTTCGGTTTCTCCCTTTTGTTTCCATGGAACCCTCGAGCCGTTTGTATGTGCATTGCATCTATGAATTGTCAAGTATGTGCATAAATTGAGCATTTTATATTGATGATTGAATGAATATGTTGTGTTGATGTGATAATAGTTTTCACTATGCAATTACACTTTTCAAGTATGAGTTTGAACTCAGAATTTCGGATTTGACTGAGAATTTGGGAGCAAAGCGTTTTATGAACTTATTATGATTTTCGTATAACAAATGAACTTTTTCAACAGTTTTGCTTGTACTTCATTATAAACCTGTTACCCACGAGCTATAAGCTCACCCCCTTTCATTCACATCCATAGGTGATGAGAAGAAGATCGGGTGAAGGGAAGTGAAGGTTTCGATTTATATGTGTGCTTATTGTATAATTCTAAGTTAAATTGGTATTAGAAATTTTGGAATCGGTATATTTTGTATATTCGGACTGCGATATTGATATTGTATTGTGGCTTGGTATGCCATGAGAACTTGTAAATTCTATTCTTTGATGTAAATGAATTATGTATGGCTGATAACCAGTGGAGGTACGCATTTGTGTAAACGAACCGGATTGAGTGAGAATTTGGTTTGCTTTAGGGAGCTATGATTATGATATGATTTTTGGATTGTGAATTTTGGTTATGCATATGTATTTATATACCACAACGAGATGTGTTATGGAAAAAGGAATGTAGAAATGAAATGAGATTGTAAGCTTCACTATTTCTGTGGTGTACGCCAACGTTTTTGTTGATGGTCGAACTCAGTTTGGGGCTCATCATGTTTGGTAGCGAGCGAAGAAAAGATTTCAATGAATCTCGCTTCAAGATGATGGTATTTTGTACCGAGGATAGGTCCCAAACGGGCCCGACATTTCTTGATATCAAAGCAAAGTTAGTAAGTGTTATGGCTTTGGTTTGAGTTGGATTCCGGAAGTGGGGTCCAACATTTGTGGTATCAGAGCCCAGCATTGTAACATCCCGTTACTGTTAGCAAGGGTATTATGGTATCTTGGGTTAGACCGATAGATTCCATTGTATTCTTGATCGAGCATGCTACTCGGCCTCTAATTATAGAGGAACTGGTTTCTTGCATATGCATTTACATAGGTACATGCATTCATGATTTTCGGCATTTAATTGTGAGTAGAACCGATTGGATTGTGGTAGGGACCGATGGATGTAATTGATTGAGGAATTAAGAGTAAGTGAGCCCGAATGACTGATTTAGAATAGTCTAAGAGTGATTGGCATCGATAGTGACTTGTAGGAAATTTTCGGAAAATTCGGAAGAAAATACGGGAATGAAAATTTTGGAGTGTGATGATTATTTGTATAGTCTTGAAAGAATGGTCCAATGGCAAGAGAAATATTAGGGTTATACTGTTAGGAAATTACAATGTTGAGCCATTGAAATTTAGAAACTGAAATTTGGACTGATTTGAAGACTTAGGTCTATATATAGCCTAGGTTTGAGATTTGGGGAAAGTTACCTAAGGCATTAACGTTTTTCTTCTTCCTCTTCTCTACGGTGATTTCGATTTCCTCCATAGGTAAGGATTCTTCGATCTTTCATGTGGTTTCCCTCTTATTGTGCTAGGCTAAGTGATTTATTGTGATTGTTGAAGGTTGAGAAGGATTTGGAGTGGATTAATCGTTGATTTTGAAGGATTTAGGGTTTATGGTGATTTGTGGCTTTGATCTTTGATTGGTAAGTTTTTAAGGCTTTAATGTTGTTATTAGTAGTTGTTTCAAGCATTTATGGCATTTATTGGGTTAGATTGAGTGGTTAGAGTGTTAATGGAGGTTTTAAATAGCATTAATGGCGAAAAATCGATCGGAGAAGAAGGTGGCGCGGTCGCAGGTCGCGACGTCTGGCGTGCCTCGCCCTTGACAGCCTTAGCTAAGCGCTGGAGATACGTCATGACAATGGCGAAGAAGACGACTGCCTTGTGGCGTGCTTCACGCAGCATGATGACGGCCCGATATCGTCATGACGGCGGACGTAGGTCGTGGCGAAGATGGCAATTCTGAAGGGATGATTGTTAGTATATTGGGCATAATTTATGGTATAGACCTTCGATTGAGGTGATTCCTGATTCGTTATGAATTAGAGAAAGAGGTCTACAATTGAGGATAATTATAGGAATTAGAATTGATTTAAGTGACATTGATTTATAGATAATAAGGTCGATTATGGTTCATAGTGTGACCTAACTACTGAATTGAGACAATTGGAGTTTAATTGGGATTTTCAATAGAGGTTTTGACCCGATGGATAAGAAATTTCTATGGGGATTATGAATTGAGGAAATTGAACCGAATTATAGGATTGGATCAATTATTGTTGACCAATTAAGCGAAGAGTTAGATTGGGATATAAGAGTTATAAATTGGGTTTTAACTTGGGAAAATCATGAACATGCATTGTACATCATCTCACCGAGACATATGCATTCTTGAATGGTTTAATTGAGCATCTAGTAATGGGATGTATGTTTATTGTTATAGAGCGCGTTGGATCGTCGTTCCACGGACATTGCTGGAACTTCCAGCGAGAGTTTCGGAGATTCGGTGAAGTAACTAGTTGGTTTCTCAAATTCTGATTGCTTACATGCTCTACATGAATTACATGCAAAGATGAATTGTAAGACTATTGTATGATTCTTGGCATGTATTGGATTGAATTGCATGCTTTTCTTGGAATCGAACCGTCATTATTACGTGACACCGAGATTGAATACTAGGCTTTTATAGCCATATCATAGCGATTACTGAATCTGGGCTTATAGCCATACATCAGTAAATTATCGAACAACTGCCTTTGCATGCATAAATGCATGATCAGATAATGGACGTGTCCCAAGTTGCTAATATCTTTGAAAAGAGCCTAGAGCTCGAACACTTTGTCTTGACAGGGCTTGGCAGGGAGAAAATCGACGCGTCCCTACTTGTTCTTGATCGAGCACTTGGGCACAATCTTGAATAAGCGGAAAGAGTCTCATATGCATTATATATGGTGATTGAATTGCCAAATTGTGTGATGATTACTGAACTGCGTGATGCCATGATTTGCTTTAAATTATGATGTGACACATGAAGCATTACATCTACCGTAATATTGTCATCGAGCATTGTACCTTGTTGTAAAATCAAACCGTTATAAACTCATAAATTGTTATATAATCTTGTTAATTGAATATTATTGTACGTCTTGCACATAATTTGCGTAATGCATGATTTGAGTGAACCATCGATGATGGTTTCTTCTTGAGTTCGCAAACTCACCCAAAATTGCAACCTATTTTAGGGATGATAGTGTAGACCCTAGCTCGAGATAGCCTTTCCTACCGTGCGGTGTAGGAAAATCCCGGTGTTCATCACATGAACACAGTCTGAATTTAAAATTTTAAGTCCCGGACATTCCGAAAGCCAGGATCCAAGTGTATGTACAAACAATCAAACCATAACGACTAAAGGAGACCGTCTCTAACGGTATCCACGCAGAGGTCGGAAAACCTAACGGGACAAACTCTTTTGACACGGGAATAGCTAGACTAAAAAGAGTGCTAGCTCTTACCTTAGCCTTGGAGAGCAAGTGATTCAATGATGGAGGAAGAGATGAAAGATGAAGCTTGAAGATGATGAAGAGCGATGGAGAAAGAAGCTTTGAAAACAATTTTCCTTTCTTCTTTCTTCAACCCACGAAGAACACTTCCATAAGCCTTAGGTTTTAATTCAAAACCTACTCTTATTCTTCATACGAGCATCATCATCTCACCTTTTTTATTTTGTCATTTGCCATTTAATGACTTTAATGACTAAGCTTAATGGAAGCTTCTCCATTCATCCTCTCCTCCATCCACGTGACACACATATATATATATATATTAATTAATTAATTAATTAATTAATTAATTATATATATATGTATATATATTCTTAAGCGGTCCAGTCATCTTTGGGTTGGTCCTACCAAGCCTACCGGGCCCCATGCGGTGAAAAATCGCGGAGACCCTTTTCAAGAATGTCGATGTCGCGATCACATCGGGACATATCTCGATCTCATCGGGATCTATTTAATCAATTGCTCTCCGGATATCGGATCTCGTAAAACTATTTACTGATTCTCCGAGTCACTCTTATCGTGTGACCCATTAGGTTCCGGTTATGTTGGCCACTTAGATTAACACTTAATCTGAAGCAAGTCATGAGCGGTATCTAGCAACACATCATGACCCCAATTGACCGAAAAGTAATTGGTTTGACTAATGAAACCATATCACGAACCCTTCCATAGACAATTACCGTGCAGTTCGTCCTTTCACCATGCTATACCCCACTTGGTTTGAGTATGGGCAATGTGTCAACTCTTACTAGGTGATCGGATCAAATCTAGTCCAAGTGTAATCGTTCTCGCCCTAGGACTCATTACTTTATATGTCCATGAAGACCCTCTTCATGACATATGTATCTCCGGCGCGAGAGACAAAGTAATGATCCCGATAAGAGGCCATGGGTATCTCTTCTGCTATCACGTAGTGGTGAATCCTTTATTGGCTACTCAATTACCTTGAATACCTCAAGTGTACCCAATCACCATACTATGGCGACCTCCGAAGGCAACAAGGAATGGAGTCAAAGTCGAATCGGTACCAAGATATCCTTGAGTACCTCAAGTCTAAGGATACTTGCACCATTGCTATGATGAGATTATCACCGACATTTGTATAGGACATCCATGTGATGATCTCATAGCAGGTCATCAATGTACTTACTACCACTAGTAAGCATCCACATGTCAAATCTAAATATCTCAATATTTACAGTTTTACGAGATCCTTTGCTTGATCCAATCAAGGAGTTTGACATGTGTTAGTCTATCCGGATTAACGATGTCGGTCTCGTTAATCCTATGACTAAGGATAATTTAGATCTTGACATAATTGCACATGATAGGAATCTCGGTAGTATGATCGCATCATAATTTCCTTCATGCTATGTCATGTATCGAGGACTTCATTAATTTGATTAAAGATCCTTTGTCAATTCATAATAAAATGAACATCAAATAAATGAAATATGCCTTGCTTTATTTATTCATAAAGTGCATACATGACTATGAACAAAATGCGCTAAAGGGATTGCCTTTAGGGCACTACTCTAACAATCTCCCACTTGACCTAAAAGCCAATCGCCTTGGTATCTAATACCATAAGCGAGTACATGAGAATCAAAATTCTTACGTGGTAATGGCTTTGTCAGCGGATCAACAATATTCTCGCTACGTGGAATTCTCTCTATCGGGACATCACCCGAGCAATGATCCCCCGAATCAAATGGTATCGGCGGAGTACGTGTTTGGACCGTTGATGAGACCTTGGCTCCTTTGCCTGTGCAATAGCCCCAGTGTTGTCACAATACAACTGTATGGGTCCATCACAACTAGGAACCACACCAAGTTCAGAAATGAACTTCTTGATCCAAACTGCTTCCTTTGCTGCGTCTGATGCGGCAATGTACTCTGCCTCGGTCGTTGAATCAGCAGTCGTCTCCTGTTTGGAACTCTTCCAACTGACTGCTCCGCCATTAAGTGTGAAAACATAACCTGATTGGGACTTGGAGTCGTCCTTATCAGATTGAAAATTGGCATCCGTATGCCCGCTCATTTGGAGACTTCCATCTCCATATATCAAGAAAACATCCTTAGTTCTTCGCAAGTACTTTAGGATATTCTTGTGACCACCCGATGACCCTCACCAGATCCGATTGGTATCGCTCGTAACACTTAGAGCATATGATACATCGGGTCTCGTACATAACATTGCGTACATAATAGATCCTCTGCAGACGCATCACGGGATCATATTCATACGCATCCTCTCGTCCGTGTCAGGGAGGACATAGACTTCGAGTGTTATCCATGAACAATGGGAAGAAACCCTCTCTTGGATTGCTCCATGCTAAACCTCTTTAGCACCTTGTCTATGTCGTTGGTGTGAAAGACCAAGCAACCTCTTGATCTATCTCTATAAATCTTTATCCCAAGGATATAAGTTGCTTCTCAAGGTCTTTCATGGCAAATTGTTTGACAACCAAATTTTCTTGATTGCAACATTGAGACATCGTTTCCTAGCAACAATATGTCATCTACATATAACACAAGGAATACGATCGCAGTTCCATTAACCTTCTTATACACTAATGTTCATCCGGATTTTTGAGAAACCAAACTCTTTGATTGTCTCATCAAAGCGGATATTCCAACTCTAGATGCTTGCTTCAATCCATAAATAGATTTACGAAGCTTGCATACCTTTTCGCCATCGTGAAATGAAGCCCTCAGTTGTGTTATATACACATCCTCGGCCGATTTCCATTCGGAAAGTCGTCTTCACATCCATTTGCCATATCTCATAATCATAATGAGCGGCAATGACTAGGAGTATCTAATGGATTTAAGCATTGCTATTTGGTGAAGGTCTCGTCATAGTCAATTCCTTGTCTTTGGCGAAAACCTTTAGCCACAAGCCTTGCTTTATAGGTAATCACATTACCATCCATGTCGGTTTTCTTCTTGAAAACCCATTTGCACCCTATAGGTTTTATCCTTCGTGCATCAACCAAAGTCCATACTTGGTTTTCATACATGGAATCCATTTGATTTCATGGCACGAAGCCATTTTAGGACTCGAACTCTTGAGAACCTCTTCATAGGTGGTAGGCTCATCATCCTCTATGAGCAATACGTCATTCTGTTCGCTCACGAGAAATCCATATCTCTAGGGAACAGGCGTATCCTCTTGACCTACGAATTTCGTGTGAAGTAGAAGGTTGAGCTGTTACCTCATCGTATGAGTTACGAGTTTGAGTTCGAGCGATTGATCTGCGTCTGTCGAGCATCTTGAATTTCTTCAAGCTCAATTTTGCTCCCTTTGTCCTCTTTTAAAAGAAACTATTTCTCTAAAGACAGCATGCCTTGAAACAAACACCTTTTGTTCCTCGAAAGTAGAATTGATATCCCTTGTTTCGTTAGGATATCCTACGAACAAACACTTGTCGATTTTGCTTGAAGCTTATCATTGCGTCCGCTTTACATAAGCGGGACAACCCCATACTTTCAAATGAGAAAGATAAGGTTTCTTGTTAGTCCACATCTCATATGGAGTAACATCAAGCGACTTTGATGAAACTCGTTTAACAAGTAAGCAAATGTCTCGAGGCATACCCCAAAAGGATTTTGGCAATTGTGTAAAGCCATCATAGATCGAACCATGTCCAATAAGGTTCGATTTCTCCTTCTGCCACACCATTATCTTTGTGGTGTGTAAGGAGGAATCCATCGAGATAAAATCTCATTATCTCGAGATAATCCAAAACTCTTGGTCTAAGTATTCACCACCACGATCGGATCGTAATGTTTTAATACTTTTCTCAAGTTAGTTTTCTACTTCATTTCTGAATTGTTTGAACTTTTCAAACGCTTCAGATTTGTATCTCATCAGATACAGATACAGATACAGATACCCATATCGAGAATAATCATCGATAAAGGTAATGAAGTAACAACAACCATTTCTGGCATGGATGGACATCGGACCACATACATCTGAATGTATTAGATCTAATAATCCAGTCGTTCGTTCACCCTTTCCCTTAAAAGGTAACTTAGTCATCTTACCTAATAAACAAGATTCACATGTGTCATAAGATTCATAATCGAATGACCCTAAACTTCCACTCTTGTGGAGCTTAGCGATGCGTCTCTCATTTATATGGCCAAGGCGACAATGCCATAAGTAAGTTGATTTTAAATTATCTCTTTTATGTCTTTTAGCGTCATTGATATTCATAATCGGATGTGACATATCTAATATATAAATTCCATTGCATAATGTACCATTACCATAAAGCATTCCATTTGAGCTAATAGAACAACCATTGTTACCAAAAGACAAATGGAAACCAGCTCTATTTAAACAAGAAACAGACAATATGTTCTTTGTTAACACGGGTACAAAATAACAATCATCCAAGTTAAGTACAAGCCCACTAGGGAGTGTCAAAACATAAGTCCCTACGGCTAATGCAGCAACCCTTGCTCCATTGCCAACACGCAGGTCCATTTCTCCCTTTATGAGCGCCTCTTGTCACGAGGCCCTGCGTATCATTGCATATGTGTGAGCCACAACGGTATCTAATACCCATATGTTATGATCGAAACAGATTAACCTCGATGACAAACATACGAAGAAGTTGAGGCATCGATGCCTTCTTCGCTTCATTCTTCAGATAAACTTTGCGATTCGCCTCCGATGACCGGTCTTCTACGCAATGGAAGCAGTACCTTTTGGTGCGATCTCTTTGGTCTTCTTCTTGCCTTTCGCTGCACTTCCTTTCGACACGAACCTTTTCTTCTTCATTTCCTTTTCTTGGAACCAGAGGAAGAAGAATCCACCAATAACAACGCCTTGCTATCTTGCTGACAACTTATTCTCATTGTCTTGAGCGAGATTGATCAGCTCGGGAATTGTAGTGGATATTTGGTTCATTCGATAGTTCAACACAAACTGTGAGTAACTATCTGACAAACCAACAAGAATTAAGTCTATACTTAACTCGAATCCATCACAAAACCTAAGGCGGCCAACCTCTCAATATAGCCATTCATCTTGATGCATATTGCACTGCAGATGAACCAGGAGTCATCTTCGTTGTAAAGAGCAACCTTGAGGTCTCGAACCGTTCGGACCGTGCTTGCTCATCAAACAACTCTCTAAGATGAAACACTATCGTGTGAGCATCCATAGACTCTTCGCTTCGCGGCTCGGTGACATCGATGCAAGCATAATGCGGTGGCTATGTCACCGTCTTTTAGATGCTACGATATGCCTTCGATCATCATCGAAGCTCCTTCAGAAGTGGATCCGAAGCGGAAAATCAAGGATATATCCTAGATCCTCATATCGAGAACAATTCTCGACACGCACCAATCAAGAAAATTTGGTCCGATTAATTTGTTTGAGTCCATTAGAGCGCGAAGATTCACACTAGTCGACATCTTGACCAACCTAAGCGTAGAGAGAGAAAGAAAGTTAGAATAGAATTAAATGTATGACCATAAGGACTTAAATGACATACATATGGCTCCCACTAGTTTCACCGTAATCCATAACCCCATCATGAATCCAAGAAACAAAATGGCACATTGACCTAGTGGGTCGATATCCAGACATTACTAAGAATGACCTTGGGTTTGCCCAACAAGCCACCTTAGGTCAATCGGTAGTATCGGACATACCAATTGCATCTCAAATGCAACTATCGCCCGATGCTATCAGCGGTTGATGTATGCACATACATTGGGTTATCAACACTTAATGCGTGTACATCGATGTACACTACCCAATTCGCCTCTGTCACGTTGACCTTGAGTTTGCCCAACAAATCAACGCTTCTAGGAAAACCGACCCATTAATCCGAAAATCTCATTTTCATGGTTCGAACATATCCAGTATAGGCGAGCTTGAGTTTGCCCAACAACTCAACCTATAAGAACTCGGTTCTTACCATATTAATGGAAGGCGTTAGTTTTCATATTTAAATTGAGGGCTTTAGGTCTCATCTTTTTAGTCTCATCAAGGATCATAGTCACCATGACTATATGGTGCGATTTAGGGCATTGCATCAATCACATTGAATTTATACCGAAAATCACCCATCATCCCACTCTGCAAGTTTCGGTCGATTAGCACTTGTGCGGTCGACTAATCTCTTCTTGCTCTTGTTCGATCGGTGAAGTCTGTCCCGGTCGGTGGCCCGTGTTCCAAATTGGTAACAAGACAAGATATAAGTCGATCGACTAGCCTCGGTGCGGTCGTGGTGACAAGGAATTGCTCTTAAATCGGCTAATTCTCAATCCAGCAGTTCAATTCACAATACCAATATACCAAGTATATTATCCTTTATATTGATGTGCTAATGAATCATATTCATTGAAACGTGAATGCCTTATAGTCAAACTATATAGGAAAAACTTGAAACCGATTAATCCACCATTAATCACTAGATTTTCACATAATTCAAGGACACCAAATAATCATATTAAATAGCTCTAGATAGTCTACACATTATCAAGATTACTCGGCACTTGTCACAAAATTGCGACGGCCAAAATAAGCAAGATAATGGAATAAGCTAATAAGGCGCTCTGATGACCTATTCGACATCCAAAATTATTGGAAACCCAATTTCAAGAATCTCATTTGGGATGCATTCCACATCAATATAACACATTTTTAATCACTATAAAAATGATTCATGGCATTGGAGCAGAAAATAACACAAGCAATCATTTCAAACAAAACAGCCCCAGCATGTTTCTCAAAACTGCCTAGCTCTGCCTTTTGCTCAAAATGATCATTGAAACAATTTCAATAAATGATGAGAAAATTACAGAGGTTAAAACATGTTCCCAACATGCTCCATGAATTTTTCCAGGATTTATTTCCCACAAAAACTCATTGAACCTCAGCAATCTAGCCGAAACAGAATCTGTGTTCTCCAACACAGACATTCCCATCAGCACACAAGAAATTCGGAAATAAATGGTAAATCACCTTGAAAACATTTTTCCATCCACAGAGACATTCAAAAACATCTTAGGGACATGTCGGTGAAAACCAATCCGAAAAACAATTTTTCTAGAATTTATTCTCGAATTTACAAGCATACCTGTTTCAGAAACGTTCAACAAGACAACATTCGAAACTTAGGGAATTAAATTAGCAAAACCATATCAATCGACATCGATAAATTTTTTCCTTTTATAGACACATTCAGAAACATCTTATGAGCAAGTCTATGGCAGAAAATTTTGAAAACCCTAAGTCTATACTGATTTCGAAATTCACAGAAGCAGCATGCTACATAGCTCAATTCACAATGGAATTCCGACCTAGTTATCATTTCGACTGAATATACAACACAAGCGGCTCTGATACCACTGTAGGAAAATCCCGGGGTGTTCATCACATGAACACAGTGCGGAATTTAAAATTTTAAGTCCCGAGACATTCCCGAAAGCCAGGATCCAAGTGTATGTACAAACAATCAAACCATAACGACCAAAGGAGACCGTCTCTAACGGTATCCACGCAGAGGTCGGAAAACCTAACCGGGACAAACTCTTTTGACCTGGGAATAGCTAGACTTAAGAAAAGGGTGCTAGCTCTTACCTTAGCCTTGGAGAGCAAGTGATTCAATGAGGGAGGAAGAGATGAAAGATGAAGCTTGAAGATGATGAAGAGCTTGATGGAGAAAGAAGCTTTGAAAACAATTTTCCTTTCTTCTTTCTTCAACCCACGAAGAACACTTCCATAAGCCTTAGGTTTTAATTCAAAACCTACTCTTATTCTTCATACGAGCATCATCATCTCACCTTTTTTATTTTGTCATTTTGCCATTTAATGACTTTAATGACTAAGCTTAATGGAAGCTTCTCCATTCATCCTCTCCTCCATCCACGTGACACACATATATATATATATTTTTAATTATTTAATTAATTAATTAATTATATATATATATGTATATATATTTGAAGCGGTCCGGTCACACTGGGGGTCCTCTGAGCCTACAGCCTACCTGGCGTAAAAATCACCGGAGACCCTTTTCAAAGAATGTCGATGTCGCGATCACATCGGGACATATCTCGATCTCATCGGGATCCATTTAATCAATTGCTCTCCGGATATCGGATCTCCGTCAAAACTATTTCTGATTCTCCGAGTCACTCTTATCGTGTGACCCATTAGGTTCCGGTTATGTTGGCCACTTAGATTAACACTTAATCTGAGCAAGTCATGGCGGTATCTAGAACACATCATGACCCCAATTGACCGGAAAGTAATTGGTTTGACTAATGAAACCATATCACGAACCCTTCCATAGACAATTACAAATGCAGTTAGTCCTTTCACCATGCTATACCCCACTTGGTTTGAGTATGGGCAAAGTGTCAACTCTTACTAGGCGATCGAGATCAAATCTAGTCCAAGTGTAATCGGTTCTCGATCACAGGACTCATTACTTTATATGTCCATGAAGACCCTCTTCATGACATATGTATCTTTCGGCGCCAGAGACTTCAAAGTAATGATCACGATAAGAGGCCATGGGTATCTCTTCTCGCTATCACGAAGTGGTGAATCCTTTATTGGCTACTCAATTACCTTCAAATACCTCAGTGTACCCAATCACCATACTATGGCGACCTCTCGAAAGGCAACAAGGAATGGAGTCAAAATGCGAATCGAAGACCCAAGATATCCTTGAGTACCTCAAGTCTAAGGATACTTGCACCATTGCTATGATGAGATTATCAGCGACATTTGTATAGGACATCCATGTGATGATCTCATAAAGGGTCATCCAATGTACTTACTACCACTAGTAAGCATCCACATGTCAAATCTAAATATCTCAATATTTACAGCTTTACGAGATCCACCGCTGATCCAATCAAGGAGTTTGACATGTGCTAGTCTATCCGGATTAACGATGTCGATCTCGTTAATCCTATGACTAGGATAATTTGAATCTTGACATAATTGCACATGATAGGAATCTCGGTAGTATGATCGCATCATAATTTTCTTCATGCTATGTCATGTATCGAGGACTTCATTAATTTGATTAAAGATCCTTTGTCAATTCATAATAAAATGAACATCAAATAAATGAAATATGCCTTGCTTTATTTATTCATAAAATGCATACATGACTATGAACAAAATGCGCTAAAGGGATTGCCTTTGGGCACTACTCTAACACTGAAGCGTCTTTGGCGGGAGAAGCGATGGCACATGTGTCGGTCAGTGGGTTGGATTTTGAGGATGACTTAGGATAGATGTTTGTATCGGTTTCCTTTTGATTTTGTTTAGGGGTGATATACTTGTCTATTCTGTTATTGACGATCGTACTGGATGATTATTATTTTGGATTCTAATTCTTGATTTACGATATATTGTGATTTAATTTATTGCGATGCCATGTGGATATTATTGGGAAATGTTCTGGTGGTGCACCTTCATCGTGGGATTTGTATCGGAACGACCTTCGGGTTTTCCGATGTGTATCCTACGATGAGGGGGGGCTACAAGCATTATGATCTTGCATGGGGGCATGTATATGGGTTACACGCATAAGTAACTGTTAGGAGTTTAAGGTGTTAGAATTTGAGGAGCCAAAGTGATTGTTTGACTTAGATGAGATAAAGCATAGAAATATATGTATGGAAGATCAATAGGTTGAATTTGAAAGGATGATTGGTCCATTTGTCTCGAGCCGAGAAAAAGGAAAGTTATGGATAATTAGGAAGGAGAAATAGAGGATGGGTAAACGGAACAGATAATGATTCAATGCAATTGTATTAGAGGATTGAACATGACGACAAAAATGTACTGTTCGAAAGTGTTATAGATATGATACGAATGTATTACCATGGATTGTTTGTATACATATGAGAGTAGAGTGTACAAGTAGAGTGCAATGGAAACATAACTTTGTTATGATCTTACGACGAAGAAATTGGAACCGAAGTGGTTGTTCGATTATACGACATAAGTGATTATCCGCAGTAAGAGTAAATTAGTGGATTTGAGGTCAAAATGTCATTGTGATTATGCACCGATAATTTCGAATTGATTGAGGATATACAGGTAGAAGAGGAAATAAAGAATAATTGGAAAATGAGATAGAAGTGAGGACGTAGAGAAAGGGAAATGAAGTAGACATAAATGACCTTGTATGAGATGAATGAAATGAGTATGGGGAAAATCGCAATTGCGTATAAGATGCCAATGCGTATCAGCTCCCATCTTATGCATGAACGAGATTAAGAAAAAGAATGGAGAACTCCACCTCGTAGAAGGACGTGAGGAGTTCGAAAGATCGATTACACGACTCTCCGCTAACAGAGGAGAGTATTGATGAATCGGTAGCCCCAGAAAATGATGAAGCTTCTGTAAGGCAAGGAAGTGAGTCATACTCATTCAATATGGTAATGGACCCATGATGAAATGATGTAGCGTGAGAAACGGTCAAATTTGTGTTAGTATGTTCGATAAGGGTGAACTGTTGTCAAGATCAATGGCGATCGAGGTATCAATTGTGTAAGATATGAATTGGTAATTTTAAGGAGTAAATATGTGGATAGAATGGCATGACTTTGACGATGCTCAGCCAAGCATATGCGATAGCAAGTATGTTCGTTACTCCTTTGAGTTTTGAGTGACTTGGACATTATTACCGTATGAGGATGAGAGAAATTGGTCTTCTCGAGGGATTAGAGGTAACTGATGATGTGATGATAATAGCAAGTGATTGATAAAGATTTGTTTGAATAGTATATATGTGATAGTAGCAAGAAACTCTCTTTCGAAGTAGGATTTTACTAAGGTAGATTAAGCAGATCAGATAGTTTATATGAAGAATGATCACTGAAAGAACCGATCAAAAAGAGGAGTATGTCATGACTCGAAATTAGGTATTGGATTCATTGCTCTAATGGAGGGAATGTATGTATTTTTGCATGATGTAAGGAATCCAACTATGCGAGTGGATTCCTAAATTTGAGAAGGCACTAATTGCCAATATGAGAAGTATATTGGTTCACGTTATGTTCTGGGTTAGTATGTTCGGGAAATGCAATTTTATCTAATGAAGGTGTGACAAGTACAAGACGCTAAGATTGCAAATAAACTAAAAGTGTGGAGGAGCGAGTATAAATGAGCCGACATTAAACTACGTCAATGTGAAATATGAGGAAATCTAAAGAATGGAGAAAATCAGTCAAGAAAGGTAAGACAATTGAGAATTGGAAAATAACAAGCGATAAGATTTCCTCATTGAGGAATCAGTTATTTGAGAAATTTCTAGAACCAATGGTGGACATATGGAGTTTTGACGATGTTTGGTCAAGTTAACAAATTCCATGACAATACTATAGTATTGAAGAGTAAAGTGATTCAAGCGAAGTTTGATGATATGTTAAGTGTATTCGAAGAGTGGGGAAGAATAGTTTGACGACTTGAGGAAAATGAGTAAATTATATGAGGGACGAAGGTAAGGAAAATTTTGAGGAATTATAACACCGATATTACTTATATCGTTTGGATTTGGAATTTAGTGGTATTCAAAGATGTTGGCATAAGAGATCAGGATAAGGATCAACGCATTTAAATGAAGTGAATTCGTGTGCATGGAGACAATTGAGACCTTATAGGATGATTGTTGATACATGAATTGAATTTGCTGCTGTAATGATTGCCGAGAAGTTGGAGACATTATATGTACAGAAATATCTTGACTGTGTGGAAGATATGCAGATCATGCAATTAAAGTAAATGGAATGCGAGATGGAGACAATGGATAGAGTTATAAAAAGTTTATGTTGTACAAATGAGTATTCAAAAATGGTAAAGCTAATGTTGTAATCAAACGCATTGAGTAGAGAATTCAATAGCAGTAAAGTATGAATTCAGTTTTAGAGGTTATCAGAACAAGTACAATAAAGAGTGCTGAATGGAGTCGAATTCGAGCAAAATGAAGTGCTATTAGTCACGGAAAATGTAAGATCAGTTTTACATGAATAAAGCTCAAATAAAGGATTCAGAGATTGTGAACCCTTCCACGAAAGCGAAAATGAAAGTGAAGTTTAAGCTCGAGTAGGAAAAATGATACTGGGTGATTGAGATAAAAAGTATGTGTACCGGTAAAGATGATTGAGCAAAGAGACTGTCAGAAAAGTACAAATGGTGATTTAAGTTATACGTCCTAGAAGAAATGTGTCAAGTGACGAAGAGTTCAAATTGTCGACGGTCTTAACTGTTGGCGATATGTTTGAAGTCTATAGTGTGGAGTTCATGAGAATATGAGACCAATGTACGGTTCTATTTGACGTTAAGCATCACAATCGTTGTCATCGTAATTCTAATAGAATTTTGTATGAGGAGTTGACGATAAAAAGATTCATTGCTTTTGTATTATGATGAGTAAGGCCTAATGGTCATTGGAGGCTAGAATTGGAGACGTTATAGACAGACGAGATTAAGTGATTCCAGAAAGATGGATGAATTAGGCGGATCTGTGCGAAGGACTTGGAATACGGTGAGATAGACATAAGAGGTTAATGTGCTGATACTAAAGTGATGTGAATTGTCTAGTGAAAGATGATTTATCTTTGAGGATATCACCTTAAAGGGTGTGTGCTTACCTGAGGTACAAGGCGTGCTCAAGTTAGGACAGAGGATTTGCTAAGCCCAATATGAATTGGTCTATATGAAATGATTATGAGTTAGCACTTTACTCATAAAAGATGTCTTAGGATTCTAAATGTGATGTGCGTGAGTATGTTAAGGAAATCTTGATATGATATGGTATTGGTTTTATCGACACGTAAAGTGGAAAAATTGTAAGTGCTCACGAAGAATAATGAGGAACTAGTAATTCATGAATGACCAATTAAGAGATTGAAAGACCAAGCGAGTCTGTTGATCACGATCAATTAAAAGAAAGTATTGAATAACGACGTTAAGTGGAATTGCAGAACATCCTGCACTCCTTATCGGTCATATAAAATTTTGAGGACGAAATTCTTTTAAGAGGGGAGAGTTGTTGGCCCCTAATTTTTGTATTGAATTAAGCATGATTTAAATAAATTATGAGGTTTGATGGATAAAATTTTGGACCTACTTGCTTTGTAAATGTTGGTGAAATTTATTATATGGTTTGGTTGTAATTGAAAGGGGTAAAATGGACATGTGACAATGACGTGGAATTAGAAGAAGAAGAATTAGAAGAAAGAAGGAAAAGAAGGAGAAGAAGAGAAGAGAAGAAACCGTGAAAGAGGAAGAAGAGAAGAGGAAATGGAGTTTTCGATCTTTGTGATTTCCGCTGCATTGAAGCCTTTCTGGTAAGTTTAGCTTCTTTTAATCTTGTTATGGTTAGATTAAACCCTAAGATGGATTGAATGTGCTAGAATCGGTGGTTTAGGGTTTTAAGGGAAAAATGGTTAGATTTCTTTGGGTTGATGATTCTGTGCAGGTTTTGAAGTTGTTAATGGGTTAGAAATGTAGTGTAGAACTTGATCTAAGGTTTAGATGTGTTGTATTTGGAAAAGGGAAATGATTGAAGTTGAAAAATGCTGAAAATCGGGTTTGAGTCGTTTCTCAGACCCGCACGTCATAACGTCTTGTATGAACACCTTGGCGTGTGAGGAAGAAAACAACATCATGACGAATAAATGTTTATTCGCCATGACGTGGTAATAACTTTCGTCATGACGTGCGAAGGTATACGTCGTGGCGTGGGGCATTGTTCGCCGCATGAGCCCCTGACTTCCAAAGAAAATAAATTTTGATATTTTGGACATATCTTTTGATGTAGATGTCAATTGAGGTGATTCAGATTAGTTGTGAACTAGAGATGAAGGGCTAAAGTTTTATGAAGCAATGAAATTGAAATTCAGACTATAAGAATCTTAAAGTTTGGTCAGAAGTTGGGTATAGATTCTTGTTTCAGCATAAGGATAGTCTTAACTTGTTTGGGGTATAACTTTCAAGTTTTTGAACCAAATTGAATATTTTTGAAGTCAATAGACATGTAAGACAATGAGAATTTTTATGAGAAAAGTGACCCGAATGTTTGGACTTTGGCAGAGTTTGGGTTTGTTTAGCATGTATCTTAGTGAATGTACGATTTTTGGGTCCCTAATTTATATTCCTATTTGAATAGGAATTTTGCATTTGATAAAGAGAATCAAGGAATGCAAGAGGATCAAGATGAGAGGTATCTTTGAAGCATGTATCCAAGCAAGGATTTCAAGTGGGTTTCATGTTTATGATTTAGTAATGAGCCACTAAAGTTTTCTCCCAAATCAAGAACGATTTCAATTACTTCATAAATATCGCTTTGTTTCTATTGAATGATTTACAAAGTTTCTACATGTTTGACAGATGAACTATTCGATGACTTTCAAAATAAAGATGAGAATGCATTAAAACATTTTATGTTATGCCTTGGGAATTTATGGCATTTGTATATTTAGAAATGAAAGAAAAAGCATGAAAGCATTTGATAAAACGATTTGAGCATGATTATGTGCTTCGTTTGGTGAGAGTGGAACCATTTCGTTAAATCACGTGCACGTCGACAAGAGCCTTCTCCCGACTGCCCGCTTGTGGCTTATGAGCTCCGAATGGACTCATTTTGTTCAGGGTGTAAACTTCGATTTCTCCCTTTTGTTTCCATGGAACCTTCGAATCGTTTGTTTGTGCATTGCATCTATGAATTGTCAAGTATGTGCATAAATTGAGCATTTTATATTGAAGATTGAATTAACATGTTGTGTTGATGTGATAACAGTTTTCACTATGCAATTACACTTTTCAAGTACGAGTGATGTCGTGTCAAACCAACAAAAATAAATTCCTACTCTAGAACACTTAAGTGAGTAAAGTGATGAATAGGGTCGAACCACAGTGACCAATGAAGTAATTATTTATTTGTGCGAAATCAAAAATAAAATAATAATAATAATAATTCGATTTGAAAATGATTGATTTTAGAAACACGAAATCACGTAAGAAGAAATTAAAAATAAGACTGAAAATAATATGAATAAAAACCTAGCCAAGGTACTCTCCTGTTTGATACTGTAATTCGATCATAGACTCAAAAATATAAATTTCGTTCATTTCTATGGACAAAGTTATAGCAGACCGTGAACAGCACAAATCTACCAATCCATTCGTAATTATTCGATAATTCTGAGTAAAGTTCCGCAGATTATTTCCCTAACCAATTAGACTATTCCCGAGTAAAGCTCCGCAGAATATAATCTATGGCAGCTATAGGCTCTAATGGACCCCCGTCTTAGCCAACAGAATCGGACACCCGCAATCTATTTAGACTAAATTATTTAATCCCATTAACCTCTTAATTGAAATTAATTCGACACTCGATAGACAGCAATCACGGATTAACTAATCTATTCGGCGATTTATTATTAAGTTAATTAATTAACAGGCCTCATTAATCAACAAACTCAACAATAATTAATCGATCAAGCGCAGAGATTAAATAAACATAAGAAATTCACGAAAACAATTAAACCACGAGAGTCTTACGAATTACATGCATCAAACATCAAGTACCTTGTCTAGATTAAAAATTAGCTACACATAATACTAGTCTCAATCAACTAAAGCTGAAATTAACAAATAAAAATGGAGTTCACTTCACTGTTACCAAACAAGCCACAAATAGCTGCTGCCGTGCCTCTGTTCTCCAGCCCGCTACTGTGGCTTTTATTCCTCTCCACTGTTGCGTCTTCTCTATGTTTTCTGTGGCGGCACTGTTCAGTGATGTGACGATTTAAGTCTGCAGCTTTAAAACCTTCTGGCGCTGCTTCGTTTTGCCCCTGCGTGCTGCCTTCTGCGTGCCCCAGCCAAGACGACGGCCACCAAGCCACCAGCCTCCTGCGTTATTGCTCCAGCGCCGCCCTCTCCTCAGCTCCTTCCCTCCCTATTGCTTGGATGGGACAATTAAAAGTCCACCTCAATAAAACCTCAGCTGCTCTTCCTGCGCTCCACGCTGCCGTTTCACTATGGTTCATTGGTTGCTCTCCCACTTGCTTCCACGTTGCGTGTTGCTCTCCACTGCATTTTTAATAAAACGCCTGCGTCCCTGCTCCTATTGGCTTGTTGCGCCTCTCCTTCCACGTTGCGTTTAATCTCCTTCCATTGTTGTCCCTTGTGTGTCTACTCTCCATTGTACATGACAAGACAAATAAGGGTCTCAATCAATTAAAACACTTGCCTCTACCTTCTCCTGTTCTCTCCTTCCAAAACGACACCTCCTCCTGTTGTTTTATGATTTTTGCGTCATTTACGTTCTCCTTAGCTTGATGCGTCGTCGTTCAAGTCTCCTCCCCATTTGATGAATTAATTTTGCTGTCCCCTTGTACTATGCGTCTTGAGTAAGACGCAGACGTTGTCTGCGTTTTATTCAAACGTTGTCTTATTATTCGTCACCCCTCCTCTATTCATATGACAATTCAAATGCTTGCTTCCTATTGCTTTTGCTCCACGCTTCCTTATGCTCTTCAAGCTTCAATTATGTTGCTAATAAGTCACATAATTACATGCAAACTTCATGCACATGAGTGATGATTTCAAAGACCTATTCCACAATTTTATGTTTCATTTTGTCTTCTCTTACTCCAATACTTATTATTTTGTTTGACGAAGACAAATGAATATGAATCTTCAGAAAATAACCCAAACGCAGTACTTTCGACCCACTTTAATTTATTTGCTCCAAAATTGTACCTAAAATAAAATATGAGTTAAAGTGAGTATTTTAATCATTTTTATGTCAATAATCGCTAAGTGAAAATAATTAAAAATATCAACAATTAAGCACATATCAAGTACCCCCACACTTAGCTTTTGACCGTCCTCGGGCAAAACATCAAAATTAAGCTCATTGACCCAAAACATCAACTCAATTTCCATAATTTTCCAAGACTATATAATCATAAACAAAGGTGAATGGCTTTTAAAAAATCATAGCAAGAAATCAACATTCTAAGCTTTTACTCATGATCAATCAACATTCAATATCTTCAAAAATTGAGCAATCTAATGGTAGACTCGAAAAATGTGTTTAACAAAAATATATCAAAGGGTACTCTCAACACCATTTATGAACATGACAATCCATAACTTTGCATATCATTTCATTTCCCCACCACTAAAATTGACATACAAAATCATGAATCAAAGGATTTTTTAAGGTTGTAATGTGGATAAGAGTAAGGTGAGGTAAATTTTGGTCAAGTAGTATGAAAGTCATCAAAGCTAATGAAACAAAGCAACATTCATCAAAAATTGGGTACCGTCAGTCATGACAAATGCAACAATTACATTTCACAACCCCATTCAACTCTCACACACAAACCATATGAAGCATATGTCAATCCGAAACAATCACTCATACAATTATCCCAATCAAATCACAAGAGTGAATCTTTCAAGCAAACCTCTACCTCATTTTCAACATACTCAAATGACTCAACCATTACAACTCTAGGAAGATGCATGAATCATAAACAACTTTTCAACACATATGCAATTCTTCCTTCATAAATTTATTGTAAACAATTTTTTTTTCATTTTTTTTCAATTTCTTTTCTTTCTTTTCTTTTCTCTCTCTTTTTTTTTTTCATTTTTTCATTTTCTTTTCCTTGTAAAAATTAAAAGAAACTACATCAACACGAGGATCTCAATGATAGGACATAAAATAACATCCCAAGATTATAACCAACCTCACATATATACACCCCACACTAAGAATTTTGTATATCCACAACTCAACAATCACAAATGTTCCACTAGCTTTATGACTTGGGTAGGACATTTGGTTAAGTTTAAAAGCATAAAATGTGGTTTATACAAAAGAAAGGATAAAGCTCAAAAGGGTTTATCAATGGAAAATTCATGTCAACAGGTAGGTCATTTGGCTAATGTAGCTTATGAAAAACAAAGAATGCCTAATCATTTCCATGTTAAAGCACGTGATAAAATGTGGTCTCGAATAGAAATTCAACGCAAAATCAAGATGTACATGTCATGAAGGTCACACATTATCAAAAAAAATGAGACCGATATGGATATGTCATCAATTAAGGCTCAAAATCTCACCGGCTTATTCACCATTAGTCACTACTCTTCTAAAGATAATGCATATTGACCAATCACAAGAGCAAAAGTACATGCTAAAGTTGCTATGAAATTATCCAATAATCCACACTCCAATCATGATTATATAATCCCGTAGCAATAGAAAATGAGAAAATGTTTGTTCATTTGTTTTATTCTTTCTCTCATTTTGATTGAAAACTTTAAAACAAGTAAAACAAACAAATTTAAAACACACATGCAAATAAAAGTAATGCTAAAATGTAAAGGAAAAGAAATTTACTTCCTCGGGTTGCCTCCCAAGAAGCGCCTTGGTTTAGGGCATTGGCTCGACTCCTTTTCTCCTCACGTGACAAAGTTGTGATCTTTGAAATGCGATTAGTGTCACTTCCACGCGAGGTAGTTCCAGATAGGGCCTTAATTGATCGTCATCCCCATCTAGCATCTTCCTTATCCTCAGCTTCTCAATTCGGACCGAGTCCATACATTCCGGAAATATTTTGAACGTTTCTTCACCTTTTTCTTCATCATTAAATTCCTCCAATCTGTAATGTAAAGGTAAAGAGTTAGTTTCAAAAATAATTATGGACTTAGTACTTACCTCCGAGCTAAAAGATGTGTTCTTTTTGGCTTCAAGCTCCGTCTCCACTTCTTCGATACAAACAATTCGTTGATGGTTGACCTCAAAATTCTCAAGCTGCTCATCACTTTGCAATTTCATCTTCTTAGCCAACCTGTGTGGGAATGGTGGACTTTCTAGATTAGCTGTCATGATTTCCTCGATTTCAGCTTCTTTGTTTTTTTGCTCAACAGTTTCAACATGGTCATGTTGAAGTTTTTGCGATCCTCCAGCACTTTCAATTTCTTTTCCACTATGCAAGGTAATGACACTAATATTACGCCTAGGATTGACAAGAAGTGAGAAGGCAATATCCTTGATTACGTGTACGCCAATTGACTAATTTGCTCCCTTAGTTCTTGAAAATTTTTACTTGTCTCAGCCTGGAATTGTGCTGAATCAGCCTGAAATTGAACCAAACTCTGCAGTTGTGTATTGGTCCTCAATCGAGCAAGAATCAAGCTGTGACATAAGATCCTCCAAAGTGAAAATTTGGTCACCATAGTTAGGCATCGGATATTCTCATTGCTTCTTCGACTACTCGACCTTGTTGCCCATTCCATATCTCAGATTGGGATGATCCCTCCATCCTAGGTTGTAAGTATTCGAATATGGATCATAATGTCTTTGAGACTGATAATCATCATTAATCGCCATAACTTTGACTTCCACAAGTACCATCTTGCAGTCGGAAAAGCATCGATAAAATGACCTCGAAATCCACAATGTGACAAATAGGGACTTGTGGTCCCTCATGGACACCTTTGAGTGTGTGTGTCCGAACGATACCCAACAGTTGAAGATTTGCGGCCATTGTTGCAATTAAGTTTCGCTTTCTGAGTTGTTTTGAGGTCTTCTATCTCCAAATCAAACAATAAATCATCTGCAAAAACACAATGTTGCATGCAAACAACTAGAAAAAAAATGATTAGCAACACAAATAAACAAAAACTTGAACACCGGTCCCCGACAACGGCGCCAAAATTTGATGGCGTGTCAAACCAACAAAAATAAATTCCTACTCTAGAACACTTAAGCGAGTAAAGTGATGAATAGGGTCGAACCACATAGACCAATGAAGTAATTATTTATTTGTGCGAAATCGAAAATAAAAAATAAAAATAAAAATAAAAATAATTCGATTTGAAAATGATTGATTTTAGAAACACGAAATCACGCAAGAAGAAATTAAAAATAAGACTGAAAATAATATGAATAAAAACTTAGCCAAGGTACTCTCCTGTTTGATGCCGTAATTCGATCATAGACTCAAAAATATAAATTTCGTTCATTCCTATGGACAAAGTTATAGCAGACCGTGAACAGCACAAATCTACCAATCTATTCGTAATTATTCGATAATCTCGAGTAAAGCTCCGCAGATTATTTCCCTAACCAATTAGACTATTCCCGAGTAAAGGTCCGCAGAATATAATCTATGGCAACTATAGGCTCTAATGGACCCTCGTCTTAGCCAACAGAATCAGACACCCGCAATCTATTTAGACTAAATTATTTAATCCCATTAACCTCTTAATTGAAATTAATTCACCACTCGATAGACAGCAATCACAGATTAACTAATCTATTCGACGATTTATTATTAAGTTAATTAATTAACAGGCCTCATTAATCAACAAACACAATAATAATTAATCGATCAAGTGCAGAGATTAAATAAACATAAGAAATTCACGAAAACAATTAAACCACGAGAGTCTCAATAATTACATGCATCAAACATCAAGTACCTTGTCTAGATTAAAAATTAGCTACATAATACTAGTCTCAATCAACTAAAGTGAAATTAACAAATAAAATGGAGTTCACTTCATTGTTACCAAACAAGCCACAAACAATCTCTGCGCGCTTCTGTTCTCCGACCCGCTCATCGTGGCTTTTATTCCTCTCCACATTGCTAAGGCCCTCTATGTTTTTGTGGCGGCACTGTTCAATGATGTGACGATTTAAGTCTGCAGACTTTAAAACCTTCAAGGCCGCTCGTTTTGCCCTAACGTCTTTGCCTTCTGCGTGCCCCATCCAAGCCGACGGCCACCAAGCCACCAGCCTCCTGCGTTATTGCTCCAGGGCTACCCTCTCCTCAACTCCTTCCCTCCCTATTGCTTGGATGGGACAATTAAAGTCCACCTCAATAAAACCTCATTTGCTCTTCCTGCGCTCCATGTTGCCGCTTCACTATGGTTCATTGGTTGCTCTCCACTTGCTTCCACGTTGCGTGTTGCTCTCCATCGCATTTTTAATAAAAGCGCTGCGTCCTCGCCTCCTATTGGCTTGTCAGCCTCTCCTTCCACGCTGCGCTTAATCTCCTTCCATTCTTTGTCCCTTGTGTTCTACTCCACTGTATATGACAAGACAAATAAGGGTCTCAATCAATTAAAACACTTGCCTCTGCCTTCTCCTGTTCTCTCCTTCCAAAACGACGCCTCCTCCTTTTGTTTTATGATTTTTGCGTCATTTACGTTCTCCTTAGCTTGATGCGTCGTCGTTCAAGTCTCCTCTCCATTTGATGAATTAATTTTGCTGTCCCCTTGTACTATGCGTCTTGAGTAAGACGCAGACGTTGTCTGCGTTTATTCAAAACGCGTTGTCTTTGTTATTCGTCGCCCACTCCTCTATTCATGTGACAATTCAAATGCTTGCTTCCTATTGCTTTTGCTCCACGCTTCCTTATGCTCTCTTCAAGCTTCAATTATGTTGCTAATAAGTCACATAATTACATGCAAACTTCATGCACATGAGTGATGATTTCTAGCAGCCCTATTCCATGAATTTTATGTTTCATTTTGTCTTCTCTTACTCCAATATTTATTATTTTGTTTGACGAAGACAAATGAATATGAATCTTCAAAAAATAACCCAAACGCAGTACTTTTGACCCACTTTAATTTATTTGCTCCAAAATTGTACCTAAAATAAAATATGAGTTAAAGTGAGTATTTTAATCATTTTTATGTCAATAATCGCTAAGTGAAAATAATTAAAAATATCAACAATTAAGCACATATCAAGTATGTGCATTGATAATTAAAAATATCAGGGTGTAAACTTTGGTTTCTCCCTTTTGTTTCCATGGAACCCTCGAGCCGTTTGTTTGTGCATTGCATCTATGAATTGTCAAGTATGTGCATAAATTGAGCATTTTATATTGATGATTGAATGAACATGTTGTGTTGATGTGATAACAGTTTTTACTATGCAATTACACTTTTCAAGTACGAGTTTGAACTCAGAATTTCAGATTTGACTGAGAATTTGGGAGCAAAGTGTTTTATGAACTTATTATGATTTTCGTATAACAAATGAACTTTTTCAACGATTTTGCTTATACTTCGTTATAAACCTGTTACCCACGAGCTATAAGCTCACCCCCCTTCATTCCCATCCACAGGTAATGAGAAGAAGATCGGGTGAAGGGAAGTGAAGGTTTCGATTTATATGTGTGCTTATTGTATAATTCTAAGTTAATTTGGTATTAGAAATTTTGGAATCGGTATATTTTGTATATTCGGACTGCGATATTGATATTGTATTGTAGCTTGGTATGCCATGAGAACTTGTAAATTCTATTCTTTGATGTAAATGAATTATGTATGGCTGATAACCAGTGGAGGTACGCATTTGTGTAAACGGACCGGATTGAGTGAGAATTTGGTTTGCTTGAGAGAGCTATGATTATGATATGATTTTTGGATTGTGAATTTTGGTTATGCATATGTATTTATATACCACAACGAGATGTGTTATGGAAAAAGGAATGTAGAAATGAAATGAGATTGTAAGCTTCACGATTTCTGTGGTGTACGCCAACGTTTTTGGTTCAATGGTCGAACTCCGAGTTTGGGGCTCATCATGTTTGGTAGCAGAGCAAGAAAAGATTTCAGCGAACCACGCTTCAGTATGATGGTATTTTTGTACCGAGGATAGGTCTCGAAAACGGGGCTCAGCATTTGCGATATCAAAGCAGGTTAGTAAGTGTTATGGCTTTGGTTTGAGTTAGATTCCGGATGTGGGGTCCAACATTAAGCTCCTCAAATAAGATTGGATTTGATGGAATTATCTAGATCTTGTGATGATGATGCCAAGTCAAAGAGTGAAGCAGAAAGCTTGGTTAGTGTACTTGAGAGTTTTGAGTTTTTACTTGGTATGATTATTTGGTATGATATTTTATTCGCTATTAACATGGTGAGTAAAATGTTGCAATCTAAATTTATGTGCATTAATGCTACCATAAAATAATTAGAAGGTATAATGGTATTTTTTGAGAAATATAGAGATGAAGGGTTTAGCTCTAGTATGAATATTGCCAAAAGTCTTGCGCTTGAGATGAATATAGAGCCTACATTTCCAACTAGACGTTGTGTTATTAAGAAACAATAATTTGATGAAATTAACCATAATGAAGAAATACAATCAGCTGAGGATTCTTTCATGGTTAATTACTTTCTAGTTGTTATGGATATGACAATTACTTCGTTAAAGAATATATTTGAACAATTAATGACATTTGATAATATTTTTAGATTTTTATTTGATTCAAAGAAGTTGAGGTCATTAGATGATAACAAATTAAGAAAATGTTGCATTAATTTTACGACGACTTTTTCTCATAATAATGTGTCTGATGTGGATTAGATGATCTTTTTTCTGAATTAAAAGTATTGCAAATGACTTTGTCAAATGAGTTAATGTCATTAGTTGAAATATTAGAATTTGTTCAAGCTGCAGATTGTTATCCAAATGTTTCAATTGCTTATCGAATTCTATTGACTATACTTGTGACTGTAACATCAGCTGAAAGAAGTTTTTCAAAGTTAAAATTGTTGAAAACTTACTTGAGGTCATCAATGTCACAAAAAGGTTGAATGATTTAGCTATGTTATGTATTGAGAATGATATATTGGACAATATTGATCTTGATAATATTATTAATGATTTTGCATCTAGAAATGCAGGGAGAAATTGTTT
Organism: Erythroxylum novogranatense; assembly: GCA_029891385.1. NCBI lineage: Eukaryota > Viridiplantae > Streptophyta > Magnoliopsida > Malpighiales > Erythroxylaceae > Erythroxylum > Erythroxylum novogranatense. The sequence continues at coordinate 110,200,673 of CM057232.1, forward strand.
TTCATAAATCATGATCCTCTGTGTATTTGTTAGTGTTATGATCATTTAACATGTAGTTGATTATGTAAACTTATAAATTGAGTCATTTATGTTTCATACAAACATGTAAACTTAAGTATATTGTCGATTTCTTGGGGCCCTTTTTTTTAATTTCGCCCAAGGCCTATAAAACAATAGGAACGGCCCTGCTAGGGTCGACATTATCCACAACTTGTTATTTATCTTCACCAATGCCCTTGTACAACCTATTATTCCTTTCTTTCCACAAGGACTAAATGGTGGTTACAAAAGCAGTTTTGATAAGAATAGCATTCGGTGGTCCCGATCTAGTTTGTGAGATAATCTTGTCAAGAGTCTACTCCTAATCTAGTGTTTGTGTAGCTATTCCTAACATTTGTTGAATGCGGCCCCATACCACTTTAGAGTAGTTACAGTTAAAGAATAAATGATTTTGCATCTTCCTCAAGCACTCTGCATGTTTCAAAAATTGAGTCATGTTGGCTATACCATTTGTTCTTCATCTGCAGTCTAATTTTGATCACAAGCCCTGTGATAATGGAAGCTTTTAGGTTGAGAGAGTTTTTCCAAAGGAGGTTATGTCAAGCGACATAAGAAGAGGAGGCATTGTTGAAGAGAGAATGACAAGAAGCATTAGTTAAGATACCTTGCAGATTTGGGGTCCATATGAAGATATATGCATTACTTGAATCTGTAAGAGCAAGAAATCCTCTAAAGCAGCCATGCCATTCTTTGTTAAGAATGATATTAGAGACTTTAGAGTTGGCAAGTAGTCTATTTCTCAATGATATTAGAGACTTTAGAGGTGGTAAGTGGTCTATATCTCAACTAATTGAGTTTAGATCTTTGAATAAGTGGACTAGCATTTGTCCAATTATCATACCAAAGTAATGTGTCTTCCCCGTTGTCAATCTTGTGTTTGATGAAGGGGTTAATGAAGCCTCTAAGGTGCAATAAATAGTTAAAGATCCAAGAGGGTAGAAACTAAAATCTGCCAGAAACTAGCATTTTTTATGTGAATTTCATGCATCTATTTAATCCATAAAGTCCCCTATTTGTAAAAAGTCTTCAGAGTTTTTGGCATAAGAACATATTTTGTATAATAGAGATAGATATAATGCTCAAGCCTCCTTGTTTCTTAGGTTTATTGACCTCACTCCACTTGACCTTCGCTTCCTTAGCATTCTTGATGTTACACGACCAAATAAATGCTTTTAATATTCTATTAATCTCCTTCGCGACTCTCTTAGGCAAAATAATATGAGTAGACAAATGCAAATGCATACTATTTAGAACATAGATGATTAAAGGAAATCTACTGCATAAGAGAGATGTCGGTTGTACCATACATTAATCTTACCTTTGAGTTTTTCAAGTAGAGGGATGTAGTCATAAAATTTGGGTTTAAAAGAGAAAATAGGTACTCTAAGTATTTGAAAGTAGGAGGATGTAAACATATACTACTCATTCTACTCATTTGCTCCTTGTCTTTGATTATTCTTTTTATAGTCACATAGAATATAATATTATATAACCTTTATTATTGAAATAAAATAGTAAATTTCTAATGTACATAAATTAAAAATTATTTAGTCATATTATTATAAATTATTATTTAGCTATTATTATTATGATTATTTTATTATAATCATATGAGAAATTGTCATAGTTATTTATTTTATTTATTAAGATTAAAAAGTTGAATACATAATTTACCCCCTTTTTATATGTTATCAGGACCAACAAATATGTTAAAAATTTGCCCTGAAGAAGAAAATTTGGAAAAAAAAGAGAGTGCCTAATCTATCTAATCAAATGGGGTTGAGTCTTGGCCTAATTGCCATTTTAAAGTAAAATGTTTAAACCTTACGTACAGTATTAGCAGGATTTGTTGACTTGTAAATTGTAACAGTCACACGCCATTTTTGTTTCCAGTTATGTTAGCGACTTAATGCATGTTTGGATGACTTTGAGGGGTTAATAAACATTTTCTTCACTACAAGTTTTTAATAAAAAATATGAGTTTTGACTGTTAAATAAAAAAGTTTTTTAAATAGATAAAAAATTTTAGTAACAAAAATATAGCTTTTAAATAGATATATTTTAGTACAAAAATATAGCTTTTTAGAAACTCAAATTTAGAGTTTCTTAAAAAATCTCTCAAATAATTTTTCAGATAAATTTTTAAGTCAATCTATCAGCCTATTTATTACTCTCTTTTGTCCTTATGTGTTAAATATAATTCCCAAGCTCATCTTTACATTTACTTAACTTGATATTTATTTTGATATTTATATAATATTATTTGACTTTTATATATTTTAATATTTATTTTGATATTAGTTTTATTTATCTTATAATCTATATAAAAGATTTAGTTAGATATATTTTTATTTATGTTTTATATGGTTTAAAATTATATAATAATTAATATATTATTTTTTACATATTGCTTAAAATACATTAAATAATATTTATATAAATAAATAATTTTATTACAAAATAAAATATAGTTAAGATTAAAAGTATTTTTATTTTATGTTACTAAACAGTCTATTTTATATATTTTTTAATTTTTTAAATGACAGTAAAAGTTAACTGATTTCTTGATTTTATTTTTAAATATCTACAGAAAAAATACTAATAAAAGCTCATAGGTATAATTCCAATCAAACATGCTATTCATTCATTTGCTTCGGCTCTGGAGGCCCATGGGAATCCTTATTCCTCGGGGATGAATACTGCACTAGTCCGACATAAACTATCTTGCGCCAGACATGACATTCTCCGAATCTTGAACTGTAGAACTTTATCTACTCACATCCTCGGACGCAGGAAACACGCGAAGCGTTTAAACAATCCGTGAGAGTCCTAGATATCATATCCCCAAGAGAAGAACTACATCCCCTAATCAAAACCATCTTCGTCTCATTCAGGACTTTCTACAAACAGGTTCTGATCATTCTGTTGAAAAGAGCCTAAACGATGATTTCGGAATTCCAAGGTTAGAAAACGAAGTCCCAAACGCGTTTGGTGAAGTACTTAAATCTTTTAGCGTGGACAAAGAAGAGTCGGATGGTAGGCTATTAGATGCCAGTGTTTTGTCCAATTCCGTGAGCTTATGTGGGTCTAAACGTGATCTTCGAGGTGGTTCCCAGTATCATTGTCATGCAATAAGATCTGGGTTTGTTGTTAATTCATACGTTGGGAGTTCTTTGATCACGTTTTATATTCGTTGTGGAGAGTTGCAAAATGGGTATAAAATGTTCGAAGAAATGCCTCTTAGAAACGTAGTGTCATGGACAGCTATTATCTCTGGTTTTGCGAAGGATTGGCAAGTTGACATGTGTTTTGAGCTATACTCTTTTATGAGAAATTCAACGTTAAAACCTAACGAGTTTACGTTCACGAGTATCTTGAGTGCATGCACAGGAACCGGAGCTTTGGGGCAAGGCAGAAGTGCTCATTGTCAAATAGTTCAAATGGGTTTTGATTCTCATTTATACATTGCCAACGCTCTTATATCAATGTACTGTAAATGTGGGAATGTTGATGACGCCTTGGAAATATTTGAGATCATGATGAGTAAAGATATTGTGTCATGGAATTCAATGATTGCTGGGTATGCTCAGCATGGATTGGCAGTGCAAGCACTTGAACTTTTCGAAGAGATGAAGAAACTGGGAATAAAGCCTGATGACATTACTTTTCTTGGTGTGCTATCTTCATGTAGACACGCGGGGTTGGTTGATGGAGGGAGGAATTACTTTAATTCAATGGCTGAATATGGTGTGAGGCCAGAATTAGACCACTATTCTTGCCTGATTGATCTTCTTGGCCGTGCTGGATTGGTGGAAGAGGCTCGAGATACTGTACTGTCAATGCCTATGTCTCCTAATGCAGTTGTATGGGGCTCGCTGTTGTCGTCCTGCAGACTTCATGGGAGTGTTTGGATTGGTATACAGGCTGCCGAGAGCAAGTTATTGCTGGAACCGGGATGTGCTGCTACTCATGTGCAATTAGCCAACTTATATGCTAGTGTGAAGTGCTGGGATCAGGCAGCAAGAGTGCGAAAGTTGATGAAAGATAGAAGCCTGAAAACAATTCCTGGCTATAGCTGGATTGAGATCAAGAACGTGGTTTACAGATTCCGAGCAGAAGACTGGTCCAATTCTAGACTAAATGAAATCGTCATTTTACTCGACCGTCTGATGGATCACATTGCAATTTCAGAGCTTGTTCCAGGAATAGAAGAGGAGGTTGATACTGTTCTATTGAGGGTAATGCGAGTTCATAAGTTCTCAGCTACCAGTTCCCAGTAGTTTGCATATCACAAGTTGCTAATCCTCCCAGAGCTTGACACCAAATAGCGTCATCACTAGGGATCGTGCAGCGGGCACTGTGGTAACTGATCCTAAATTGATTATGCTAATGAGATGTTGGGTTAGTGCCCAAATTCTTCCACATTAACTTAAATCAACAAATTTGTGCCTACAAATGTTGACTTATTTGCTTTATGATTGATTTAGTTATCTAAAGTTAAACTTTTTAAGCCAAGCATTTAACGCTCAAGTCATATACAATGTTTTTTATAGGCAACATAACTATTTCAGCCTACTTTGTAGACAAATTGGTTTATGGCGCAAGTCAAAAACGGCAAATTTGAGCATTGTAAATACATCTTGAGTCTCTCTATTTTTTAAACATGCAATAAGCTGATACTTATCAAAAAAATTGAGAGTTTATTTTCACCAATATTAGCTCAAATTTGTATTTAATTTTATTTTAGGCGAGAGGTTTATTTTGTGAGATTATACACAAAATTTATATACTCATTGTGCTTAGTTTCTTAGAGGATACATATTTTTTGTATTCTTTTCCGTTGTAGTGAATTTTTCGCTATCACACAAAATAAAACTCTCCTAAGATAAAAGTCAATATAAATTTGAGCTAATATTAATGAAAATAAATTCTCAAATTTTTGGCTAAATGTCTCGACTTATTGCATGCTTAAAAAATAGAAGAGCTCAAGATATATTTATAATGCTCAAATTTTGTTGCCTTTGCCTTACCCCATAAACTAATTTGTCTACAAAGTTGGTTGAAATAGTTGTATTACTCGCCAAAAATATTGCATATGATTTGAATATTAAATGTTTAGTTCAAAAAGTTTGACTTTAGATAACTAAATCAATCCTTAGCAAATAAGCCACCAATTTATTGATTCAAGTTGATGTAGAAGAATTCGGGTCACTAACTCAAGAATTTCTATCTTGGCTCAAATTCGGGTAATCAGATGTGCGAACATCAATTAAGTCTAAGCAATGCTCAAATCTAGCGATAGATAATGGCTTGGTCAACAAATCCGCAAGATTGTCAAATGTTTGAACTTTCTTCGTAACAATTTCTTAACGACAATAGTCTCTAATGTAGTGGTACTTTACACTATTATACTTAGTTTTGAAATGATAGGCATCTTTCTTGGTAAAACCCAAAAGTAGTATCCTATGTGACACCAAGCTTAATAACACGACCATGCAACCAAGTAGCCTACTTCACACCTTTTGTAGCTGTAATGTACTCTGCTTCTGGATTAGACAAAGCTGCTATAGATTGCAGTGATGCTTTTCAACTAATAGCAGTGGAAAACAAAGTGAAGAAGTAACTAGTGAGAGACATCTGCCTATCGAAGTCATCACCATAATTAGAGTCCACAAAACTAACATTATTAAATATTTCCTTGCTCCTATAAAATACCAAGCTAATAAGCCTTAGCAGGATTGTGCATAAAATGGCTCATCATGCTAACTACATATGCCATATCAAGTCTAGTGTAAACCATGTCGTACGTGAGACTACCAACAACACTACGATATGGAATGTTCGACATATGTTCTATTTCTTCCTTCGTGTTTAGAAAAAGATCAAATGATAGTTTCAAATGAACGGCGAGAGGCATATGTATTTCTTCAACCGACAAATACAATGCTCCTTACCAGGAAAAAAAAAACCCTCGGGGTGCTTCATGTAATTCTATTCCTTGAGTTCTCCTTGTAGAAAAGTGGTTTGCACATCAATTTGCTTCATGTAATTCTATTCCTTGAGTTCTCCTTGTAGAAAAGTGGTTTGCACATCAATTTGCTCCAACTCTAAATCAGACAGAGCAATAAAAGAAGGAAGCCATGTAAATCCTTGTGTCTCATATGTTACTACTATTCTTGTCCAAATTTATTTTACTACTCAGCTCATCTTGATGGTTCTGCTTCAGCTATCGCCTTACACCATTACATGAGGAGGTTTACCGCTCGAGTATCTGGAGTCTGTGACAGATTGCCATGAAGGCTAAATCCTATATGTGCGCATGACAATATACCATTACACGAGGAAGTTTACCGCTCGAGTCTCTGGCAAATTTCCATGAAGGCTAAATCCTCCATGTGCGCTTAGCATTGCATTATCTTTGGGAATCAGGTTCTTTTGTCTGAGCCGTGAGGTTTTGAGCTACGTTCTGTAACCCACAATTAGCTGCATACTAGGAATAGAGCTTTTAATGGTCTCAAATCTTGATGGGCCACTAAGCAAATGACGGAGTATGAACATCATGATTTCAAGTGCTCTCTTGCTCAAGTACACCAAAACAACTGATAGTTCTGAAATTTTGATGTCTTCACCTTCGTCATTTTAAGTTTAAATATCTTCCACACGTCTATATTTTGATTCAAATGTTTTGATAATGAAGGCAATATGTTTCAATTTTGTGACACACAACAGGTAGCAAGATAAGAATCATGACATAATTTATATTCATGGTCTTGCTGAAAAGGGGAAGATGAAGCAAGCAATTATAAAGTGCATAACACCCTACAAGCAAAAATTGTCTTTAACCAAAGCATTAAACAACACAATGAAATTATCCCAAAACTTTGGAGCACTTCCAACGCACTCTCTCATTGTTCTCCATTTCAAGTTTGGAACCATCAACGAAGTTGCATGCTTTAAGAAAACATAATGGGTGTCTCAATAAATTGAAACATTTCTTGTATTGATCCAAACAAGAATCAAGTCTAACTAGTAAGCTGTCCAAACTCTACGTCCAATCATTAGGTGAGATATCTGTGCTTTATAAGGGGAAATAACCAAAAATATACTACTCCAGAACTCGAACTGTGATAGGGTTATTAAGACAAAAGCCTCTATTCTTTGTAATAAATGCATTCATAGCTGCAGTCCTCGTTGGAAAGCGTACCAGGGTTACGGGTAATCCTTGCCTGCAATAAATTTAAAGGATTGTGTAATAAGAACTGCAAATAATAGTTCCTTTTGTTTGTTGGAGAACCCAATTAGAGGAACCCTCCCACCAACCTTGGCATTTGGATGGAAGATGGGTCATATTCACAACCAGAAAGGAAACGCTCTACATCGTCTATAGATGCACTTCGTGGTACTCCTCTCAATAAAACCTGAAAATTTTGGGTGTGCTCATACAGGGATCAGCTTGGGAGTTTTGCCAAAATCTTCAATTGCATATATTAAATGCACTAATCAACAGGATAAGAACAATTGATACTTTCGCAATCATATTAAACAATTTTCTACCTATATATACATACATATGTTAAAGTAGTATGCAAATAGTGTCAAAGCAAAATCCATATGTTAACAACTTAATCCAGACAAAATGAAACTTGCAGTTCTAAGGTACATGAATATGCTGGTTGACTGACGCCAGGTAGTTTCCAACCTCACATAATAACACGGCTATCTAGATTGTGAATAAGGAAAAACAACTCAAAGGAACATGGACACGAAAAGGTGACATGGACTTACAGTTTTCCCATCATAAGGCATAAGGATATCCCATTCAGATCGATCAGCCTGACTCCACACAAAAATACTATAACCTATCAAATTCTGAATACTAAAAAGAGTCATGAATCAAATCTTGGGAAATGAATCAGTCGCATCATTACCCTCTCCAGTCTGTACAACCTTCCCTTTTTTGCAAGTGTCCTATTTGCAATATCATAGGCTTGATGTGAAGGAAATTGCACCATTCTGCAAAAACAATAACAAGCTGCTGGATACAGAAATTTCAAAATTTTCAAATAATCCTTGAAACCATGAACGGGAAGTTTGTACCTTCATGGCTAACTCTAGCTTTATTAGCTAGCTTAAATTTAGGTTTTTGTCCTAGTCGAAGGTCTAGATTTTCACCCTATTTCTGTCAGGATATACTGATATACCATAAACACCATCTTAGCAAAAAAAATATGCTTTCTGAAGCAAACACCTAAAGAATTGAATGGTTTAACTCTTCATTCAATATGAAAAAACTGAACAAGATAAACCCAAATGAGGGATATCAGAAATGGTAAAATGCAAACACTACCAGTCATTCACCAGAGTAGTGCATTAAATTTGAAATGATGAGAAAAGCATACGATGCAATAGGCATATAGCTGCGATTGTAGCTGAACTTTATGTCATCAACTGTCAAATTACTTCCTTGAAGCATATTAATAATGTCAGTCTTGAAGGTGTGCCTTGTGATCCCAAATACTTTTCCATACATCAACCCTAAAACACACACGTAAAACTACATCACTTCTTCGAGAACTAGACAATCGAGTATAAAATTCCAATAAACCTAAACCCCTATCCAATTTTTACCTGTGGAAACATTTGGAATGAAGGAATCGTTTGATGAATCCGCCGATGACGGCGGTTGTTCCGCTTCGGTGGAGAGCCACCTCGGCGATCCACGGCCGTAGAATGGACACCCAGGATTGGTTTCGACCACCGAAGATTCAAGCTTCTTCGGAGACTCATTGTTTGGGTGATTTTGAGAAGTTGGAGTAAGTAAAGTTTCTGCTCCGTCTAGTGCAGTGGAGCTTAGCTGCTTCTGAAGCTTGCCAGCGTTGCTTATCATTGCTTGTTGTGGGACGAGTCCCACGACGTCGTTTGGATCAGAAGCCTCACTTTCCCAAAATTTTAAATTACGGGCTTTATCGAAATCTTGAAAGCCAAAGTCCATAAGTTATTATAATTTTAAGAGAATATATTAAAACATGTCTAATTTTCAAAGAAATTAATTTAATATTAAAATTATAAATTTTGTAATTAATTTTTAAAACTTGTAACACTTAAGTAAAATGTTGTTTCGTTGAAATAACTTATAAATTGGCATTAACATGTTATTTTGATAAAATAACGATAATAACAACAATTCGATAAAATGATACTAAAATGTAGGATATGAAAAGGTATAATAGTATGCAGTCTTATCTCTAAGTAGTAAAGAGATTATTTCCAAATGATATGTTATTTGATAGATATATTATATTTAACTTGATTTGTACTAATTTTAAAACCTAATTAATAAATTAAAATTTAGCCCTAAGTTAAAAATATTAAACCTTATAAAATGGATCACATTAAAAATATGCAAGTCTGATTTTTAAAAGTTGATATTTTAGTTGAAAATGATATTATTACTCTTAATCTGAAGTTCTTGATTGAATATAATATTATTTGACAATTTATATTATTAATTTAATAATAAAATAAAATAACATTTTTAAGAAATATAAAATATTAGGGCAAAAATTTTAGTTTTGTGCTAATATTTTGAGACTTTCGTTAATTTTACATAGCTTTTTGGTTTATGAGAATAATGAACTAGAGAAGACAAAATGGAAGAATCTCTTACGAGGAGATAAATAGCTACAAGGTGCTACACACCTATGTCTTCATGGAAAAACCGTACAAATGTATGAAAAAAGGTTGAAGAGGTGAATATGTACGGTCTTGTACACGGTCGTGCACATTCTTGTGCGAACATACACTGTCAGAGCATGTTTGTAATTAAGGTGGTGTGTAAGTTGCAGAAAACCTTATTTAGTGATATAAAAGAGAAAAAGAAGTAGGTTATTGAAGAGAGTGCGAACTTGAGTGGCTACTTGAGTTTTTGAAAAGCATGCTGAAGCCTCTTGCTACCACAACGGTGATGTTCATGGAGGTCTCGTTGTCTTTCTTGCAAAAACTAGGATGGGGGGAGAGATTGTTTATCTGATCGTCAAAGCTTTTCTTCAGCTTTTAGTTTTGGGGACCAGAGCTTTTGAATCTTTCTCGCTTATCTTTTCATGGACGGTTCTTGCATTTTGATCCTCCTATATTGCTAAATATGTTGGCTTAGTTATCATCTATGAGCAGTATGCATGATTTATTGAATGTAGGTCTCCATATCTAGTTATACAGCTGGCCAATGTGCCAAGCATGTGCCCCGAGGAAAGTATGTCGCTGGAGCTTCAATCCTCACCGAAACCTTAGTGGCGATGTTCTTGCTTGTGGTACTAAATGTGTTCCCCTTCAGTCTGAGATACATCATACCTGTTGCAGGAATGATGTGCTGAATAAATATAGTTGACTCATTAAAAAGTTATTGCTACTTTATTGCAACACATTTATATTAGTGGGCCCTAGTTGTTATTATGTTAATGGTTAGTGGTCAATAATAATAGCTAGATAGTTTAGCAAAACGTGGGATTGAGTCTCTGGTTTTTAGCTTTATTGTTATTCTTAAGGTTATTTAAGTATTGTCCTGAAGTCCGTCACTTTTAAGCTAGAATAAGAAAAACTCAGTTTCCTTTCTGTTCTTTCTTGACTTTCAAATCTTGTATTTTCGTTCTCATTTACTAACAGTTGTGGTATTAGAGTAGAATAAAAGCGCCTAGGTGAAAAATATCACCTTTGAAGTCTCAAAATGAAGATGTTGTTCAAGTCACAAGAACTCTGGGACTTGGTAGAAAATGGGTATGAAGAGCCAAATTCAACACCAACTGAACCCGACCAGCGATTACGAGAAAATCGCAAAAAGGATACAAAAGCCTTGCTACTCATTCAATCATCATTAGAGGATGATATATTTCCCAGAATTTCAATAGCAACCACCTCCAAACAGGCATGAGAGATTTTGAAGCCAGTATATTTAGGCGACAAGAAAGTAATTATGGTAAAATTACAAACCCTCCGCCGTTATTTTGAGACTCTAATTGTGAAAGACAGAGAATCTGTCCAAGAATTCTTGTTTAGGCTGTCTGGGATTGTAAATCAAATGAAAACTTATGGTGAAAATATAAGTAATGAAATTGTTGTGAGTAAGGTTTTGAGAAGTTTAACCAAAAAATTTGATCATATTGTTGCTATAATTAAAGAAACTAAAGACCTGTCTACGTATACTTTTGATGAAATGATGAGTTCTTTGTTAGCCCATAAAGTTAGAATTGTTAGGTCTCATGAGAAGTTTGAGGAAAAAGATTTTCAAGTGAAGGAGGAGTTTTCTAAAGGAAAGGTAGAAAATCTAGCAATGGTAGGTTATGACAAAGGCAAAGGATATAGTGGGCATGGGTGTGGTCGTGATGATAGCAGAGGCAGAGGCCAAGTTGGTGAACCACATCAATACAAGAGCTCAATCTAATACAGATATTGCAACAAATGGGGGCACAAAGATGTTGATTGCTGGACCAAACAGAAAGAAGAACATAAGCAAGCAAATTTTACAGAAAAGGTTGAAGAGAAGAGCAAGCTATTTACGGCTCATTCACTAATTCAAGACGACATCAATAGCATATATGTATGGTTTTTAGATAGTGGATACTCTAACCATATGTCAGGAACCAAGGTATTGTTCAAAGAGCTTGATGAGTCACAGAAAAGTGAGGTTCGACTTAGAGATAATAAGAAAATGAAACTGGAAAAAGGCATAGTTGCTATCAAAACTACACAAGGTGATGTTAAACTTCTCTATAATGTGTAGTTTGTCCCTAGTTTGGCTCACAACTTATTAAGTATTGGACAACTAATAACTAGTGAACATTCTGTTATGTTTGATGATGATTTATGTGTTATTCGTGAAAAAAAAAATCTAGACAGACCTTAGCAACTATTCATATGGCATAAGATACGATGTTTCCCTTCAATGTCTCAAATGAAGTGAGCAGTGCCTTAGTTGTTAAGAGAAACATTGGGGCAAATTTATGGCACTTACCTTATGGACATTTGAATATGAGTGGTCTAGAACTTTTGAGTAAAAAATAAATGCTTGTTGGCTTGTCGAAAATTAATGAACTTGATTTTTATGAGGGATGTGTTTATAGGAAGCAGAGTAGGAGGTCATTTCTTGTTGGAAAATCATGGAGGGCTTCTAGTTGTCTTCAACTTGTGATGTTGATTTGTGTGGTCCTATGAAAATGGAGTCACTTTGTGGAAGTCACTATTTTCTTTTATTTATGGACGATTATAGCTGTATGAGTTGGGTTTATTTTTTGAAATTCAAATCTGAAACCTTTGAGAATTTCAAGAAATTAAAGCCCTAATAGAGAAGCAAAGTGGGAAAAGCATAAAAGCGTTTCGAACTGATCGTGATGGTGAATTTTTATCTAATGATTTCACTATTTTTTGTGATGAGAATGGCATTTGCAGGGAACTTACAGCACCACACATGCCAGAACAAAATGGTGTTGCGGAACAGAAAAATTGAACAGTTGTGGAAATGGCTAGAAGTTTGTTAAAAGTGAAAGGGCGTCTAACCAATTTTAGGGAGAAGCAGTTGCAATTGCAGTACACCTCTTAAACATCTCACAAACAAAGGCAATTCTTAATCAAACACCTTATGAAGCTTGGATGGGTAAGAAGCCTCGAGTAATTCACTTAAGAGTTTTTGGTTGTATAGCGTATGCTTTGATTAATTCTCGTTCTAAACTTGATAAAAAATATGATAAATGTATTTTCATTGGCTATAGTTCTCAGTCCAAAGCTTATTGTCTATATAATCCTATAAGTAGCAAAGTGATAATTAACAGGGATGTTGTGTTTAATGAAGAAGAGAATTTGAAGTGGAGCTTTGATAAAGAAGGCATAAAAAAACCGGTTCTTGCAGATTTTGAAGTTGAACAACTAATAAGCTCTACTCTTTCATCACTTGCAAGTTTAGCTCCTTCATCACCTGGTGATAATAGCAACACAAGTTCTATCAATTCAGATTCTTCATCACCCAACCCCTCTAGCAGTATTAGTGGCAAGAAAATATAGATCTCTTAAAGAAACCTATGAGACTTGTAACTTTGCTTTATTAGTTGCTGACCCAACATCTTTTGAAGAAGCTGCAGAACAACCTAAATGGAAGATTGCTATGTTAGAAGAGATGCAGGCTATCGAAAGAAATTCAACATGGGAGTTAGTTGATGTTCTAGAAGGCAAAAATGTTGTAGGGCTTAAGTGGGTTTTTCAAACAAAGTATAATGCTGACGGAATCATACAAAAGCATAAGGCTCGTCTTGTGACAAAAGGTTACTCACAACAATAAGGTATAGATTTCAAAGAGACTTTTCTTTTGTAGCTAGATTTGAAAGCTATGAGTATTATTTTGGCATTAGGCGCTTAGTTGCAATAACCTGTGTATCAATTTGATGTAAAATCAACATTTTTAAATGGTGATTTAGAAAAGGAGGTTTATGTTTCACAACCTCCAGGCTTTGTTATTAATGGAAATGAGAACAAAGTTTACAGGTTAAGAAAAGCTCTCTACGGGCTAAAGCAAGCACCGCGAGCTTGGTATAACAAGATTGATTCATTTTTTCAGGTTAGCGGATTCCCTAGAAGGGAAAATGAGCCCACTTTGTATTTGAAGAAGAAAGGTGATGGAAATTTTTTGTTATTTTGCGTTTATATGGATGACATGATTTATATGAGTTCCTCAAAGTCTTTAATTGATGATTTCAAGTCTTGTATGGTAAGAAATTTTGAGATCACAAATTTGGGCTTGTGAATTTTGGCATTTGGTATTGCAAAGTACCAAATCTCGAATTGATTGATTTCACTGATAGTGACTGGGTAGGATGTTTAGATTAATGAAAAAGCACTTCTGGTAATGTTTTCAGTTTTGGTTCTGGAGCAGTGACATGGGTTTCAAAAAAACAAGAAATAATAGTTTTGTCATCATCGAAGGAGAGTATACAACAAAGAACTTCAAAGAAGAAGACAAGCTTTATGGCTTAGAAAACTTCTTACTAATTTCAGCCTTGAGAAAAAGAAAGCTATAGAGATATTTTGTGATAATCAATCCATAATTGCAATGGCTAAGAATCCTGCTTTTTATGGAAGAATGAAGCATATCGATTTCATTCAGAAGTTGATATCTGATGGCAAAATATTGCTAAAATTCTGCAGCACTAATGAGCAGACAACTAACATTTTGTACAAAATCTCCGACACAGGCCAAGTTTCATTTTTACAGGCTACAGTTAGGAGTATGTGATTTTGAATCAAGGGGGAGTGTTGAATAAATATAGTTGACTGATTCAAAAGTTATTGCTACTTTATTGCAACACATTTATATTAGTGGGTCCTAGTTGTTATTATGTTAGTGATTAGTGGTCAATAACAGTATCTAGATAGTCTAGCAAAACGTAGGATTGAGTCTCTAGTTTTTAACTTTATTGTTATTCTTAAGGTTATTTAAGTATTGTATGTTTGTCACTTTTAAGCTGGAATATGAAAAAACTCAGTTTCCTCTCTGTTATTTCTTAGCTCTCAAATCTTGTATTTTTGTTCTCCTTTACTAACATGATGGTCGAAAATGCAATGACAGTAACTGGCATCACCATGAAGAAGCTTCGTGATGACATCAAACTACAAACTAACCTGGTAAGTTCCGATAGCACAGAAAAGTAACACAGTATCACCAAATAGTCCCAAATTTCATTCAATGTTCGTCAGATTAAATCTGTAACTTGACAGGTTTTTAATTTTCAATAGTCAATGGTGATCTCTTTGGCAGGTAGAGACTGCACTAGCTCTTGGTGCAACCTCACATCAGGCCATACTTGAGCAAGTTAGAATAGCTTCGATCATTGCCCTTTCGCCAGTAGCGGACAATGGTAAAACAGTAGGTCTCATATCACTTCCAGGGGCAATGACATGTTTAATAATGGGAGGAGCGTCTCCATTGGAGGCAATTCAACCATAAATCATAGTAATGAACTGTAGGAAAATCCCGGGAGGAACATCACATGTTCCAGAATGAAACAAAATTTTATTCCCGGACCTTTCCGAAACCCAGATCCTTGTCGGTATGAAAACTCAAACTGAATAGCCAATAGAGACTATCTCTAAAGGTATCCACGCAGAGATCGGAAAACCTAACCGAGTCAAACCCTTTTGACCCGGAATAGCTAAACAGAATAAGAGCGCTAGACCCTACCTACGCCCCGGAGAGCAAGTGAAATGAGCTTGGTGGAGCCTTGGAGAAGAGAGAACAATGAGAGCTTGAAGAAGATGGATGAGAGATCAAATCTCTAAGTTTTGCAAAACCTTTTCTTCTCTTCAAAACTACGACCATCCCTTACATCCAAAGCTTCTTTTTTGTTTATTTAACTCTTAAAACACATATGTAAAGCTTGGTTAATTGGGCATCCACGTATAAGGCATAAAATGCCTTAAAAAGATAAATAATGATGAGTTTTGACTTTTCAAAACTCATTTCTCCTCTCCATTTCATGTCTCCACCGAATTCAACATATATATATATATATTAATTAATTATTTACTTAATTAATTAACATATATATAATTACTAAGAGGTCGATCAACTGAATTGGTCTCTACGGCCTATAAGCCCCTAAGGTGAAACGACTCTAAACCTTTCTTAGCAATATTAATGTCGTGATCTCATCGAGACATATCCCAATCCTATTGGGATCCATTTAATCTAATGCTCTCCATAATTAGAACTCGTCCAATTACTATTTCTGATTCTCAATCACTCTTATCGTGTGACCCTTTAGGTTCCGGTTATGTTGCTACTTAGATTAACAATTAATCTGAGCAAGTCATGAGCGATATCTAGCAACACATCATGACCCCAATTGACCGGAAAGTAATCGGTTTGATGAATTCATCACGAACGGATCACGAACCCTTCCATGTAGACAATTCTTGTGCAATTAGTCCTTTCAACATCCTATACCCCACTTGGTTATGAGTATGGCTAATATGTCAACTCTTACTAGACTAAGTCCAGCCCAAGTGAATCAGTTCCTGTCTCAGGACTCATTACTTTATATGTCCATGAAGACACTCTTCATGACATAGTCATGCTCTGGCCAGAGACTTAAAGTAATGATCCTGACAAGAGGCCAGGGTATCTCTTCTGTTTTTCACAGAAGTGATGAATCCTTTATTGGCTACTCAATTACCTTCGAATACCTCAAACTGTACCCAAGCACCACCCTATGAGTAACCTCGGAAGGCCACGAGGAATGGAGTCAAAGTACGGGATCAAGATTCAAGATATCCTTGAGTACCTCAAGTCTAAGGATACTTGCACCATTGCTATGATGAGATTATCACTGACATTAAATCCATGTGATGATCTCATGGCAGGTCATCCAATGAACTTACTACTACTAGTAAGCATCCATATGTCAACTCTAAATATCTCATATTTACAGCTTCGAGATCCACCGCTTGATCCAATCGAGTATGACATATCTTAGTCTATCCGGATTAATGATGTCGGTCTCATTAATCCTATGACTAGGAGAATTTAGAAAGCGACATAATTACACATGATAGGAATCTCAGAGTATGATCACATCATAATTTCCTTCATGCTATGTCATATATCATGGACTTCATTAATTTGATTAAAGATCAATATCAATTCATAATAAAATGAACATCAAATAAATGAAACATGCCTTTCTTTATTTATTCATAAAAGTCTGCATACATGACTATGAACAAAAAGCTAAAGGGATTGCCTTTAGGCACTACTCTAACAATCTCCCACTTGACCTAAAGCCAATCGCCTTGGTATCTAATACCATAAGCGAGTACATGAGAATCAAAATTCTTACGTGACAATGGCGTCAGCGGATCGGCAGAATACGCTCGCTCAGGAATCCTCTCGATCGCGACATCACCTCTAGCAATGATCTCTCGAATCGATGATATCTGCGAGTACGTGTTTAGATCGTTGGTGAGACCTTAGTTCTTTTGCTCGAGCAATAGCCCCATTGTTGTCACAATACAACCGTATGGGTCCATCACACTAGGAACCACACCAAGTTCAGAAATGAACTTCGATCCAAACGACTTCCTTTGCGCCTCGATGCAAAGAATGTACTCGCTGCCTCGATCGTCGAATCAGCGATCGTCTCTTGTTTGGAACTCTTCCAATGACCGCTCCGCCATTTAGCGTGAAAACATAACTTTGACTGGGATCTGAGTCATCCTTGTCGATTGAGGCCGCATCCAGATGCGCGCCACTTGAGATTTCCATCTCCATATATCGAAAACATCCTTAGTCCTTCGCAAGTACTTGAGGATATTCTTGTGCCTATCCGATGACCCTCACCAGATCCGATTGGTATCGCCGTGACACTCGTGAGCATACGATACATCGGGCCTCAGACATAACATAGCATACATGATCGATCCTACTGCAGATGCATACGGGATCGATCCATGAATCCTCTCATCTTGTGTCTTAGGACATAGATTTCGAGTGTTATCCGTGAGTGATGGGAAGAAACCTCTCTTGGATTGCTCCATGCTAAACCTCTTTAGCATCTTGTCTATGTCGATGATTGTGAAAGACCAAGCAACCTCTTTGATCTATCTCATAGATCTTTATCCCAAGGATATAAGTTGCTTCACCAAGGTCTTTCATCGCAAATTGTTTGGACAACCAAATTTTAAGCGATTGCATCAATGAGACATCGTTTAGAGTAACGATATGTCATCCACATATAGCACAAGGAAAACGATTGCATTCCCATTTACCTTTTGTACACACAATACTCATCCGGATTTTGTGAGAAACCAAACTCTTTGATTGACTCATCAAAGCGGATGTTCCAACTCTGGATGCTTGCTTCAATCCATAGATGGATTTCGAAGCTTGCATACCTTTTCGCCATCATCGGAAGTGAAGCCCTCTGGTTGTGTCATGTACACATCCTCGCCGATTTCCATTAAGGAAAGCTGTCTTCACATCCATTGCCATATCTCATAATCATAATGGCGGTATGGCTAGGAGTATCCGAATAGATTTAAGCATTCTCGGACGGGTGAAGGTCTCGTCATAGTCAACTCCTTGTCTTTGACGAAATCCTTTGCCACAAGCCTTCTTTAGAGGTAATCACATTGCCATCCATGTCGGTTTTCTTCTTGAAAACCCATTTGCACCCTATAGGTTTTATCCCTTCAGGTGCATCAACCAAAGTCCATACTTGGTTTATGTACATGGAATCCATTTCGGCTTTCATGGCACAAAGCCATTTTTCAGACTCTGAACTCTTCAGAACCTCTTCATAGGTAGCAGGCTCATCATCTTCTATGAGCAATACGTCATTCTGTTCACTTACGAGAAATCCATATCTCTCGGGACCAGTGCGCATCCTACTTGACCTACGAACTTCGTGTGTCACAGAAGGTTGAACTGCACTTCATCCGAATGAGTGATGTCTCGAGTTGAAGCGATTGATCATGCTTGTTTGAGCATCTTGAACTTCTTCAAGTTCGACTTTGCTCCCTTGTCTTCTTGCAGAAGAAACTCTTTCTCTAAAGACAACATGCTTGAAACAAACACCTTTTGTTCCTCATCAAGGTAGAATTGATATCCCATGGTCTCTTTAGGATATCCTACAAGCAAACACTTGTCGATTTCGCCTGCTTATCTCGATTGAATCCGCTTCACGTAAGCGGGACAACCCCATACTTTCAAATGAGAAAGATAAGGTTTCGTTAGTCCACATCTCATATGGAGTAACATCATTGTCTTAGAGGAACTCTGTTTAACAAGTAAGCAATTGTCTCTAGCGCATACCCCAAGCGATTTTGGTAACTGCGAAACCCATCATTGATCGTACCATGTCCAACAAGGTTCGATTTCTCCTTTCACCACACCATTGTCTTGCGGCGTGTAAGGAGGTGTCCATCGAGATAAAATCCCATTATCTACGAGATAATCCTCAAACTGTTGGTCTAAGTATTCTCCACCACGATCGGATCGTAATGCCTTGATACTTTTACCAAGTGGTTTTCTACTTCATGTCCGAATTGTTTGAACTTTTCAACGCTTCAGATTTGTATCTCATCGATACAAGTACCCATATCGTGAATAATCATCGATAAAGGTAATGAAGTAACGACAACCACTTCATCATGGATGGACATCGGACGCATACATCCGAATGTATTAGGTCTAATACCCAATCGCTCGTTCACCCTTTCCTTGAAGGGTAACTTAGTCATCTTGCCTAATAAACAAGATTCGCATGTGTCATATGATTCATAATCAAATGACCCTAAACTGCCATTCTTGTGGAGCTTAGCAATGCGTGTCTCATTTATATGGCCAAGTCGACAATGCCATAAGTAAGTTGACTTTAGATTATCTCTTTTATGTCTTTTGGTGTCATTGACATTTAAAATTGGATTAGACATATCTAATATGTATATACCATTGCACAATGTACCAGTTCCATAAAGCATTCCATTAGAATTAATAGAACAACCATTGCTACTAAAATTCATATGGAATCCAGCTCTATTCAGACAAGAAACAGACAATATATTCTTTGTCAAAACGGGTACAAAATAACAATTATCCAATTCCAGTATAAGCCCAGTAGGGAGAGACAAAACATAGGTTCCTACGGCTAATGCAGCAACTCTTGCTCCATTTCCAACACGTAGGTCTACTTCTCCCTTCATGAGTTGCCTAATGGTCCCGGAGGCCTGCATATCATTACATATGTGTGAGCCTGACAAGTATCAAAAACCGGATGTTGTGATCGAATGATTAACTTCAATGACATACAAACCTGAAGTAGTCGAGGCATCTGATGCCTTCTTCTGCTTCAGCGACTCCAGATAGATTTTGCAATTGCGCCTCCAATGGCCATCTTTACCGCAATGGAAGCAAGTTCCTTTTGGGGCAGCTTCTTTGGTCTTCTTCTTGATGGCGCTTCCCTTTGGTTTCTTGGCCTTCTTCTTCTTTGGGTTCTTTTTCTTCTTGGAACCTGAAGAAGAAGCAGCTACTACCAGCACTTGCTTACTATCACTCTTGATAGTACGCTTTCACTGTCTTGAAAGATTGATCACTTCGGTATTGTAGTAGATATTTGGTTCATCCGATAGTTTAGCACGAATCGTGCATAAGCGTCGGACAATCCAACCAATTAAGTCTATACTTAACTCATGATCCATTACCAAAACCTAAGACGGCCAATCTCTCAATATAGCCATTCATCTTGAGGCGTCTTGCATCGCATGCCAGATGTCCTCGAGCCATCTTGGTAGTGAAGAGAAGCCTCGAGGTCTCGAACCTTTCGGACCGGCTTGCTCGTCAAACGACTCCCTAAGATGAAAAACTATTGTGTGAGCATCCATGGACTCGTGCTGCTTCTGCAGCTCTGGTGACATCGAGGCAAGCATGATGCAAGTTGCCATGTCACTGTCCTTTAGATGCTTACTATATGCCTTCTGATCATCATCAGAAGCATTGACAGCTGGTGCATCTGGAAGCGGAAAATCTAGGATGTATCCTGCACCTTCGATCCGAGAACTATTCTCGATTCCTTAACCGATCAAGAAAATTCGGTCCGATTAACTTGTTGGAATCCATCGGTGGCGTAAGATTCACACTTGACGACATTTTCAAACAACCTACACGAATAGAGAGGAAGAATGTTAGAATAGGAATAGCTGCATAATCATAAGGACTTGAATGATATGCAAAAAGATCTCCCACTAGTTTCATAGAATCCATAACCCTCATTACGAATCCAAAGAAACAAAGTGACATAATGTCCTAGTGGGTTGATATCCGATATTGCTAAGAATGACCTTGGGTTTACCCAACAAACCACAACTTAGGTCAATCGGTAGGTATCGAACATACCAATTGCATCATCGATAACCGACATTGAGAATGACCTTGGGTTTACCCAACAAGCCACCTTATGTCTCGGGAGGTATCAGATATACCAATTACATCTTAGACACAACTATCGATCAGTGCTATCAACTTGTTGATGTGTGCACTTACATTGGGTATCAACTTTTGATCGCGATACATCCGATGTATGCTACCCAATTTCACCTCTGTCACGTTGACCTTGAGTTTACTCAACAAACTAACGCTTCGGTGAAAACCAACCCATTAATCGAAAATCATATTTTCATGGTTCAACATATCCGTATAGAGTGAGCTTGGGTTTACCTAACAACCCATCCCTATAAGAACTCTGGTTCTTACCATATTAATGGAAGGCGTTAGTTTTCATATACCGAGGAGGATTTATAAACTCTAGACTCAGCGGAAGGATTATAGTCACTAAGACTATATGGAATGATTTAGGTTTCATCAATCCAATTGAATCAATCCTTATAATCATCCATCATCCAACTGAGTATGCCATAAGTCGACTTTCATCAAATGCAAGTCGCCTTATTGCATCTGCCCACACACAAGTCGACTTACAAGGTGCTACAAGTCGACTTATAATGAGATCTTGAACAAGTCGACTTATTCTATCGACAAGTCGACTTATCCCAAAAACCTTGAACAAATCGACTTATTTCATACACAAGTCGACTTATCCAGGTAAATTTGCTAAAATCTCTAATCGGCTAATTTCTCAATCCATGTAAATCCAATTCACAATACCAACATACCTAAGGTAACTTAGATGTACCAATGAACATTTCATTGTACCATGAAAGCCATATATAGTCAAACTATACAAAAAGCTTGAAAATGAGTCATAACTCATTAATTTCCAAATAATTTAGGAACACCCAAATTATCACTTTGAGCATCTCTAACTAGCCTATACCTTATCAAATTACTTGGCACAAGTCACAAAATTGTGACGCCAAAACAAGAAAGATAATGACATACACTAATGAGACACAAAAGTGACCTATTTGGCATCCAAAAAATCTTGGAAAAACAAATTCAAGCAATTCAATTTGGAAATCATACCACATCAAGATAACACATTTCTAATCACATTAAAAATGGTGCAAGGCATTGGAACTGAAAAACACACTCAATCAAGCCAAGTAAAACAGTCCCAACAATTTTCACCAAAACTGTCCAGTTCTGTACATTGCTTGAAATGATCAATGAAACAATTTCAATAAATCATGAGAAAATTATATAGGTTACTACATGTTCTTAACATGCTACCTGAATTTTTTCAGGATTTTATGCCATCAAAAACTCAGTCAACCAAAATAGCAAAACCGATTCCAAAACTGTATTCATCAGCACAGCAATTCCCAACAGTATAGAATAAAATCGAAAATAAATATCCAATCACCTTGAAATCCAATTTCCATGCTCACAGACATTCACCAACATCTTAGAGACATGTGGGTGAAGGAAAATCAGAAAAAGATTTTCTAGAATTTATTCTTGATTTTATACTACTGTCTGTTCACAGAATCGTTTCAAAAACAGCATCTGGAACCTAGGGAATTATATTAGCAAAACTATATCAAATCAAATCGATAAATTCTGAAAATTCATAGACATATTCTCTAACATGTTATGAACAATCCTGGGCAGAAAAATTTCGAAAACCCTATCTCTATAGCAATTCGAAATCTGGACAGAAAGCATGCTACAACATCACAAGCAATTAGGGTTTATGATCTAGCTTCAGTTAAAGCTTCATACACGACACCAGACGCTCTGATACCACTGTAGGAAAATCCCGGGAGGAACATCACATGTTCCAGCAGCGGAAACAAAAATTTTTATTCCCGGGACCTTCCCGAAACCCAGGATCCCGGTGTCGGTATGAAAACTCAAACCTGAATAGCCAATAGAGACTATCTCTAAAGGTATCCACGCAGAGATCAGAAAACCTAACCGAGTCAAACCCTTTTGACCCGGGAATAGCTAGAACAGAATAAGAGCTGCTAGACCCTACCTCTGTCCTGGAGAGCAAGTGAAATGAGCTTGGTGGAGCCTTGGAGAAGAGAGAACAATGAGAGCTTGAAGAAGATGGATGAGAGATCAAATCTCTAAGTTTTGCAAAACCTTTTCTTCTCTTCAAAACCTACGACCATCCCTTACATCCAAAGCTTCTTTTTTTTGTTTATTTAACTCTTAAAACACATATGTAAAGCTTGGTTAATTGGGCATCCACATTATAAGGCATAAAATGCCTTAAAAGATAAATAATGATGAGTTTTGACTTTTCAAAACTCATTTCTCTCTCCATTTCATGTCTCCACGAATTCAACATATATATATATATATATATTAATTAATTATTTACTTAATTAATTAACATATATATAATTACTAAGAGGTCCAGTCAAACTGGGGTCGGTCCTACTGACGCCTCACAAGGCCCTAAGGTTGAAACGACTCCTAAACCTTTCTTAGCAATATTAATGTCGCGATCTCATCGAGACATATCCCAATCCCATTGGGATCCATTTAATCCTAATGCTCTCCATAATTAGAACTCTGTCCAATTACTATTTTACAGATTCTCTGAATCACTCTTATGCGTGTGACCCTTTAGGTTCCCGGTTATGTTGGCCACTTAGATTAACAATTAATCTGAGCAAGTCATGAGCGATATCTAGCAACACATCATGACCCCCAATTGACCGGAAAGTAATCGGTTTGATGAATTCATCACGAACCAGATCACGAACCCTTCCATAGACAATTACTGTGCAATTCGTCCTTTCAACATCCTATACCCCACTTGGTTATGAGTATGGCTAATATGTCAACTCTTACTAGACTAAGTCCAAATTAAGTGAATCGGTTCTGCCTCGGGACTCATTACTTTATATGTCCATGAAGACACTCTTCATGACATAGTCATGCTCTGGCCAGAGACTTAAAGTAATGATCCTGACAAGAGGCCAGGGTATCTCTTCTGTTTTTCACAGAAGTGATGAATCCTTTATTGGCTACTCAATTACCTTGAATACCTCAAACTGCACTCCAAGCACCACCACATGAGTAACCTCCGGAAGGCCATAATGAATGGAGTCAAAGTACAGGATCAAGATTCAAGATATCCTCGAGTACCTCAAGTCTCAAGGATACTTGCACCATTGCTATGATGAGATTATCAACGACATTAAATCCATGTGATGATCTCATGGCGAATCATCCAATGAACTTACTACTACTAGTAAGCATCCATATGTCAACTCTAAATATCTCATATTTACGGTTTCGAGATCCACCGCTTGATCCAATCAAGGAGTATGACATATCTTAGTCTATCCGGATTAATGATGTCCGGTCTCATTAATCCTATGACTAGGAGAATTTAGAAGCTGACATAATTACACATGATAGGAATCTCGGAGTATGATCACATCATAATTTCCTTCATGCTATGTCATATATCATGGACTTCATTAATTTGATTAAAGATCAATATCAATTCATAATAAAATGAACATCAAATAAATGAAACATGCCTTTCTTTATTTATTCATAAAGTCTGTACATGACTATGAACAAAAAGCGCTAAAGGGGATTGCCTTTAGGGCACTACTCTAACATGAACATGCTCGTCTTTGCATCAACTATTAGTAGTATCATGTCATGTTGGACCCCGAATTTTTTATTATGAAATTCTTAAGTATGAATTGTGGTAATTATGTGATTATGGCTTAATTTGATTTAATGGGTAGTATTAGTGTATAATTGGGATTTATTTGAATTGAATATGGTATAAGAGAAATGAAAGGATAAAATATGTGAGGGCATTTTGGGAAGGTTACTTGAGTTAGAATGGTTTAGGCTTTGTTTGGAGGGGTAACATGGTCATTGATCATTTCATTTAGACCTAAGACAATTAGACTTAGAAAGAAAAGAGAAGAGAAAGAAGAGAAGAGAAAGAGGAGAAGGTGTCGTCGGTGGAGGAAGAAGAGAAGAGGAAAAAGAGAGTTGCGATCTTTGAGATTTTCGACAGTTTCGAACTATTTTCGAGTAAGTTCTGCTTGCGTTCATCTTGTTTTGGTTAGATTAAACTTAGAAGAATGTTGAATGTAGCAGAATCGAAGGTTTTAGGGTTTGTAAAGCAAAAATGGCTAGATCTCTTGGGTTGATGCGTTTGTGACTGATTTTGAGTTGTTATTGGGTTAGAAAGGTAGTATAAGAATTGATCTAAAGTTTAGATGTGTGACATTTGGTTAAGGGATGGATTGAAATCGAAAAATGCAGAAAAAATGGGGTTCGGAGTCGCCTCTCCGACCGCGTGCACCAGGTGCACATGGCGTCGTGCACGAAAGACGTGCACGCTGTAGGAAAATCCCGGTGTGAGCATCACATGCCCACGGTGCGAAAAACAAAAATTTTTATTCCGGGACCTTCCCGAAAGCCAGGATCCATGTGTCTATACAACAAACTCAAACCATAACGGCCAAAGGAGACCGTCTCTAATGGTATCCACGCAGAGATCGGAGAACCTAACCGAGACAAACCCTTTGACCCGGGAATAGCTAGAACAAGTTGAAGAATGCTAGATCTTACCTTGTTCTTGGAGAGCTTGGAAGAAACAATGAAGAGGAGATGAAGAGGCTTGGAGAGGAGAGTAACTTCGTTGATGAAGAAGAGAATAACTTAGGATTTTCTCAAAATCCTTTCTAAATTTTCAAAACCAACGATGATAAGTCTTCTTCATCTTTCATTTTGTCTTTTAGTCATTTAATACAACTAATGACTAGCATAAGGAGAAGCTTCTTCTCCCTTTCCACGTTTTAGCCTTTATATATATATATATATATATATATATATATATATATATATATATTAAATTTTTAATTAATTATATATATATATATATATAAATAAATGTGAAGTGGTCCATCCACACTGGAATTGGTCCTACCGCCTACCGAAGTTCCAGATAGGAAAAACCTCCAAAATCTTTTTCAAAGAATATCGATGTCGCGATCTCATGGGACATATCTCGATCTCATCGGATCCATTTAATCATTTTGCTCTCCATATATTAGAACTCGTCCAAAACTATTTTACTTAATTCTCCGAGACACTCTTATGCGTGTGACCCATTAGGTTCCTTGCTATATTGGCCACTTAGATTAACACTTATCTCGAGCAAGTCATGAGTGGTATCTAGCAACACATCATGACCCCAATTGACCGGAAAGTAATTGGTTTGACGAATGAACATGTATTCATCATGAACCATATCACGAACCTTTCCATAGATAATTACTAGTGTAATTAGTCCTTTCACCATGCTATACCCCACTTGGTTATGAGTATGGGCAAAGTGTCAACTCTTTATTAGACTGACTAAGTCAAATCTAGTCCAAGTAATATCAGTTCTTGTCTTGGGACTCATTACTTAATATGTCAATGAAAACATTCTTCATAACATATATGCTCCGACCATAGACTTCCAAGTAATGACCGACAAGAGGCCATGGGTATCATCTTCGCTATCACGAAGTGGTGAATCCTCTATTGACTACTCAATTACCTTGAATACCTCAAGTCGCACTCCAATCACCACCCTATGAGCGACTCTCAGAAGGCAACAAGGAATAGAGTCAAAGCACGTAATCAAGATTCAAGATATCCTCGAGCACCTCAAGTCTAAGGATACTTGCACCATTGCTATGATGAGATTATCACCGACATTAGAATAGACATCCACGTGATGATCTCATAGCAGGTCATCCAATGTACTTACTACCTCTAGTAAGCATCCACATCTCAACCCTAAATATCTCATATTTACAGCTTCTGAGATCCACTGCTTGACCAAATCAAGGAGCTTGAGATGTGCTAGTCTCTCCAGATTACCGATGTCCAATTTCAGTAATCCTATGGCTAGGGATAATTTAGATACTGACATAATTGCACATGATAGGAATCTCAGTAGTATGATCTCATCACAATTTCCTTCATGCTATGTCATATATCATGGACTTCATTAATTTGCTTATTGATCAATATCAGTTCATAAATAATGAACATCAAATTAATGAAATATGTCTTTCTTTCTTTATTCATAAAGTATGTACACAACTTTGTACAGAATGCGCTAAAGGCGATTGCCTTCAGGGCACTACTCTAACAATCTCCCACTTGACCTAAAGCCAATCGCCTTGATATCTAATACCATAGGCGAGTACATGAGAATCAAAACTCTTTTGTGATAATGGCTTTGTCAACGGATCAGCAATATTCTGCTTTGTGGGAATTCTCTCTATCTGCACATCACCTCGACCAATGATCTCCCTGATCAGATGATATCTGCGGAGTACGTGTTTGGATTGTTGATAAGACCTTGGTTCTTTCACCTGCACAATAGCCCCATTGTTGTCACAATACAACTGTATGGGCCCATCACTGCTAGGAACCACACCAAGTTTAGTAATAAACTTTTTGATCCAAACTGCTTCCTTTGCTACTTTTGAAGCGGCAATGTACTCTGCCTCGATCGTTGAATCGGCAGTTGTCTCTTGTTTGGAACTCTTCCAACTAACTACCCCGCCATTCAGTGTGAATATGTAACCTGATTGGGATTTGGAATCATCCTTATCAGATTGAAAATCGCATCCAGATACCCGCCACCGGAGATCTCCATCCCCATATATCAAGAAAACATCCTTAGTCCTTCTCAAGTACTTGAGGATATTCTCGACAACCACCCAAAGGACCCTCACCAGATCCGATTGGTATCGCTCGTAACATTTAGAGTATATGATACATCGGGTCTCGTATATAGCATAAGCGCATAAGATAGATCCTATCGCAGATGCATGCGGATCATATTCATCGCATCCTCTCATCTTGTGTCTTAGGACACATAGATTTCGAGAGTGTTATCACATGAGTCACGGAAGGTACCCTCTCTTGGATTGCTCCATGCTAAACCTTTTCAAAGATCTTGTCTATGTGACGCTGATTGTGAAAGACCAAGCAACCTTTTTGATCTATCTCTATAAATTCTTATCACAAGGATATAAGTTGCTTCACCAAGATCTTTCGTGGTAAATTGTTTGGACAACTAAATCTTGGTGATTGTAGCATCGAGACATCGTTTCCTAGCAATAATATGTCATTTACATACAAAGACAAGGAATACGATTGCAATCCCATTAACCTTCTTATACACACGGTGTTCATCCGGATTTTGTGAGAAACCAAACTCTTTGATTACCTCATCAAACGGATATTCCAACTCCGGATGCTTGCTTCAATTCATAGATGGATTTCAAGTTTGCATACCTTTTCACCATCATAGGAGGTGAAGCCCTCGTGTTATGTCATATACACATGCTCGCCTAGATTTTCATTTAGAAAGTCGTCTTCACATCCATTTGCCATATCTCATAATCATAATGAGTGGCAATGGCTAGGAGTATTCTAATGGATTTAAGCATTGCTCATCGGGTCAAGGTCTCGTCGTAGTCAACTCCTTGTCTTTGACAAAACCTTTAGCCACAA
Organism: Erythroxylum novogranatense; assembly: GCA_029891385.1. Taxonomy (NCBI): domain Eukaryota; kingdom Viridiplantae; phylum Streptophyta; class Magnoliopsida; order Malpighiales; family Erythroxylaceae; genus Erythroxylum; species Erythroxylum novogranatense. The sequence goes on from CM057232.1 coordinate 110,229,234, forward strand.
GCCTTGCTTTATAGGTAATTACATTGCCATCCATATCGGTTTCTTTTTGAAACCCATTTGCACCCTATGGGTTTGATTCCTTCTAGTGCCTCAACCAAAGTCCATACTTGGTTTTCATACATGGAATCCATTTCACCGCATGGCATGAAGCCATTTCTCGGACTCAACTCTTCGTAACCTCTTCATAGGTGGTAGACTCATCATCTTCTACGAGAAATACGTCATCCTGCTCATTCACGAGAAATCCATATCTCTAGGGAACATAGCGTATCCACGTGACCTACGAACTTCGTGTGTTGTAGAAGGTTGAGCTGTTACTTCATCTCGTATGAGTCACGCAGTTTGTGTTCAGCGATTGATCTGCGTCTGTTCGAGCATCTTCAACTTCTTCAAGTTCTATTTTGCTCCCACCGCCTTTTGTAAAAGAAACTCTTTCTCTAAAAAGACAGCATGCTTCAAACAAACACCTTTTGTTCCTCAAGAATGTAGAATTGATATCCCATTGTTTCTTTAGGATATCCTACTAACAAACACTTATCGACTTTTGCATCAAGTTTATCGACCGTGTCCGCTTCACATCAAGGTGACAACCCCAAACTTTCAAATGAGTAAGATAGGGTCTTTTGTTAGTCCACATCTCATATGGAATAACATCAACTATCTTTGATGGAACTCTGTTTAACAAGTAAACAACTGTCTCAAGTGCATACCCCCAAAAGGATTTGGTAACTTTGCAAAGCCCATCATTGATCGTACCATGTCTAATAAGGTTCGATTTCTCCTTTCTGCCACACCATTATGTTGTGGTGTGTAAGGAGGAGTCCATTGAGATGAAATCTCATTATCTCTGAGATAATCCAAAAACTCTTGGTCTAAGTATTCCCCACCACGATCTGATCGTAATGTCTTGATACTTTTCTCAAGTTGGTTTTCTACTTCATTTCTGAATTGTTTGAACTTTTCAAATGCTTCAGATTTGTATCTCATCAGATATAGGTACCCATATCGAGAATAATCATCGATAAAGGTAATGAAGTAAAGACAACCACTTCTGGCATAGATGGACATCGGACCACATACATCTGAATGTATTAGGTCTAATACTCCAGTCGCTCATTCACCCTTTCGCTTAAAGGGTAATTTAGTCATCTTGCCTAATAAACAAGATTCGCATGTGTCATATGATTCATAATCAAATGACCTAAACTACCACTCTTATGGAGCTTAGCTATCGTCTCTTATTTATATGGCCGGCGCACAATGCCATAAGTAAGTTGAATTTAAATTATCTCGTTTATGTCTTTTCGTGTCATTGAAATTCATAATTGGATGTGACATATCTAATATGTAAATTCCATTGCATAATGTACCAGTACCATAAAGCATTCCATTCAAACTAATAGAGCAACCATTGTTACTAAAAGTCACATGGAAACCAAATTTATTTAAACAAGAAATGCATAATATGTTCTTTGTTAATACAGTACAAAATAATATTCATCCAATTTAATTACAAGCCCTTTGGGAGTGACAAGAAATAAGTGTTTACGGTTAACGCAAAGAACTCTTGCTCCATTTCCCACACGCAGTCTAGTTCTCCTTCATGAGCCATCTCATCGTCCCGAGGCCCGTGCATATCATTGCATATGTGTGAGCCACAACCGTATCTAATACCCATATGTTATGGTCAGAAACAGTATTAACCTCAATGACAAACATACCTGAAGAAGTCGAGGCATCTGATGCCTTCTTCTGCTTCAATTCATCCAGATAGACTTTACAGTTCCGCTTCCAGTGGCCAGTCTTGCCACAATGGAAGCAAGTTCCTTTTGGTGCAGTCTCTTTGGTTTTCTTCTTGGCTAAACTTCCTTTCGGTTTCTTAGACCTTTTCTTCTTCAGCTTCTTTTTCTTTGAACCAGAAGAAGAGTCCACCATAAGCACTTGCTTGCTATCCTTCTTGATAGATTGCTCTACTATCTTGAGCAGATTGATCAACTCAGGGATTGTCGTGGATATTTGGTTCATCCGATAGTTTAACACAAACTGTGAATAACTATCAAACAATCCAACTAGAATTAAGTCAACACTTAATTCATAATCCATAACAAAACCTAAGACGGCCAACCTCTCAATATACACCCATTCATCTTTAGTGCATACTGCGCTGCAGATGAACCTGGAGTTATCTTAGTAGTGAAGAGTAGCCTCGAGGCCTCGAACCTTTCAGACCGAGCTTGCTCATCAAACAACTCTAAGATGAAACACTATGGTATGAGCATCCATAGACTCGTCTTTTCGCAGCTCTGGTGACATCGAGGCAAGCATAATGCAGGTAGCCATGTCACTGTCTTTAAGATGCTTACGATATGCTTTCCGATCCTCATCAGAAGCATCAGCAGCAGGTGGATCAGGAAGTGGAACATCTAGGACATATCCCAGTTCCTCGGACACGAGAACAATTCTCGATTCTCACCAATCTAGAAAATTTGGTCCAGATTAATTTGTTCGAGTCCATTAGTGAGCGCAAATTCTGCTGGAAGTCATCTTCAATAACCTATAGGGAAGAGAGAAAGAATGTTAGAATATAATTACATGCATGATCATAAGGACTTGCATGACATGCATATGGCTCCCACTAGTTTCAAAGAATCCATAACCCTCAAGATTTAATCCAAGAAACATTATGACAAAATGTCCTAGTGGGTCGATATCGACATTACTAAAATGACCTGGGTTTACCCAACAAGCCACCTTAGGTCAATCGGTAGGTATCGGTCATACCAATTGCATCATAGATATCCGACATTACTAAAATGACCTTGGGTTTACCCAACAAGCCACCTTAGATCTATCGGCGGTATCGGTCATACCATTTGCTTCATAGATGCAACTATCGACTAGTGCTATCAACTCGTGATGTATGCACACATTGGGTTATCAACTCTTGATGTGCATATCTCGATGCACACGCCTTAATTTCGCCTCCGTCCACGCTGACCTTGAGTTTACTCAACAAATCAACGCTTCTAGTAAAACCGACCCATTAATCCGAAAATCTTATTTTCATGGTTCGAACATATCCGTATAGAGTGAGCTTGGGTTTACCTAACAACCCAACTCTATAAAACTCTGGTTCTCCCATATTAATGGAAGGCGTTAGTTTTCATATGATGTGAGGGTTTTCGGTCTCATCTTCTTCTCCTCCAAGCCGTAGGATTATAGTCACCATGACTATATGGAATGATTTAGGTATTTCATCAATCACATTGAGTCTATACCTAAAATCATCCATCATCCCACCTCAGATGTTGTAAGTCGACTTGTGTATGTGTAAGTCGACTTATGCTAGTGTAAGTCGACTTATGCATGTGTAAGTCGACTTATGCACAATAGTACTAACAAGTCGACTTGCACCATTGTGCAAGTCGACTTATCGTCTGATTACGTACTTGACAAGTCGACTTGTATCTTTATTAGTCGACTTATCCATGTGGAATTGCTATCTAATCGGCTAATTTCTCAATCCGTGCAGTTCCAATTCACAATACCAAGTGTAATATCCTTTATTATGATGTACCAATGAAACACTTTCATTGTTGCTTACCATATATAGTCAAACTATACATGAAAAACTCGAAATTGATGAATACACTCTTATTCATTTAGATCTCCAAATAATTTGAGAATATCAAACTATCACCCTAAGTATCTCTAGGTAATCTAAACTTTATCAAGACTACTTCGGCACATGTCACAAAATTTGTGACGGCCAAAATAATCAAGACAACGAAATACACTAACGAGACGCTAATGTGACACATTTGACATCCGAAAAATATTTGGAAACCCAATTTCAAGAAATTCAATTTGGAAAGCATACAACATCAATATAAAACATTTTTAATCACATTAAAAATGATTCAAGGCATTGGAATTGAGAAATACACAATTTATCATTCCAAACAAAACAGCTCCAGCAACTTTCTCAAAACTGCCAAGCTCTGTGTTTTGCTTGAAAAACTCATTGAAAGATTTTAAATTCTGAGAAAATTACAGAGGTTACAACATGTTCACAAAATGTTACATGAAATTTTTCAGGATTTATTTCCATCAAAAACTCATCCAACCTCAGCAACAAAGCCAATGTAGAATCTGTGTTCCTCAACACAGTTATTCCCAGCAGCACACAATAAATTCTCAAATAAATAGTAAATCACCTCGAAAACAATTTTCCATTCTCATAGACATTCATAAATAGCTTAGAGACATGTCGGTGAAAGGAAATCCGAAAAAAAAATTTTCTACAATTTATTCTCGAATTTATAAGCATGCCTGTTCATTGAATGTACACAAAGACAACAACCAGAACATTGGGGAATAAATTAGCAAAATCATATCAAATCACATTGATAAATTCCGAGCTTCCACGGACATATGCAACAACATCTTGTGAACATATCTGGGCAAGAAAATTTCAAAAAATATATTTCTATACTGAATTCGAAATTCACACAATCAACATGCATCATCGTCACAAGCAATAGGCAACTCCGACCTAGTCATGGTTTCTTCGTTATATACGACACAAGTGGCTCTGATACCACTGTAGGAAAATCCCGGTGTGAGCATCACATGCCTACGGTGTGGAAAAAAAAATTTTTTTGTTCCGGGACCTTCCCGAAAGCCAAGATCCATGTGTCTATACAACAAACTCAAACCATAACGACCAAAGGAGACTGTCTCTAACGATATCCACGCAGAGATCGGAGAACCTAACCGGGACAAACTGTTAGGCCCCGAATTTTTTTTAATGATGTCATTAAGCATGGATTGTGATAATTATGTGTTTATGGCTTAGTTTGATTAATTTGAGAATATTAGTGGATAATTGCGGTTTATTTGAGTTTAATGTGGTATAAATGGATATTATAGGGTAAAAGTTTATGAGGGCATTTTGGTCTTGGCACGTAAGATTTTAAGACTTAAGGCTTACATGAAAGGGTAAAATGGACATTGCACAATTAAGTAGGATTAAAAGAAAGAGAAGGAAAATAGAAGAAGAGAAAAGAAAAGAAAAGAGAAGAAGAAGAAGAGGAAAGCCGCGGTGGAGAAGAGAAGAGAGGAGAAGAGGGATTTCGTTCTTTGAGGATTTCTGACAGTTTGAAGCTATTGTCAGGTAAGTTTCGCTTTGTTTAATCTTGTTTTGGTTGGATTAAACTTAAAGATAGGTTGGTTATAGCGTAATCGATGGTTTTAGTGTTTGAAAGTGGGAAATGGCTAGATTTCGTGGGATTAGGCGTCAGGTTCGATTTTGAGTTGCTAATGGGTTAGACATGTAGTATAAGACATGATCTAAGGCTTATGTGTGTTATATTTGAGTTTGGGAAATGATTGAAGTTGTAAAATGTCGAAAATCGGGTTTCGGAGTCGAGCTCTGACACCGCACGCCATGACGTGGAGTTCGCTGTGACGATAATAATTAAATTAAATCGCGACGAGTGGGAAGCGTTCACCGCGACGTGTGAAGGAGGCACGCCGCAACGTGTAAGTGAAGCGTTCGTCGCGACGTACGTGAGGGGCGAATGGGGTGACGTCACGACGACGAGCAATTTCTTTCCTCATGACGAAAGGTGGCTTCGCCATGCAGCCCCTCGCCTTCTAAAGAAAGAGCAATTTGGATATTTTTGGGGCATATCTTTTGATGTAGGTGTCCAAATGAGGTGATTTTGGACTCGTTGTGAGCTAGAAATAAAAGACTACAAGTTTTATGAAGAAAATAAGTTTTAATTCAGTCTTTAAGATTCTCAAATTTAGGTCGGAGTTGAGAATAGATTCTTGTGTCAACATAAGAATAGTCTCAATATGTTTTGTGGTATAACTTTCGGTTTTGAACCTAATTGAATGATTTTGAGGTCAATAGAAACGTAAGGCAATGGGGACTTTATGGAAAAAGTGACCGAAGGTGGGGACTTTTGGCAAAGTTTGAGTTTGTTTAGAATTTATCTTTGTGATTACGCAATAAGTGGATCCTTAATTTGTATTCCTATTTGAATAGGAATTTGGCATGTGACAAAGGGAATCAAGGAAAGCAAGAGGATAAAAGGAGAGACATCGATAAGCAATGGAATTGAGTGGGTTTTATGGTTATAATTTAGTAATGAGCCACTAAAGTTTACTCCCAAAACAAGAATGATTTCAATTACTTCATAAATATCGTTTGTTTCTATTGAATGATTTGCAAAATTTCTACATATTTCAGCATATGAACTTTTTCGATGAATTTCAAAATAAAGATTGAAATGCATTGAAATGCTTTATGTTATGCCTTGAAAAATTCGTGGCATTTTGTATATTCGGAAAAGAAAGAAAGAGCATGAAAAGCATGAAAGCTATGAAAAACAAGAACATGCTTTGAGCATGCAACGATTCGTTATGTGCTTTGTTTGGGTAAGAGAGTTACGGATGGAGTCACGTGCACGTCGACGTATAGCCTTCTCCCGGTTGCCCGCTTGAGGCCACGAGATCCTTGAGAAATCGGACTCGTTTTGTTTACGAATTAAACTTCGGTTTATCCGGATCGTTACTACGGAACTCTCGAGCTATTTGGTTGTGCATTGCATCGATGAATTGTCAAGTATGTGCATAAATTGAGCATTTGTATTGATAATTGAATGAACATATTGTGTTGATGTGATAACATTTTCACTATGAAATGACACTTTTCAAATATGAGTTTGAACTCAAGATTTTTGATTTGACCGAGAATTTGGGAGCAAAGTGTTTTATGAACTGATTATGACTTTTGTATAACAAACAAACTTTTCAACGGTTTTGCTTGTTCTTTGCTATAAACTCATACCCACGAGTTATAAGCTCACCCCCTTCATTCCCATCCACAGTGATGAGAAGAAGATCGGGTGAAGGAAGTGAAGGTTTTCGATTTGTATATGTATTTATGTTGTATTGTTTAAGTTAGATTGGTATTGAGAATTTTGGGAACTGATATTTTTGTATATTGGATTTTGATAGTAATATTGTATTGTGGCTTGGAATGCCATAGAGCTTGATCGATTGAGTGGAAATGTAGTATTCGAGAAAGTTATGGATTGGATATGAATATGTTTGATTGTGGTTTATTGTTGATTTTATTTTATGGAAAAGAGAACATCGAATGGTATGAGACTTTAAGCTTCACGATTTCTTTCGATTGCGCCACGCTTATGGTTCAACTGTTAGAAGCTGCGAGCGGGCTCATCATGTATGGTAGCAGAGCAAGAAAGGATTTCAAGGAATCGCGCTTCAAGATGATGATATGTGTGCCAATTTGGATCGCATTTGCGAGATCAAAGCAAGAAGATGAATCAGGAAACTTCATCGGAGTACGATATCATCATAAGGTAATCGTTATAGAGTTGGGCTCTGGAAACGGGGTCCAACATTTGTGGTATCAGAGCCCAACATTATGATCTTGCATGGGCGCTTATGTTTGTAAAGTGTCTGAATGGCTGGTGAGAATGTGATTTTGCTGTGGAGGAATTTTCATGAATTACGTGAGGAACCAAGGTGCTTGTTTGATTTAGATTGACAAGAATGTTGATTCATTTGAGGAATGTGTTACGAAATTTGAGATTTGAATTTCGTGATGAATTGGGGTAAGTTGATGTTGAATCTCCATGCGTGAGATAAAAGTTTGAACGATGGGATGAAGAATGTGGAAGATCAATAGGTTGAGTATGAAATGATGATTGGTCCATATGGGATTCCTTACAAAATGGGATCATTAGCTAGTGAACTGTGTTAAGGAATCTTGAGTGGTGGATATGATTTGTGGTGGATGGGTAAACGGAACTGATAATGATTCAAGGCAATTGTTCTGGAGGATGTAGTATGGAACATGACGACAATATTGTACTGTGGTGTTATGTTTTCGAAAGTGATATAGATATGGATTGTTTGAGACATATAGGGATATGAGTATACACGATGAGATTAGAGTGTTCGAGTAGAGTGCAATGGAAGCATAACTTTGTTATGATCTTAAGACGAGGAAATTTGAAACCGAAATGGCTGTTTGATAAGACGACAAGAGTGATGATCCGCAGTACGAGGACATTGGTGGAATTGACGTCAGAAGTTCATGATGATTATGCATCGACAATTTTGAATTTATTGAGGATCTACATGTGGAAGATGAACGAATAGAGAGAAATGAAGTAGAAATAAATGACCTTATATGAGACGAATGAAATGATATGTAGTATGGGGACAATCGCGAATGTGTATAAGATCATGCATGAATGAGATTGAGGAAAAGAATAAAGAACTCCACTTCGTAGAAGGACGCGAGGAGTTACGAAGGATTAGTCAGATCCGACTCTCTCGACAAAAGAGGAGAGTCTTGATGAATCGGTAGCCCCAGGAAAGAATGAAGCTTTTGTAGGGCAAAGAAGTGAGCCTTATGCACTCAATATGGTAATGGATCCATGATGAAATGATATAGTATAAGAAAAAGTGAATTTTGGAAAAACTAGCATAAAATCTGTGTTAGTATGTTCGATAAGGAGCGAACTGTTGTCAAGGTCAAGGTATTAATTGTGTAAGATAAATGGCATGACTTTGACGATGCCCAGCCAAGCATATGTGATAGTTAGTATGTTCGTTACTCCTTTGAGTTTTGAGTGACTTGGACATTATCACCGTATGAGGATGAGAAAAGTTGGTATTCTCAAGGGATTAAAGGTAACTGATGATGTGATGATGATAGTAAGTGATTGATAAAGATTAGTTTGAATAGAATGGGTGGTATATATGATAGTAGCAAGAAATTCTCGTTTGAAGAAGAACTTCACTAAGTTCGATTAAGCAGATCAGATAGTTTATATGGAGAATGATCAATGAAAGAACTGATCAGAAAGGAATATGTAATGATTTGAAAGTGAGTATTGGAATTCTATTCCAGCGGAGACTCAAGTAAAAGAGGTAGAAGATACTACTGAGAAGGTATGTATTTTTGATTTGATGTAAAGGATCCGACTATGAGGGTGGATTCCTAAAAGTGAGGAGGCATTAATTGCCAATATGAGGAGTATATAAGTTCACATTATGTTCTGGGTAAGTATGTTCAGGAATTGCAAGTTTATCCTATGAAGGCGTGATAAGCTCAGGAAGCTCAGATAGCAAGTAATCTAGAGTGTATGTAGGAACGAGCATAAATGAGTAGACGTTAGAATACATCAATGTGAATTATGAGGAAATCTAAAGAATGGAGAAAATCAGTCAAGAAAGGTAAGACAATTGGGAATTGGAAAATAACAAGAGGTGATATTATTTCATGGAGGAATCAGTTAATTGAGAAGTTGTTAGAACCAATAGTGGACATATGGAGTTTTGACAATATTTGCTCAAGTTAGTATTGAAGATTAAAGTGATCCAAGTGAAGTTTCATGATATGTTAAGTGTATTCGAGGAGTTGAGAAGAATAGCTTGATTACTTGTGGCGAAATGAGTAAATCGTATGTGGGACGAAGGTAAAGAAAATTTTGAGGAATTATATTACCGATATTCTTTATATCATCCGGACTTGGAAATTCAGTTGTATGGTATATCGGGATGGTTGCATAAGAGATCGTAATAAGATTCAAAGCAAGAAAGTGAAGTGAATTCGTGCATGGAGACTATTGAAACCTCATAAGTTGAGTGTTGATACATGAATTGAATAAAGTGTTGCTATAGTGATTGCTTGAAAGTCGGAGACATTATATGTACGTAAATATTTTGATTGTGTGTAAAGTATACAAATTGTGAACCGCCAGATCGAGACAATGGGTCATGTCTTGAGCAAATGAGAGCAAAATGATAAAGCTAATGTTGTAATCAGATGTATTGCATAGAGAATTCAGAGCCATGAAGTATGAATTCAGATATAGAGGTTATCGATGTAGGCAATAAAGAGTCTTTGAATGGAATCGAATTCAAGGCAAAAGGATGTGCCATTAGTCACGGAAAATGTAAGATCGGTTTACATGAACAAAGTGCAAATTGAGGATTCAGGAATTGTGAACCTTATCAAGAAATTGAAAACGAATGTGCATTTTGAGCTCGAGTAGGAAAACGGATACCGGGTGATTGAGATAAGTAGTATGTGTCCCGGCAGGGATGATTGAGCAAAGAGGTTGTCAGAAAAGTATAAGTGGTGATTTAAGCTATACGTCCTACAATGTCAAGTGACAGAAAGTTTGAATTGTCGACGATGTTAACTATCGGAGATATGCTTCAAGTTTATAGTTTGGAGTTCATATGGACATGAGACCAAGATATGATTCTATTTGACCTTAAGCATCACAATCGTTGTCATCGTGATTGTAATCGAACTTCGTATGAGGAGTTTGATGATAGAAAGAGTCATCACTTTCAGACATGTTGAGTAAAGCCATTGAAGACTAGAATTGAGATGCTATGGACAGTAATATATCTGATGATTCAAGAAAGATGGATGAATTAGGTGGATCCGTACGAGGACATGAAAAAAGTGAGATAATCGTAAGGGTTAAAGGTACCGATACTAAGTGATGTGAATTAGCAAGTGAAAGATGATTTGTCTCGAGGGTATCACCTTCGGGGTGTGCTCGTGGAATACAAGTGTGTTCAAGTTATGACAAAGGATTTGCTAAGCCCAATATGATTGGACTGCATTAAATGATTATGAGTTAGTGCTTTTGATAAGAGATGTCTTGGATTCGAAATGTGATATTCGTGAGTATGTTAAGGAAATATTGATATGATATGGTATTGGTTTTATCGACGCAGAAAGTGGAAAAAAAGTGTAAGTGATCTGAAGAATACTGAGGAACGAGTTAAGACGATAAATGGTCAAATAAGGGTTGAAAGATCGAGTGAGTCTGCTGACCTTGGCCGTTGGAAGAAAGTGTTAGAGTAATGAAGATTGATGAGAATACGGGAACATCCTGCACTCCTGTTCGATTAGATAAGAATTTCGAGGACGAAATTTCTTTTAAGAGGGGGAGAAATGTTAGGCCCCGAATTTTTTTTTAATAATGTCATTAAGCATGGATTGTGATAATTATGTGTTTATGGCTTAGTTTGATTAATTTGAGAATATTAGTGGATAATTGCGATTTATTTGAGTTTAATGTGGTATAAATGGATATTATAGGGTAAAAGTTTATGAGGGCATTTTGGTCTTGGCACGTAAGATTTTAAGATTTAAGGCTTACATGAAAGGGCAAAATGGACATTGCATAATTAAGTAGGATTAAAAAGAAAGAGAAGGAAAATAGAAGAAGAGAAAAGAAAAGAAAAGAGAAGAAGAAGAAGAGGAAAGCCGTCGGTGGAGAAGAGAAGAGAGGAGAAGAGGGATTTCGTTCTTTGAGGATTTCCGACAGTTTGAAGCTATTGTCAAGTAAGTTTCGCTTTGTTTAATCTTGTTTTGGTTGGATTAAACTTAAAGATAGGTTGGTTATAGCAGAATCGATGGTTTTAGGGTTCAAAAGTGGGAAATGGCTAGATTTCGTGGGATTAGGCGTTTGTGTCTGATTTTGAGTTGCTAATGGGTTAGAAATGTAGTATAAGACATGATCTAAGGCTTATGTGTGTTGTATTTGAGTTTGGGAAAGGATTGAAGTTGCAAAATGTCAGAAATCAGGTTTCAGAGTCGAGCTCCAGACCCGCACGCCGCGACGTGCGTATGAACACGCCACGACGTGGAGTTCGTCGCGACGTATAATAATTAAATTCGTCGCGACGAGCGGGGAAGCGTTCGCCGCGACGTGTGAAGGAGGCACGTCGCGACGTGTAAGTGAAGCGTTCGTCACGACGTACGTGAGGGGCGAATGGGGTGACGTCATGACGACGAGCAAATTCTTTCCTCATGACGAAGTGGGCTGCCATGAGCCCTCGCTTCTAAAGAAAGAGCAATTTGGATATTTTTGGGGCATATCTTTTGATGTAGGTGTCCAAATGAGGTTATTTTGGACTCGTTGTGAGCTAGAAATAAAAGACTACAAGTTTTATGAAGAAAATAAGTTTTAATTCAGTCTTTAAGATTCTCAAATTTAGGTCGGGAGTTGAGAATAGATTCTTGTGTCAACATAAGAATAGTCTCAATATGTTTTGTGGTATAACTTTCGGGTTTTGAACCTAATTGAATGATTTTGAGGTCAATAGAAACGTAAGGCAATGGGGACTTTTATGGAAAAAGTGACCCGAAGGTGGGGACTTTTGGCAAAGTTTGAGTTTGTTTAGAATTTATATTTGTGATTATGCAATAAGTGGATCCTTAATTTGTATTCCTATTTGAATAGGAATTTGGCATGTGACAAAGGGAATCAAGGAAAGCAACAGGATAAAAGGAGAGACATCTGATAAGCAATGGAATTCAGGTGGGTTTCATGTTTATAATTTAGTAATGAGCCACTAAAGTTACTCCCAAAATAAGAATGATTTCAATTACTTCATAAATATCGCTTTTGTTTCTATTGAATGATTTGCAAAATTTCTACATATTTCAGATATGAACTTTTCGATAAATTTCAAAATAAAGATTGAAATGCATTGAAATGCTTTATGTTATGCCTTGAAAATTCGTGGCATTTTGTATATTCGGAAAAGAAAGAAAGAGCATGAAAAGCATGAAAGCTTTGAAAACAAGAACATGCTTTGAGCATGCAACGATTAGATTATGCGCTTTGTTTGGGTAAGAGAGTTACGGATGGAGTCACGTGCACGCCAACGATAGCCTTCTCCGGCTGTTCGCTGAGGCCACGAGATCCTTGAGAAATCGGACTCGTTTGTTTACGGATTAAACTTGGTTTATCCGGATCGTTATCTACGTAACTCTCGAGCCATTTGGTTGTGCATTGCATCGATGAATTGTCAAGTATGTGCATAAATTGAGCATTTGTATTGATAATTGAATGAACATATTGTGTTGATGTGATAACATTTTCACTATGAAATGACACTTTTCAAATATGAGTTTGAATTCAAGATTTCGAATTTGACCGAGAATTTGGGAGCAAAGTGTTTTATGAACTGATTATGACTTTTGTATAACAAACAAAATTTTCAACGGTTTTGCTTGTTCTTTGCTATAAACCTGTTACTCCACGAGTTATAAGCTCACTTCTTCATTCCCATCCACGGTGATGAGAAAAGATCGGGTGAAGGGAAGTGAAGGTTTTCGATTTGTATATGTATTTATGTTGTATTGTTTAAGTTAGATTGGTATTGAGAATTTTAGAACTGTATATTTTTTATATTCGGATTTTGATAGTAATATTGTATTGTGGCTTGGAATGCCATAGAGCTTGATCGATTATGGAAATGTGGTATTCGAGAAAGTTATGGATTGGATATGAATATGTTTGATTGTGGTTTATTGTTGATTTTATTTTATGGAAAAGAGAACATCGAATGGTATGAGACTTTAAGCTTCACGATTTCTTTGGATTGCGCCACGCTTATGGTTCAACGGTTAGCTGCGAGAGCGGGCTCATCATGTATGGTAGCGAGCAAGAAAGGATTTCAAGGAACCGCGCTCAAAGATGATGATATGTGTGCCAAGTTGGATCGCATTTGCAGTATCAAAGTAAGAAGATGAATCAGGAAACTTCATCGGAGTACGATATCGTCATAAGGTAATCGTTATAGAGTTGGGCTCTGGAAACGGAGTCCAACACAAACCCTTTGACCCGGGAATAGCTAGAACAAGTTGAAGACTGCTAGATCTTACCTTGTTCTTGGAGAGCTTGGAAGAAATAATGAAGAGGAGATGAAGAGGCTTGAAGAGGGGAGTAACTTCGTTGATGAAGAAGAGAATAACTTAGGATTTTCTCAAAATCCTTTCTCAATTTTCAAAACCAACGATGATAAGTCTTCTTCATCTTTCATTTTGTCTTTTAGTCATTTAATACAACTAATGACTAAGCATAAGGAGAAGCTTCTTCTCCCTTTCCACGTTTTAGCCTTTATATATATATATATATATATATATCCTTCATCCACGTAAAACATATATATATATTAATTAATTAATTCTTTAATTAATTAATTATATATATATATAAATAAATGCTGAAGTGGTCCAGTCACACTGGGGTCGGTCCTACCGGCCTACCGAGTCCCTCGTATGGAAAACCCCCAAAACCTTTTTTCAAGAATATCGATGTCGCGATCTCATCGGGATCCATTTAATCCTTTTGCTCTCCATATATGGAACTCTGTCCAAAACTATTTTACAAATTCTCCGAGACACTCTTATCGTGTGACCCATTAGGTTCCGGTTATGTTGGCCACTTAGATTAACACTTAATCTGAGCAAGTCATGAGCGGTATCTAGCAACACATCACGACCCCAATTGACCGGAAAGTAATTGGTTTGACGAATGAACATGTATTCATCATGAACCATATCACTTAACCTTTCCATAGACAATTACCGTACAATTCATCCTTTCACCATGCTATACCCCACTTGGTTATGAGTATGGGCAAAGTGTCAACTCTTTCTTTGGGTGACTAAGTCAAATCTAGTCCAAGTGATATCGGTTCTTGTCACGGGACTCATTACTTAATATGTCAATGAAGACATTCTTCATGACATATATGCTCGACGAGAGACTTCCAAGTAATGACCTCGACAAGAGGCCATGGGTATCATCTTCGCTATCACGTAGTGGTGAATCCTCTATTGGCTACTCAATTACCTTGAATACCTCAAGTTGCACCCAATCACCACCCTATGAGCGACCTCTGTAAGGTAACAAGGAATGGAGTCAAAGCACGTAATCAAGATCCAAGATATCCTTGAGCACCTCAAGTCTAAGGATATTTGCACCATTGCTATGATGAGATTATCACCGACATTAGAATAGGACATCCATGTGATGATCTCATAGCAGGTCATCCAATGTACTTACTACTTAGTAAGCATCCACATCTCAACCCTAAATATCTCATATTTACAAATTTTCCGAGATCCACCGCTGACCAAATCAAGGAGCTTGAGATGTGCTAGTCTCTCCGGATTACCGATGTCCAGCCAAGAATCCTATGACTAGGGATAATTTAGATATCTTGACATAATTGCACATGATAGGAATCTCGGTAGTATGATCTCATCACAATTTCCTTCATGCTACGTCATATATCATGGACTTCATTAATTTGCTTATCGATCAATATCATTTCATAAATAATGAACATCAAATTAATGAAATATGCCTTTCTTTATTTATTCATAAAGTATGTACACAACTTTGTACAAAATGCGCTTAAAGGCAATTGCCTTGAGGCCTTAGTCTATACACACTGCAAGACAAGTGCGCACGGTCATGCTGCAGGAGAGAGTGAGAAACGCCACAGACCCTTGGCCATGCATGAGCCCCAAGTTATCTGAAAGTCAAATTTTTGGTATTTTAGATATATCTTTTGGTGTAGATGTCCAAATGAGGTGATTTTTAATTCATTGTGAACTAGAGATCAAGGGATACAAGTTGTATAAAAAAGGGAAGTCTGGAATTAGCCTCTAAGGGTTCGAGATTTTAGGAGGAGGTTGAATATAGATCTGTAGTGCTTTATTTTGGCTTTCCAAGTTTTGAATATTTTCTGTGGATATTGATTGAATGAAAACTTGGTTTATTATAGGAAACCAAGCCGACCTGACCCAATCACAAGAGGAAGGACACCAGTGAGTCGGATACTCGAGCGATATTAAGTGGGTAATATGTTTATGGTTATTGTGTGTATGGGCAAATTGCCTTATGTATGCTTGCTTGCATTAAGTGACCTTGCTTGTATTGAATTACATGAGAAATATTGAATTTGCATTATGACTATGATTATGCATGGCTTGATAGGCCTTATGGCATTTTGTAAAAATGAAAAGAATGAGAATTTCGAAAGCTTTGATAAAATGCTTGGAGCATGAAACGAATGGATTATGTGTTTTGTTTGGGTAAGAGAGTTACGGATGGAGTCACGTGCACGTTGACATAAAGCCTTTTCCTGGCTGCCCGCTTGAGGCAACGAGATCCTTGAGAAATCGGACTCGGATAGTTTACGGATTTAACTTCGGTTTATCCGGATCGTTTACGAAACTCTCGAACTATTTGTGTGCATTCATGATTGATTTGATAGAAATGATGCAAAATAATTGTTATGTTGAGAAACAGAAATTGCATGGCATATGTTTATCTGAATGTGAATCACTGGATAAATCTTGACTTGCTATACTTGTACATATATATGTTTGATTGTGTGGCTCGTTGCCAATGGCTATAAACGTATATGCCACTGAGCTTCGCAGCTCACCCCATTACTCTCCCCTCCTCAGGTGCAGATCGAGACGATTGTCGACTTTGTAAGGCATCGAAAACTTCAAGCTAGTTAGGAGCCTTGTATTAAGTTAGTATTTTGGTTAGCTCGCCAGAATATCATCATGGAGCATACTCATATATTTTGGATTAAATTTTATTTTGTATTATGCTATGTTTTGAGACTACTTGTTGAATTTTCTCAGATTGTAATGGTATGAAGCTCCTTAGTTTATGGGGTGTTTAATTATGTTTTAATGTTTGCGAAATTGGTAGTATGAGTATATGTGTAAATCGAATTATGTATTTGTATGGATGTTGGGATCGGGTCCGACGTTATGGGGCGCCCGTCGCAGGCGCGACCCGAGGGACCGCCTCGGGAATCAGGGATCCGGGGCCCGGGCCCAACATGTCAACTTACCTTTGTTAGCCCACTTTCTTCACAAAAGCTTACCAATTAGAACCTAAGGTTTTCTCCATGGATTAGACCTAATGTTGACAATCCTGGAATTCCATATCAGACTTGGTAGTTCAGTGGATTCCATTAAAAAAGGTAGATCTTGATAAATAAAGAAACATGTTTGATTCAATGTGGAATGTCATTATCTTATTGGTTGTTTTGGTGGATTCTAAGCGTGGCATAAACCTTGTTAGTGGAATTGCGGAGGAAGATTAGGTAGTGACGGCAATATTCTTAGCATATTCCTTCACCTTTTCTTTCTCGAACAAATATGGCCAATAAGATCTTTTCTATAATGGAGAATATGTACAAGATGAAATTCTTTCTAAAAAATTGCACACCAAACGATAGATTTAATAATGTTTAGATTTAATACAATTCTATTTAAAATTAAAAATTAAATTAAATTTAACCGTAATTAAAATAACTTTACTCAAAATTGGTTTTATCAAATTCTAATAGTACAACCTCGTTCCACTACAGTCTCAACATGACTCATGCCTACTTATTAACAAAGCTCATAACAAGTGGATGAAAATAGTTAAACAAGATGTTAAAGAATGCCTAAAGAAGATACGTTGAACTATTTTCCAACAAATTAAAGCATATCCTATAGTTTTAATGTGATTGTGGTTGAAATTATTTTCCACATAGCAATTTAAAATTTCTATATAAACTATATAATAACTATAAATGATAGGATTGTATGGCTAACCAACAATAATGATATTTCGGAGGAAGCTTCCCTCTAACTTCCTTTCCACACACCCAGCCCTAACCCTAGATCTGAACTCTTACTGTCCTTCATCCGAATACCATAGCCCTCTACTTCCTTTCCAGCTTTCTTCTTTCTTTGATGACCTGTAAAACAAAACATTAACATATTAAGAGCCACTTCCCCTAATCCCCCTCCTAAACCCTCCTTCCCTTCCTAACCTTCTACTGCCCGTCCTTCTTCCCCATCCCTCTCTGCAACTATCCCTTCCTCTACCTCTGTCATTCCTCCTAAACTTTATGTCCCTATCGTCGATGACATTGCTAGAGGACCTAGGAAGACATGGAAACAAGTCGTGTGAGATAACTCTTATTCTTCCTTGGTTTTCAGTCCATCTATGAAGATAGAAGGAAAGTTAATGGTGGCTCCTAGTCCAGACATTCTGCAGGAAGGAGCTAGGACATGAGAAGCTACTCTTGTTAGTTTTTATAGACAAAAGGCCTGCTTTTCCAGTGATACAAGCATGGACTCAGAGAAACTGAAAAGGGAGAGTCAAATGGAGGTAATGTTAACTAAGGAGGATCACTTAATATTTACCTTCTCTTCAAATCAGAAGCTCAAGCCCTTGACATATCTCTCAACTCTCTTTATTTCTTCAAAATTGGCAATAGGACATGGAATTAGAAAAAATCAGAATGAAGAACATTCATTTATGGGTGAATATTAACAACATTCCTTTAAAATATTGGACTACTAAAGGTTTGAGTATACTAGTTAGTTACTTGGGAAAACCAATATGTATGGATGAAAACACTGCATTGAGGAAAAGGTAAGATTTGCTCCGTTATGTGTGAATATGGATATTTCTAAAGAAATGAAAGACAACATCCGTCTCCTAAGGTTGGCAAATGAATACCCTCTTATAGAGGATAATGTTATGATAACATATCAATAGAAACTGTCTTTTAAAGCTCAAGGAAAAGAATGAAAAGCTACGGCAAGAGTCTTCACTATAGGTGACTATTGGGAGGTGATGGGTATGGAAAAGTATATTTCGAAAGACAACAAATAATGTGAGGATGCAGAACAAGTATCTGAAAATCATGAACCAGTTTAGGATGACAATGATTTTCCTATACATGGGGAGAGCATTCATTAGGAGAATAACCCATATTCAGACCAGCAGGAAGGAGCTCTTCAGAATCCATCAAGTGATTTAAATAATTCACTAATGAATAAGGGGGAGAATGTATTGGAAACTAGTGGAATTAATCCAAGTGGAGAAGTTCTTGATCCCAACCAGAATGAACAAAGCCTACAAAAGGTTGATTTGTAGAATGGAGTTTCTCAAGAGGAATAGTTTGATATAGTTATCTCTCAGAATAATAGCAGGAGTAGTAGGAAAGGCTCCAAAGGGAAAAGTAATCTCTTATGACTGATTGTATAGAATGTCCGTGGAATAAATGACCCTTCTAAGCTCAATGCGATAATGAATTTTGTTCAAAAGGAAAAGCCTATGGTTTTTTGTCTTTTGGAAACTAAAATTAAAGAAGTTAATCTAAATAAACTATGTTATTTGGATAGCAAATGATAGTTTAGCAAATGACAGCTTCTTACAACCCACCAAAGTCATACCTATAGAAAGATTATTATTGCTTATGATAGTGAATTCTTGGAGGTGAAGGTTCTAGAATCCAGTCAACAGTTTATTCATACTAAGCTCTACTTCAAAATGGAAAATTCTTGTGTTTTGGCTACATTTGTCTATGGTTTTAACATTGTGTTTCAAATAATTGAACTTTGGAATTCTCTACTAAGAATTAAGTCTTCGGTTAATGCTCCATAGTTAGTTAATGGTGACTTTAACACCACTCTATTGAGATCACAAGCGGAAGGAAATTGTAAGTTACTCAATTATTCCTCTAATATGTTCGATTGTATGCAGGAGGTGAAACTTACAGATTTAAATTTTGAAGGCCATAGGTTCACTTGGTCAAACAAACAAAGCTATATTTGGCACATTAGAAAAAAGTTGGATATGGCAATGTTTAATGTGGAATGACTAAATACTTTTCAGGAAGCTCAATAAAATTCATAGACCTTGGAATTTTCGACCATGATAACTTGTTTACTATTACCAGAAAGCATCATCCTTTCAGCTTTAACAATTTTCTAGCAAATATGGAGGGGTTTCAAGAAGCAATAATGAAGGGTTTGGAGCCCTGCCTGTATATGCTATGCAAACCTCAAAAATCCCGATTGGCACTTGTCTTGACATGGAGCAACTCACTCGGAAATTCGTATGGGGTGGTGATGAGGAGCACGTAAACTTAGCCTTGTAGCCTGGCCGACAATCACTAAACCGAAGGTGAAAGGCGGACTTGGTTTGCGCTTTCAAACAACTGTCAACAATGTTTTTGGCATGAAACTTTGTTGGGAGGTTTTCACATGCTCGAACAAACTGTGGGTTCAGGTCCTGAAGGCCAAGTACAACTTTGATTGCTCTATCTTTTTCCCTCCTACTGCGCCTAACTCTTGCACTTCTTTGTGGAGACTAATCGTGGCAAATTGGGATTATATGGCCTCAAATGTTGCATGGATAGTTGGCAAAGGCAAGTCAACCTTATTCTGGGAGAAAATATGGCTTCCTGGCTCGAGCTCACCTCTTTTAGTTCTTGTGACTTCGGACCCCCCTTCTTCAACAAGCTTTAAACCGATTGCGGATTTTGTGGATTTAAATGGCGCTTGGATGTGGCACAAGATTGCACCTCATTTACCTCACCACGGTGCAACTTGTGGCTGCGACTTTACCCCTAATTCAAAGAATGGAGGATGATGAAGCGATTGGAACCCGTCGCCTTGTGTAATTTCTCTTTGCGAATAGCCTATGCACATTTAAATGATACCGATTTCACTCTTCCTAGGCTGCCTTGGTCTTTAGTTTGGAAATGGGTTGGTCCCCAAAGAATCAAATCTTTCTTTTGGCTCTTATTGAATCGTGGTGTCTTATCTAATGCTGAGAGAAATAGATGACACTTGACTGATGTTGATCGCTGCCATTTATGCCGAGTTGAGTCTGAAAGCTATTTCCACTTGCTTCGTGATTGTACTGCGGTCAAGGACATTTTGCTGCAAATTGTTCCAATCAGATTTCAAGCCTTCTTTTTTAATCCGTACATCTCGTTTGTGGATTGGTGTTTCGGGAATTTGAAAGAAGATTCACAGGTTCTTAACACGAAGTGGTCGATTCTCTTCGGGGTTTATTGTTGGGCGCTATGGAAGAGGCGAAACAAGCTGATTTTTCAGAATGAGATGCAGCAAAACCATGCACTGTTTCAGTATATTGTTCAGCAGTGTTCGGTGATTGAAGGGACATTGAAAAAGGGGCTGCTACAGCCGGTTGGCGACACGCAGCTAAGGGTTGCGTTTTGGTCTTGTCCGTTGCCGGAGTTCGTCAAACTTAATTGTGATGCCTCGGTCACGGGTGCTCTGAGTTCAACATTTGGAGGGGGCCTCATTCGAAACTCGAGTGGACGTTGGTTTGGTGGATTTGTATCCAATCTTGGTCGATGTCCTATTCTGCGAGCGGAGTTTTGGAGTATTTTTCATGGTCTTGAATACGCCCTCTCTATTAATGTTCGTAATATTTTGATTGAGTCTGACAATGCCATTGCGGTTGATGTGATTAATGATGTTGCTTCATCTAGTGCAAGTTGCTTAAGCCTCGTTCGTCAGATTAGACAGCTTCTTAATGCTTTTGATTCCGCCCATCTATCGCACATTCATCGGGAAGGAAACTTCGTGGCCGATAGCCTCTCCCACCATGCATACACTTTCGATTCGGGAGTGCATTATCTATCAGAACCGCCTGATTGTATAGCCTCTTCGCTCTTCCATGATCTTGTTGAGTCACTTATTTTGCTAGTCGGTTTGTACCTAGGCGGTGCCCTCTTAATCAACCAAAAAATAAATTAAGGGTTTGGAGTGTGAGTTCTATGTGACTGAACAATACATTTGCCTCCAATAGCTCAAGTCTATTAAACAAGAACTAAAGTGAGAGGTCATAATTTCTCTAAGGAGAGAGAAACAGCTAAAGATAAACTTTCAGTCATCCAGAAATCGTTGGCAGATAATCCCATAGATGGTACTCTAGCTATAGCTAAAAGGAAGCCCTTAAGAACTACTTGCAATTGGTAGGTAATCAATGTTATTTATTGAAGCATAGAGTCATAGTTAATTGGATAAAGGAAGGGGACAGATGCGTTAAGTTTTTTTTTAATTCAGTGTTAGCTCGAAGGAATGTAAAATTAATCATTTCCATTAAAACTGAAGCTGGTGAGATTATGTTTAGACAAGATGGAATTGCTAAGGAAGCAATGATTTTTTACAAAAAACTCCTAGGTTCAAACGTTTCCCCACCAGGATTTGGAGCTGATCTTAGGTAGTTTGTTTTAAAAAGAATTCCTGAACATGACGCTTCTTTGTTAATTAGACCAGTTACAGATCAGAAGATAGAGATGGTCATTTTTAATATGAATGGCTCTAAGGCACTAAGACCTGATGGTTTGAATAAGGCCTTTTACCAAAAAACTTAGAGTAGTGTGTGTGTGTGGGGGGGGTGGAGTTTTCCTAAAAGGTGTCGCTTAAGGACATTAATAAGGCATTCCTCTGTTTAGTCCCTAAAAACTCCAACCCGACCACCTAGAGTGAATTCAAATATATTTCTTGTACTAATTTCCTCTATAAGATCATCACCAAAATTTTGGAAAATAAGTTGAAGGAGGTTTTACACTTACTCGTCAGTGAGAATCAAGAAGCTTTTATGAGCAACAGGGATATTGGGGATAATATTCTTCTAGAGCAGGAGTTTTTGAAA
This sequence comes from Erythroxylum novogranatense, assembly GCA_029891385.1. Lineage (NCBI taxonomy): Eukaryota > Viridiplantae > Streptophyta > Magnoliopsida > Malpighiales > Erythroxylaceae > Erythroxylum > Erythroxylum novogranatense. The sequence goes on from CM057232.1 coordinate 110,251,616, forward strand.
GGGTATAATGCAGTAAAAGCCCTCAAAACTGTACTATTAAAGTGGTCTTACATACAGCTTTTAATAATGTCAACCGGAGTTTTTGCTACAAACTATGGAGGTCATGAAATTTCCCCACAGTTTCATAAGGTGGATTCAAGAATGCATTACTACTACTTCCTACAGAATATTGATAAATGGGAGATGATTAAAGGCAAAAAAAAGAGTTAAGCAAGGGGATCCTCTGCCCCTTTACCTATTCCTAATTTGCATAGAGGTTTTTAATCAAATGCTGAAGCATAACACTTCAAAGGACTCCAAATTTAGATACCATTCCAAATGTAAAAAGCTTTCTATAACAAGCTTTTGTTTTGCAGATGATCTTAATCTTATAAGCAAGGCTAATGTTCACTCAGTCTATCTTCTGATGAGTACTCTCAATTCTTTTAAGGAGATGTCGGATCTGAGTGTCAATCTCCATAAAAGTTATTTAATGCTCTCCAAAAGTGCTTCTCACCTTTCTAATGCCTTGTCTCTAGCTACGGGTATGGAAATCAAAGATCTTCCTCTTCTATATTTGGGCATTCCTACCTTATCTAAGAGGCTAAGGTTTTGTGAATGTATCCCATTAATTTAAAAAAATCCAAAAAAGATTGAGGCCATGGACTAATAGAGCCCTATCCTATGGAGGGAAACTCCAGCTTCTGAATTCAATAATAATGTTAATGCAATCTTACTGGTGTTCCTACCTATTTCTCTCCAAAGGGCTTATTAAAACAATTGAAAAATTGATGAAGCAGTTTCTATGGGGGAAACGAAACAGTGAGAAAGGAATAGCAAAAGTTAGTTGTAAGAATATTTGTCAACCGATAGAGGAAGGAGGATTAGGATTGGAGTCAATCAGCAAGAAAAACATATTACTTATGACCAAGAGGATTTGGAGAATCCTAAGTGAAAAATAATCAATGTGGATCAAATGGATTCACATCTATATATTAAAAGGTGAGAGTCTTTGAGATCTAAGAATCAAAGATAATTACTCTTGATTCTTTAACCAACTTCTTAGAATAAGAGAAGAAGTTCAACATTACATAACTTGTCAAATAGGGGTAGGGGAAAGAATTTCCTTATGGTATAACAACTTGACAAGACAAGGAGCTTTAATTCATAATCAGTTAGCAAGAACTCTATTGGAGAGGTCCCTAAGAAAACTAAGCTCCATGAAATAATTAGAAATATAATTTGGTTGTTATCATCAGATGAGATTAGTCTCTTACCCATTCCGCAATTTGGAAGCCTCGAAGAGAGAGATATTTTATGGAGTGGGATTCTAGTTTCAGTAAATAACTATAAGGGAAGCTAAAAAGTTGAGGGATGAGACAACTAATAAAGTAAGATGGTATCCCCTGATTTGGATTAACGTTCTTAGACCTAATGCTAGTTTTCTTTTCTGGATAGCTATGTTGAATAGACTCAGCACTTTGGATAGGCTGAAGTTCCTATCTTCCTCTAAGATATGTATTCTTTGTAACCTAGAGGATGAAACTAGAGACCATCTCTTCTTCGAGTGTGTTTTCTATAAAGAGATTTGGGCTAAAATCTCTAGACTATGTGCCCCTTGGTTTAACTATTACAGACTCTCTGACATCCTATTAGAGTTATCTCATCTGCATATTTCTAAATATGATAGGGTTGTTATAATGATCTCCGTTGCTACATGTACTCAATCAGCTTGGAATGAGAGGAATAGTAGAAGGTTTAAACAGAAATCTAATTCTCTATTTTCTCTTATAGAACTCGCAATTGCTAGCATAAGGGAACTACTGATTACAAATCAGTTGAACCTACACTGTACCAAAGGAATGACTCTCATATGGAGAATATAGTCCTTGCTGTCTATTCCTAACTCATGTTACCAAAAAAAAATTCATACAACCAGGGTTCAATTCAGAAAAGTAGTGATCTCTCATACATAGAAATTCCTAGATTCTATCAGATTATTCATTTACCTACTCCCAAAAAACTATTGAAGTATAGGTGGATATGGACTCACCTGTTGGAAAGAAAGAGCTTTGTCATATATGCTTCTTCCTTAGTCGCGTCATGCTTAAAGGAACACCGTTGTCCCACCAGATCCCTGTTATCAACATAGTTTGTTATTTTGTGGAGATTCATAAATGTAAAGGATGGAATCATACCGAGTTGAGAAGCTTACCTAAGTTGAGATCATCCCTAACTCGTCACTGTAGAGCTGAACCCCAAACCTTCAAAAGAAAGCAATGTACGAAGAGTCGGAAAATAATATCGCTATGATCTAATTGCTAAAAGTCATCGCAATTATGAAGTTGAGTATCATACTTGAGTTGAGATCTTCTTTGTGTCGAGAAAAGAGTAGAAAAAACATCGAGGAGCCATACCGCTAGTCTTGTGATCAGAGCATCGCCTTTCACCCTCCCAAATCGAGAAACATTTGAAGATTCGAGAAATACACATTTCGTTATACCCTAAATGTTAAACAACTTTGCTCACTAAACATTGTTTTGAACGTCACCGTTTGTCTTAACCTAGATATATTAGTGTTTCAAGTGGGTCTATCTCATGTGGGAGAGTCCCTCTCCTGATGTAAACTTCTCTATTTTTTAATGCATTTTTAAATTCTCAAAAAATATAAATGATAGGCAACATATATTTACTTAGTTTACGTATGATATGCCTTAAATTTTAGTGAAATAGAATTTTAGTGTGACTAGACGATATGAAAATATAGTTTCAATAACTTTTAGCTTATGCGAAAATAGAATATTGGTGGTCTTAAACTTTTATGATAACGAGGTTTCACTTAATTAGAATTCTTACAAGTAAAATAGTCTTTAATAAGGGTTTTGTAAGTAAGATCTTGGAAGACTTTGGTGATAATCTTTAAAGAGAACCTTACGAGGTCAGATAATGTTGTAGTTATTATATTTCTCCTCAGATCATATTTTTCATATCAATAAAAGAATTATGTCTCCTTACTCATTGACAAAGGTCAAGCAGATTGACTAAACCACTTAAATTTGTATTTTTGCTTTTTATTTTCTTCCAAATTACTATTTTTATAACAATTAACATCAAAGAAATTGATATTGTAATAACACGTATCAAAGCCTAAATTTTTCTTTACGAGTCTAAGGTTTACTATCGGGATATCTCTTCATAAATTTGATATTATGAAGTTTAATAAATTGAATAATTTCACTCTATAGAAGGTGAAGATGACAACAATTTCGCTTAGTAGTAATGGCGTAACAATGTCGATAGGAGGAGATTACCAAGAATTTGGAAGCATATAAGAAGAAGAGGTTCTATCGAGGTGCATAATACAATACTATTGAGTTTTGGTGATAAGGTCCTCAGAGGAGAGGTTATTGAAACAAAAGTTTTGTTATAAAAATGACTTAAAATTAAGTATTAGAAAAGATTATTTACAAATCATTTATATTAAAAGCAACATCTATATACCTTGAGGATGTCAAAAGTATACATGTGAAAAATTACATTAATAATTTTGATGGATCATCTTAGATTTATAAAGGTGTTAGCATTAAAATTGAAGATAAGGATTAAGCCATAATGATTTTGTGTTCCTTTTTAATTTATATGAGATTTTTGTTGATACTATATTATATTGTACAGAGACTATCTTTATCTATAAATGATATGAAGGATACCTTGCAGTTCAAAGAATAAAAAAAGATCGTGGTATATATGAAGTTAGATCAATTTTGAATATAGTTATGCAGAGTAAGGAGTAAGGAAAATGGTACTAAAACTAGAGCAAGTCACGATCTAAATCAAGTCTAAAATTTGATGCTTTAATGGTAAAGGTAAAGGATATTTTAATAGGGATTGTCCATAATGAAAGAATAGAAATGAGAAAAGGGGAAACATGTGAAAACAAGGATATTATAGTTTAAGAGAATTCCAATGAAGAGGATAGAAGAGGTAATGATGTTTTAACAAAGTGAGTAATTATGATTCTCAAATTGACGGGTGATAAAACATTGAGGCCACTTATCATATAAATTTCAATAAAAATTTGTTATGTTCTTTTAAATTATAGAATGGTACTATAAGATTAAGTGATGATGAAGAGCACACTGTCAAAGACAATGGTTCAGTGTAGATCAAGATGCATGACGGAACTATTAGAACATTGGATGTTCTGGTATGTTTTTAAGTTTAAAAAAAAATTGATTTTCTTGGGTGTTCTTTTTAGTCAAGAGTATAAATTTTCTGATGATGATGGATGCTTTAGTTGGTAAAGGGTGCATTAACTGTTATAAAAGAAAATTTACAACATAACATATATATCATAATAGGAAAAATAGTAAGGGAAATGGTTGTTGTGTCTTAATCTTCAGAGAAGAAGAATAGTTACATTCTCATATGAAAGAATTAGGATATGAAGAAAGAGATATCTCTTAATAAAAAATGATAAAAAGGTTAAAAGAAACTACTTACTTACTTAAAACTCAATCCCTATCAGCTTAATTCCTGCTTAAAATGTCAAGCCTTTTCATTCTAAAAGCAAGCATTTAATGCTTCTCAAAACACTTTTCATTCATTTAATGCTTTTAGATCATGTTTGGGTTTTAAAAAAAAGAAAGCATTTAATGCTTCTCAAAAGCATCATAAGTTGCTTCTACCAAATCTCCATACTTGATAAGTTCTCGGTGAAGCCAAGGGTGTAGAGGGTCAAGCAGGTTTTTCTAATTGTAGGAACCATGCATTTCATGCCACTCCATTGATATATTTTCCCTAGGTGATGATGTAGGAGTTATAAGGCCTTCCCCATCGTTAACTCCTTGTGAAATTTTGAGAAGGAACTCTAGAAATTTGTGGGCATGACGGGCTTTTATCTTTGGTTAAGCAACTGGGTGTGTGCTGATAAACAACTCCTTATGGACTTTGATAGTCGAGGAAAGACGTTTCATGGTTGGTGCACAGCTCAAGTACTGCAACTTCGTGTTTCTTCTAAATGCCTTTTTGATGGGTTGCCAATCTACTTACTTACTTAAGTATTTTTTAATTATGAAAGGAAATTTTTTTAATTGAAAATTGTAGTTATATGCATCAACTATATGAAGCATAAAAATTGGTTTGCACAAGCATGCATATATATGAAGCTTAAAATTTTTAAAAAATTTACTTGTATTTTACCCAAAAATGTGTGGTCAATAGGTTACAACAATTTCTTTTTCAAGTTATTGTAAAACCGACAGATAGGGAATGTAATATAGGTCCCTTTGCCTTATATTTTAATTTCCTTGTCATATCAATAGTTTCAGATAAGAGAAGGTTTTAGTATCAAAATTTGGCGCCTTTTATCTATGACCTATATATCTTATTATATATGGGATCATAAACCTTTACAGAAAGGCTTTTTCTTTACAAACACATCAAAGTTCTCGATTAAAAGGAAAGAATAGGTACTGTTAGAGTGTGTTCTTTGTGGTAGGGGAATGAATTTTATTTTTCAAAAGATTAATTGGATCATAATTTCATTTCTATCTCTATTTTTGTTATGTTCTCCTTCTTGTAAAACATGTTTATGTTCTTTTTTCTGTTTTTTTATGATTTTCATCTAATTGCTCAAACTATTACTTTCTATTTAGTTTTCATCTTGCTTCTAGGACATTAGTATAATAATGCTCTAAAAAGGTTCCTTCTTTGCAAAAAAGATCAGAAGTTCTGGTTTAGAACAAAGGAATATGTGCTCTTGTGGTAGAGTGAATTTCATTTGGTAGAAGATTCATTCTAAGTGATGATATTAGAAATATAGTTTGTATATCTATTACAAAGATATCGATCGTTATATATGTTCTTGCTTTGGTATAACTACTGAAACTACCTCAGAAGACAATGGATCATGTGCAATCAACATAGAATTCTGCTTGTGGTTTCAAGGAGAAACCAGTGTGGTATGAAGAGTGAAAGTTATGAAGTCCAATGGCAGAAATTCTTTTAATCTTAAAGAAAATCAGACTCCACTATTAAAGAAAAATGCATAAGGTAATCAAATAGAAAGTACAATTGCTACTAGTGTTTTAGGAGGTATAATGACAATCTTTATGCAAATTTAATAGATCTATATATGATGTGCTCTTTGCATTAGTTCTGTTTTACTTAAAACACGTCCATTTTTTCTCACATTCAACTATTGTGTTATTTTTGTTAGAAGTTCATGGAAATATTATCATAAACTGTTGTTTATGACCTTCCTCTTCAATTCTTTCACATCAATACTTTTTGCAAAGGAGAATATCATCTGTTTAAACTCATTTACAACATAATGGTATTACACCAATTTCTGAAGCAAATGGAAACCAAGCATCTACTTTAGCCAAGAGCAGTTTAACAAATTTTGGATGCAATTGCAAAATTCATGACAAAATTGAGGCTTTAAACATTGCATGTGAAATTGGATTGCTATATCTCAATGTTCCACTGAAAGGTTACACAAATAATAAAGTCAATGACATTACTGATCTTATGTCAAGATTCATAATTTGAATTGAATGGTGCATTTATTCAACAAGTTATACTTGATATATTTAATTTTTCTATTTGTATAATTTTGTTAAGACATTGTATTAATTTTTTCTCCAATGTACTTATAGGTTATTACATAACTGAATTCATTTATCATTATTGCAATTGAAAGTGATCATGCAAACTTTAAATCGAGATTAATGAAGATGATAGTATCAAGAAAGCACTTACTTTGCACATGAAGGTTTAATATCTCAGAGGTTGTTTAACGCTTTTTCATAACTTGTGTTTGCCTTTAGTTAATATTAGATTTAATTTTCTTTTACATAATATATCATTGTGTACTGTGAGAGGAATCAGAAATCTAAGCACACTGCTAACCCTATATTTGGTCTTTGTCGTGTTCAAGGAAATATTCAACTATCACATTTCAAACAACCTCCAGAGTATATAAGAAAGCTAGTATTCAGTAAACAGTTTGCAATATCCAAACATTTTATGAAATATATCAAGATTTATAACATGATATTCAGTTTCACTTTTATGGGAGGAAAAGTTGACAAGTCACTTAATGATGGAAATATTCCTTATTCTTTTGTAATATCTGGCCAGAATTATCATCATATTGACAGCTTACTTCCAACTGAAGGCCAACCACCAAAATTTTTCCAAATGTATATCTTTGATACAGAACATAAAATTGATAATCGAATGATTGTTATAAGGTACATCTTAAATTCACGTCATGTCTTGCATATAATTTTTATCTCTTTATTAATTTTCCATGATGAAACTATATGTTTCATTTTCAAATCAAAAGATGATGAGAGTTTTCTTGATCGTAGTATTATGATGAATTTGAAAGAGATGTTTGATAGTTATAATATATTGACTCGGGCTTTTAGAATGGCAAGAGATAGATTTCAAACATCCAATAGCAAGCATTTGAAGCTAAGATTAATCCACAAATGAGCAAGTAATGTTAGAACTTATAACTTGCCTACAACATCACAGGTAGCAACATTAGTGGTTGGTGATGTGGATACTTTAGATATTGGGAAGGATATTATTGTTCAAATACAATATGGGCTATTATAAAGAGTACACGATTTGCATCCAGCCTATCTTCCTATGCAATACCCTTTGCTATTTCCTTATGATGTAGAAGGATATAGAGAAGATATCTCTCATAGTGATGCATCACTGTCAAGTACTAAAAAGAGGACTAAAGTCACATTATGGGAGTATTTAGCCTTTAGAATGCAAGATAGAGACGATGAAAAATCTCTTATATTGCATGTTGGGACACTGTTCCAACAAGTTATTGATGATTGATACAAAATGATGGAAAATCAAAGAATAAGTTATGTTAAAACTCATCAAGAGGATCTTATAGCTGATCTTTATAGCACTGTTTCAAAAGCAAGATCACAAGGGCATACATCAAGTGCGCTTGTTAGTAAACGATAATTTTTCCATCAACTTTTATTGGAGGGTCGAGATATATCATACAAAATTATCAAGATGTAATGGCCATCTATAAATAGGGTCGGCTATCCCGACATCTTTATCACTTTCACTTGTAATCCGACGTGGCCTAAATTGACATGTCAATTAAAGGATTTGAATTTGAAAGCACAAGATAGATCAGATCTAATAGTTCGCGTTTTTAAGATGAAGTTAAATTGTTTGATGAAAGAGCTAATGCAAGGCAAAATTTTGGGATGCTTAAAGTCGTAATTTTTCTGTCCATTATTCTTCAATTTATATCATGAGTTTATATTGCTTTGACCTGTTAAAGTAGTTTTTTTTCCTTTTAACGTCATATTGCAAAGCATTTGTAATTGTTTAACTTGCAACTGTTGCTTCATTGAATTGTTCTATTCTGTTAATGACTATTTGAGTACATATTTCATGGTTCATATATTCCTTATGTATTTCTTACAACCATAGTTTACTATTCATTTAAGGTTCATCCTTTATTAAAGATCCCCTCAAATGTTAATTGATAAACACAATATATTCCAATATTTTTCAGTCATTTGCAATATTAAATGCCATTATTTTAAAGTTACTTCATCAAAATCTCATTTCAAGTAGATCTTGATAGTTAACTTATTTTTATATATTGTATAATATATTATTTGATAGTTTTTCTTCCTTGTGTCAGTTGTTTACACAATTGAGTTCCAGAAACATGGCTTACCTCATGCTCACATCCTTCTATTCTTAAATGATAAAGAAAAGTACCATAATCCTCAAGAGCTTGACAAGATTATCTGCTAAGATTCCAGATCCTCAGATTCGATATAATTTTATATAATATTGTTTCTAAACATATGATGCATGGACCTTATGGAAGTCTAAATCCTAAATCTCCATGTATGAATGAAGGTAAATGTGGAAAGTATTATCCTAAATCTTTTGCAAGAATCACTTCTTTTGATGATGATCGATTTCCCATTTATAGGAGAAGAGATCATGGTAAGTTGATACACAAAAAAGGGTTTGACCTTGATAATCAATTTATTGTTCCTTACAACCAGGAATTACTTCTGAAATATGCATCCCATATAAATGTTGAGTACTGCAATCAAAGTTCATCAATTAAATATCTTTTCAAGTATTTAAGCAAGGGAAATGATCAAGTTACTGTTGCCTTATATGATCATAATCAAACTTTGAGCAATAATGAAATTGATGAACCTAAAATGTTCTTAGATTGCTGATTTACTTCTTCTCATGAAACATGCTCTAGAATATTGGGTTTTGAAATTCATTAGAGACAACCATCTGTTGAGAGGCTTTATTTTCACCTTCCTAATCAACAGTGAGTATACTTTAAAAGGGCAAACACTTGAATCAGTTACTAAGAAGCCAAGGAACAAAGAGAGCATGTTTATTGCTTAGATGGAGCCTAACAAGAAATTCCCAGAAGGTAAACAACTTACCTATGCAGAGTATCCCTCTAAGTATGTCTACCAAAGTGAGAATGAAAAATGGAAGAAAAGAGTCAAATGACTGAAAATTGGTAGAATGATTCATGTTTCGCCGTATGCTGGTGAACTTTTCTATCTCAGACTTTTATTGAGTTAGGTGAAAGGCTCAGAGAGCTATGAAGATATAAGAACTGTTAATGGAATAATTTATTCAACTTTTAGGGATGCATGTTATCAACTTGGGTTACTAAGTGATGATAGAGAATACATTGATGTTATTAATGAAGCATCTTTGTGGGTATCGATCATTATTCGAGATCTCTATTCATTACAATACTTTGTCCAATTCTATTTCACTAAGGAATATGTATGGGACAAGACATGGAGACTTCTAGCGAAGCTATTATTTATTCTCAACAAAAAATATGGATGCAATGGTGAGCAACACAATCTTGGAAATCTTTACAAACCATCAGTATTTTTATTTATTCAAGCATTGGATTATTTCTCTTTATACTCTTTCAATTTGTGTCATTCATACCATTTAATTATTTTATATCAAATATTTATTTTCCTTCCACTATTTCTCATTTTTTATGTTTATACATTAGATTATATTAACTTACTATACTTTTTGTCAAATAATGTTTAGTATCGTTATATATTTAGGGTTGCTTGAAAAATTTAGTGTAATTTTTGTGTGAAAACCATTTTAACATTAATAGTTGTAATTTTTTGTTACAAATTTAAGACTTACAGATTCTCAATTGCAAAATTTTGCTCTAACTGAGATTGACAATCTCTTAAAAGCAAATGGTAAAAGCTTGCAAGATTTTCCTCCAATGCCTATTCCTTAAGGCCATATTATTCTTGATTTGCAAAATAGACTTATTGCAGATCGCTTAAACTTTAATAGGCAACTACTTAGAAGCAACTAAGTACTCTCTTGAGCACAATGTCTACAGAACAAAGAGTTGTCTATGATACAATCATGGAATCTGTAATTCAAAACAATGGAGGTACTTATTTTTTGTATGGCTATGGTGGAACAGGAAAAACTTTCATATGGAATGCTCTCACTTGTGCGTTAAGATTAGAAGGTCATATTGTGCTCACTGTAGCATCCAGTGGTATCGGATCAACCTTACTTCCTGCTGGACACACTGTTCATTCTAGGTTTGTTATTCCTATTCAATTGACTGATGAATCATCATGTAATATCAAACAAGGAAGTTTCAATGCAGAGTTGTTGTAAAAAACTAAATTGATAATTTGGGATGAAGCTCATATAGTTAAGAGGCAATGCTTTGAGTCTCTAGACCTCACACTTCGTGATATTCTCATATTTGACGTTCCTGATAGTCTTCACAAACCCTGTGGTGGAAAGTCTGTTGTATTTGGTGGTGATTTCAGAAAAATACTACCTGTAATTCGTGGTGGTTCTAGATCTTACTTATGGTCTTTTTGTCAAGTCCTAACATTAAAAAAAAAGAGATTGCATGTAAATTCTCAAAATACTAATGCTCATGAATTGAAAGAGTTTTTAGATTGGGTGTTTAAGATTGGATATGGAAAATTATTAGAACCTAATGATGGAGAAGCACTTATAGAAATACCTCCTAAATTTCTACTGACTAAGTTTTGTGATCCTGTTGCAGCTATTGTTGATACAAGTTATCCAAAGATTTAAAAAAATTTAATGATCCAAGCTACTTAAAGGGTAAAGCTATTTTAACTCCAACTTTAGATGTTGTTGATAAAGTTAATCATTACATTCTATCTCTTATTCTTGGTAAAGCTAAGGAATATCTTAGCTCGATTCTATATTTGCAAGAATGAACAATGTGAATTCTTGCAAGAATTTCATCCATTGAGTACTTAAACACATTGCAAAGGCTCAGCTTGCCTAATCACAAATTGATATTAAAAGTTGGAACTCCTATTATGCTCATTTGAAATGTTAATCAATCAAGACTTTGTAATGGCACGCGACTTATTATTACACAAACTTGGTGTTAATGTTGTAAAAGCTAGACATATATCTGGGACTCACTTTAGTGAAAGAGTATACATCTCTAGAATTACAATGACACCTACAGAGTCAATTTGGCCTTTCCAACTTCAAAGGAGTCGGTTTCCATTCAATATCTCATATTGTATAACAATAAACAAAAGTCAAGGTTAGTCTCTTGATTATGTTAGATTGTATCGCCAAGGCCCATTTTCACACATGGACAATTATATGTGGCGCTTCAAAGGTGAAATCAAAGCATGGACTCAAAATCTGGTTCATAAGACAAAATGAAGCATTGCCTAAGACACTCAAAGTTGTTTATAAAGAAATATTTCAAAATATTTAGCATTATGGTCCATTTATTTTGAAACACTTATGAACTGCTTAATATTATATGTTTTTGAACATTAACCACTTACTAATATAATTAGTTATTTTTATATTAAATCTTTGATTTGATTCATTTATGTTGTAGTTTCTTTGTTTATTTTTGTTATTTACATTTTATAGATCAAGCTTTGGTTTTGAATGATTTGAATGATTTTTGTTTCCATATTTTCTTTCATTCATATTTTCTTTGCTAACTTATTTGCCTAGTATAAACAAAGCTCATTTGGAATGACTTCACTAATTTATCTTTTCAATTTTCTATTCATTAAGATTTTCTTTCCTAATATATGTTCCTTGAATTAAAAAGCTTTTTAGGTTATGTGAAAATGTCTTCCATGAAAGTCAACTACATTGGTCAGTTGCATATTGAAAAGGATTCTTGGAAAATAGTTGTAAGAATTATTAGGCTGTGAAATGTTTCTTATCGAAATTCCCCTAATGTTGCCTCTAATCTACAAATGTTGTTGCTTGATCAGAAGGTATATTCATTTTCTATTTCTTATTAATGATATTGATAGTTGACTATGTTAAAATGATTTTAAACAAATATGTTAATTTTTCACAGGGAGATAAAATCCAGGCTACAATTGGAATAGAGAAGTTAGTGTCCAAGCATCGTGATTCAGTTGGAGAAGGCAAATGAGTCATCATACATAAATTTGTTGTGGTTTATAAAGCAATTTAACACAAATATAAGATTAATTTCCACTTTGGCACTATAGTCAATGTCATTGATTCGATATTCCTCTATACTCTTTCAATTTCGTGCCATTCACAAATATTCTGTAAGATAAGATTCTAAGGGTTATTTGTTGGTAATATATATATATATATATATATATATATATATATATATATATATATATATATATATATATATATATATATATATATATATATATATATATATATATATATATATAGTGGTTTCCATTTCTATTTTAACACAATAAGTCATTTATGATATGATTTCTTTATTTAGTCTTTATTGACAAATTGTTTGTCCTCGTCTAATAGATGTCTTTGGATAGAGCAACGCATATGAAACTTGTAAAGAATTCCAAAGGAATAATCTCAAATTAAAATTTTATGAATCAATATTGATATATAAGAGGTTATATTTACCTTCAATAACTATTGTATTATACTCTTTATATGAAATAATATTTATGCATTAATATTATTTTCAAGAATAATAAGATCAAATGCACATTGTTTGGTGAATATGCTGACTTTTTGCTAAATACAACGAGGGATATACAAGAAATTTCAATCATTATTGTTTTCAACTTGCTATGATATCAAACTTTGTTGGTACATTATTATTTTCAAAACATTTTATGTAGCTTTACATTGTTCATTTTGGTGAAAAAATAAAACATATCACTCTTTTTCGCAGTGAGAAATCAAGATTTCTAATGCTTGGAATGGTTCAAAACTACTTGATTAATCTTCACATCCCTCTCGCTTCAAGATTTTAAATCGAGATAATTATATTTTTATGATGGCTTATTATCATCTTATTTTAAATTTGTATCATTGCATATATATGCACTACCTATTTATTCAATTCTTTTTTTTACTTTAGCCTCAGTTTGATAATGGTTGGGAAAACATCTTCCCAGATATACTCTCAGCTTGATCATCCTTTCTTAAGTCAATCTCCTTTGAATGATTTCTTATCTTTTGAAACAAGAAAGAAGGTTACTGAACTGAGACGGTGTGAGGTAAATTAAAAATGCATAATTCTTTTCTTCATTCTGAATTTATGCACCTATATCTTGCAAGCCGACCTATATTTTCATAACATTACAACATAATGGTATTTGTACTATTCTCGCAACCATTAGAAAGATCCAAACTGAGTAGAGTTGGTACACTGATGCATGCTACATTCATGGATGTAAAGTCAAAATTGAGAATGATCTATTTATGTGCTTTAAATATCGGAACACTCCAAATAAAATTGTAACAAGGTATACTATCATTTTAAATTTTACTTAAACTTAATGTTTTGTAACGATAAACACTAATCTTTGATATATTTATATATTCTAGATATAAAGTACATGTTCAAGTAAAAGATGCTTATGATGATCTGAGTCATTTGTGTTATTTGATGATCAAGCCTTCCCATTGATTCAAGTTAGTGCAAATGGTCTCGTAAATCATCTAATTAAGGTTTGTAAAAGATTATAATCTTTATTTTATTTTGATAATAAATTGTCTACTCTTTCATGTGTTTGGTTAGAATTAATTTGTTAATTAGGAAGGAGATGAAGATGAGTTTCCTAATGAGTTAGAATGCTTGGTTAAGAAAACTTATCTTTTCAAGGTACAAGTCACTGAATTTAATAAAATCAACAAATCTTCAAGTTTCACTGTTAAGAAAGTAAGTTGTAATGAGGAACTGATCAATAAATATATAGATTCTCCACCCCAGTCTCAAGCATTACTCTACTTCCCACTACATAGAAGAATAGCAACTATTCATCATTACATAAAACTTCATTGATATACTCAGATATGTATATATTGTAGCAATATTGATTTCATGAAATATAATATTCTTTCAAGAATGTTGTTCCGAGTGATTTTGCTACTGATCTTTTAGTAGGACCATTGGTCTTGATAAATTCTAACAAAGTCTGTGAGTAATAATACTACTTTTACACGCTCCAAAAAAATTTGTTCTATCAAGAAAATTTCAAGATTCTTTATTTTTATAATCATATTATTGTAGCAAATTATTTCATTTGGAGCCTTGGCTACAATTTATACTTAGCAAACTATATGATTGATTTCCTACCAAATTCAATTATCTAAATTTTCTTCTTTTCAATGACACTATATTAAAAAATTCAAATGTATATTATCTAATTGTAAAACCATTCATTGTTAAATTAATTAGATGTAAATAGGCATTCAGTAATCAATTATTGAGTTTTGTTTTGCAGGATTCAATTCTAGATGAATCATTAAGTAACAATCCTATTGATATTGCACCTCTGTCATCACTACCTACTGTGAACAAACAAGTATATACATGCCAGTAATATTATGTATAATATGGATCACACATGAATGATTATTCTTATTCATTTAAATTTATGCTATAGGATTCTATTCAATCAAAGCACTCCAACCAGCTTCTGCATCTAAAATTGTAAGACAATCTTTTGTTTTACAAAGTTGGAATTTCTTCTTTGTTGAAAAAACAATAACATAGTAACCTACAGAAAGTGTCAACACATAAGCTTCATCTTATAAGATACTTTTCATCCCGCAGGATTCAAATCAAGTCAATCACTCGCCATTTTCGTAAAACATTCTTGATGGGTGTATTTCTCTATCTGTAGTTGATAACAAAGTATGTACATCTATTTCTTCAATATATTCATATATTGTGTATTCCACTTATTGAGTTTATTTAATCACAGGATAATAGAGCTGCAATTTGTAACACTGAAATAGACATTACTTCCTCAACTCAAATCACACCTTATATTTCTAAAATGAAGAGACCAATATCAGAAATTTTTTATGTTGATATGCCTTTATGTGATTTAATATCACCACAAATGTCTTCAACTAAGTTGGTCACCAAAATCAAAAGAGAAAAGTTAACTTAACTATGAAATGTTCAAGAATGACCAATTTTTTGTCAACTGCTTTTTGTTTAGTAAATTATCTATCTATTTTGGAGCCTACAAGTATTTTGTACTTGAGTAGTAAACTATCTTTCTGTCTTTTGTACTTGTATAAATATAGCTCTCATATTTTAGGACTCGTTTTGTTTGTAAGATTCCTATTTTATCATAATCTTATTTTATGACGCATAATATGTAAATATATTATCTTCAATTTTTCCTCCTTTGCAATAGATATATTCAATCTTCCTTATTATATAATTAAACTTCAAAAAAATGTTCAGTAAATAAACATAATATTCATAAACATCTTTCATTCTATTAATGAACTATTTGCATTTAAGCATAAAATATTTTGCTAAACAAAACGAAACTTTGCTTCATATTGAAATTAAAACACATATGATGAAAAGTTTCATATGAATTGTACTTAACATAATGCTTTAATAATATGCTAATTAAGTAATATTTATACAAATTAGATCTATGAGCTGGTAAATTATTTAAATCAATAAATATTTTTATAAAAATTAGTTATTTTAAATAGTTAAAATTCATTATTTACTTTGTAACAACCCGTACAAAGCACAAGGTTGAGAACTAATTACAGGTAAAAATGGAGATAAAATTTAATAAAAATGTATTAAAACAATATCTTAAATATATAAATTAACTCCATTCCAAAGTTGAACCGTGGAAAATACAAGAACAATTAACAAATACACAAAAACAAAATGTAAGATTTCAACGATAACGTGCATACTATAAAACTAAAATATTACCAATATGATCCTCAAGTGTCCAGCGTGGTGGTGGTAAAGACTATGCTTCGCCGGCCGGAGGTGGAGGATACACAATGGACTTCTGAAACTTGCCACCAAAAGGACCCTCGAAGTAGTAATTTCCAGGAGGATCGTAGGAGCAAACGTACAAGTAACCCTTGTTGGAATTGCATGTGACACGGGCGCAACCTACACGCTCAGTCGCCTTCCACACAAGCTGCGTATAGTGGCCGCAGATACTGTTGTTGATGCACTCGTTTGTTACGGCGTCATAGTTCGAGGACTCGTCAGCCCAACACTTGACGACGTCGGCCGGCGTCCAGTGTCCTTTGAGACTCCAGAACAAGTTTTCACCATAGGGGCTCTTGGGAGAATGCATCAACAAGCAATCGTCGACACGTTGGTTAGCCCAACGAGTTGCGTATCTCTTCAATGTCCTGTTCCAAGACAAGGGCTTCACGTTTTTGGCTAGCCTGATCTCGTTATGGGCAAGAATAAACTTCCGTGCCAGTTGTTTGCCATCGTAAAGAGGTTTCTTGTTGCCATCACCTGTGCCAGGACTACCAGGTTTAGGATCAGATTGATGAGGCGGAGGTGGTTGAGATTGATTTTGAGATGGGGGAGGCTGAGATTGGCTCTGAGACGGAGGTGGTTGAGATTGATTTTGAGATGGGGGAGGCTGAGATTGGCTCTGAGACGGAGGTGGTTGAGATTGATTCTGAGATGGAGGAGGCTGAGATTGGCTCTGAGACGGAGGATGGTGACTCTGAGGTAGCTCGTGAGATGGATGAGGGTGAGGTTGATTCTGAGGATTATCTGTTTGATGATGGTGATGGAGATGACTCTCAGCAATGGAGACTATAAGAACAAGAAATGTCAGGATTGGAACTGCGAGGTGGTACCGAAATGTCAACATTGGAAATGGGTTTTCGTTTTGTTCACTTCTGTTTTGACCTTATCGTTTCCAAGGAAAGTTTATGGCTATGGCCGCTCTCACAAAAGAGCAGAGACAGAAGAGAAAAGGTGTGGTGTCTTCGTTGTCACCTCCATTGTTCACTACTATAATTAGACAGAAGTGTATGTACGTACCACATTAACAAGAGCTAATAATGGAACATCGTGTTTTTACTATAATTGGAGTATCAGGGTAACAAGAAAAACTTGTCTTGCCTGTAAAATCTCTCCAATGTTCAGTTTCCAATTTTCTATGCCTATGTTCGCAGGCCAGGAACTAGGAAATCAAGTGCCAAGGTTTCTATAAATAAATTAGAAACAGATAAGTCGACGAGAGGTTCTCTTGATTTAAGTGAGATTATATATTTAAATTATTCTTATGTATGCAGTTATTTAAAATTTAGAATCAGAATTTTAGCCCGCAAAAAATCTAAGTGAATTGAGTAAGAATTAATCTAAAAGTAGATACTTAAAAGTATCTTCTCCTGATTGAAATCTTATGCACCTCGTAGGAAAGAAAAGAAAAAAAAAAAAAGGAAACTTTGTGGCCTTACAATTTGCTGATACCTAAAATGCTTGGATTGGAGGAGAACCCTGAGAAAGTTCCGAGGCTGTAGGGTCTTCACAGACAATGATCTTACAGTCAACGTTGTTTCAAGTCCTCACGGATAACGTATTTGTACATGTACCTGTATTTTGTATTACTCTTATCTCTATAATTTTATTTTATTTTATTTTCTAAGGTTTATTTTTCATTTTGTCTTAATTAATTTACCTTATTCTTACGTAATCAAACAATCATATCAACATAAATTAACTTTAATGCAATAATTAAAAATTCAACCTATTCAGTTGATTAATCATAAAAATCATGATCCGTCCAATTTTTTGGTTCAATTTTCAACTTTTCAATTTTATTTACTTTAATAATTTTTGTTGTTAAAATTAATAATTTGTTAATTAATCAGTTAATTTTTATAAGTTAATAAGTTCTTATAAACTAAAATAAATCAATTAATTTTATTTAATAATCTTTTTTAAATTGAACTTTAATTTTTCGATAAGTAAAGAAAATATTTTAATTATATTTTAAAATTTTAAATTTTATTTAATGTTTAATTGGTTTTATAATGGTATAATATTTTTAAATCTTAAACTTTTTTTACGGGTTTAATTTTGGATCCAATTTTAAAACATTGTGCAACGACTACAATCTCATTAAATGCAAATATTCCACATTAGTTCTATTTAAAATTGTTTCGATTTATCCATTAGATTAATTAAATCATGATAATAAGAAAATGAGTAAAACGTGCAATTCCAAATAAAAATTTATATCCACACCATGTAATTTAATCTAAAATGTATTTTTCAATAAATATTTTATTTCTTTTATTTTGTGTTATCAACGATAAGTAACAAAATTAGCACTCAATTATACCTTTAAGATTTATCAACTGCTAAAATATAAGTTTCAATTAAAAAAGAAATATATAATCTTATTTAATAATATAAAATATTAATAATGATCGATTATTAAAAACTTAATAGATTCGATCAGTTCAACCATAAAAGCTTTAAATCATTCAATTTTAGAATCGATTTTCAAATTTTAGTTCAATTTATTTTAATAATTCTTGTTGTTAAAAGCCTATCAATTTCAGAATTAATTAGTCAATTTTGTAAATTAATAAATTGTTATACAATAAAATAAATTAATTAATGTTTATTTAATAATATATTTTAATTAAATTTCAAATTCTTCAATAATCTCTTTCAATCATATTTTTATCTTAATTATTTTGTTTTATTTCTTGTCCGATTTTTAAAATTGAAATTTAAAGGAAATAAAAGCATTTCCAAAATATGCTAAATAATAAATCTTTGAATTAAAATTGCGCTTAACCTACTGTTTGAAACTTTCAATCAATTCATTATCGAATCAATTCAATTACATTAATGAAGTTTTATCAATTCAATTTACATCGTTGGAACAAATGTAATAATATTATAATTGAATTCAATTACACCGTTTTAACAAATCCAAGAATATTAATCAATTCAATTACACTAAATTCAATTATACTGTTTGTAATAAATCTATTAAAATTAGAATTGAATTCAATTATTTCATATGATACATTAACCCTAACTAAAAATAATATTATCCAAAATAAAAATCATTATAAAATTAGTGATCTTTATTTTTTAATATAATTTCTGTTAATATATTATTAAATTATCTTCAAAATATATAAATTTTAATTTATATTTGATTTAATAATTGAAAATAATTTAAATAAACATTCCGCTTTAGATAAGAAGATAATTTTAAAATGTTTCATTTAATTTAATTAAGAATTTATTAATAAATATTATATAAGATATTAAAATAAATTTAATTAATTAAAATATAAAAATGCAGCAAGCTCGCTAGCTTGCTTTATTAAAAATAATTAATTAATTAAATTTAATTTGATCTATTATATAATATTTATTAATAAATTATTAATTAAATAAAAATGAAACATTTTAAAATTATCTACTTATCTAAAACATAATATTTATTTAAATTAATTTTAATTATTAAATCAAATATAAATTGAAGTTTATATTTTGAAGATAATTTAACAATAAATTAACAGAAATTATATTATTAAATTATCTCAAGCTTGCTTTGTTTTTTAATTTTAATTAATTAAATTTATTTTAATCTCTTATATAATATTTATTAATAAATTATTAATGAAATAAAATGAAACATTTTAAAAATTATTATTTTGAAATAATATATGGGTTATTAATAATATTATTATTATTATACATTGGTCATCATCATCATCATTATTATTATTATTAAATTTATTTTAATCTCTTATATAATATTTATTAATAAATTATTAATGAAATAAAATGAAACATTTTAAAATTATTATTACTATTATTATTATTATACATTGGTCATTATTATTATTATTATTATTATTATTATTATTATTATTATTATTATTATTATTATTATTATTATTATTATTATTAAATTTATTAAATTTATTTTAACCTCTTATATAATATTTATTAATAAATTATTAATTAAATAAATGAAACATTTTAAAATTATTATTTTGAAATAATATATGGGTTATTATTATTATTATTATACATTGGTCATTATTATTATTATTATTATTATTATTATTATTATCCTTTGGAATGATAATAATAATATACACTTTTATACAAACTTAAAATAAATTATTTTAATTAATTAAATTTATTTTAATCTCTTATATAATATTTATTAATAAATTATTAATGAAATAAAATGAAACATTTTAAAATTATTATTACTATTATTATTATTATACATTGGTCATTATTATTATTATTATTATTATTATTATTATTATTATTATTATTATTATTATTATTATTATTAAATTTATTAAATTTATTTTAACCTCTTATATAATATTTATTAATAAATTATTAATTAAATAAAATGAAACATTTTAAAATTATTATTTTGAAATAATATATGGGTTATTATTATTATTATTATACATTGGTCATTATTATTATTATTATTATTATTATTATTATTATTATTATTATTATCCTTTGGAATGATAATAATAATATACACTTTTATACAAACTTAAAATAAATTATTTTAATTAATTAAATTTATTTTAATCTCTTATATAATATTTATTAATAAATTATTAATTAAATAAAAATAAAATATTTTAAAATTAACTTTTTATCTAAACTTTAATATTTATTTAAATTATTTTTAATTAATAAATCTAATTTTATTTGAAATTTATTGGAATGAAGATAATTTAATAATGTATATTAGTTAACAGAACCAAGCCACCAATACCAAAAAACAAAATAGAAATCTCATGTGTTGCGTCAACAAGAGCAGCTCCTCCATTGAATTCAATTCACGCAATTTCAGGCGTGAATTGAATTAACAAAGAGGCAATGAATTGAACTCAAGCGTAAATTCAATTCATTGCTTTTTTGTGATTCCAAACACCCGATTCGGCCTTTCCAAACATAGGGTAAATAAGTTATAATGAATGTTCAAAATTAACATAATCGCCAAAGACGTACGGACCATTCGATTCATAATTTTACGCACCTCAGCTTAAGATAGTCGTCACCTTCGTCAATTAACGCGCAGCGGGAATGGATCAGCTTTCTTACCTTCCACGCAACCAAAAGTACCAAATTCTTCGAGCAATCGTCAGAGCTGTGTATTGCGAATCCCACCCACATCGTATCTGACGTTATCCGAAACACCTCGCTCGAATCGGTTCGGGTCGTGGAGTGAATTTTGGCGCCATGAGGGTTTTGAATTGGTTGAACTGTATAGTTTCAGCTGGTTTTGTGGTCTCTTGGATCTTTCTCAGCTGCTTTCCAGGTAAGTACTTATTTCTGGATCGTATTTTTCTTTAGCCGGCATATTTTGCGGATACATTTTTGTTTTCTGTGAAATTGAAGGCATATCTGATTTCGGCAGGATTTGCAATATCAGGAGTTGTCTCGCTCGAATCGATTAAGATTTATAAGACACACGAATTGTTTAGGACGGAACCTACGGTGTTTTTTCGATGTAAAGGGGAGAACGGGACGGAATTGCCTGATGTTAAGGAAATCAACGTGTCTTATACTTTCAATGGAGAAGAATCTTGGCAGGTAATTGACTAATTTCTGCTATTTTTTTCAAGTAATAAATGACCCAATTTAGTTTTAGGCAAGACAGTGTCTCTGATATATTAAAGATTGAATTTTTCACTCATGATTTTAAGCACTGGAATTGTGAATTTTTGGTGATTGGCAGCCATTGACGCAACTTGCGAGTAAGAAGTGCAAGCGTTGTGGGTTCTATGAGGAGGACAACTTGAAACCGGATGATGTGTTTGATGAATGGGAGTTTTGTCCTAAATATTTTTGGGATTCTGATGGGAAATATAGAAGAATCAAGGTGGAGGAGTTTGATGCTACGTTCTTGTGTCTACAGTGTGCATCTCTAGCTGCTGGTGAGTGCGTTATCATTTCTGCATATGACACACCTTTACACGCTTCTTATTTGTGTATCGAGTTTTCTTAATAGCTTAAATTGGTGGTAGGAAATGGTTGGCTTTGGTGTCAAGAACTCTTTTAAGTCAATATCCATGTTTAATACGAATGCTATGGACTAGCTTGGGCTGTATCTTATTAACTGTCAAACAAATGTGTTAACCTTAACTTTTTGTCTCTTTTAGTACAGATTCACATACTTTATGTTAGAATGTAAAGATTGCAAAGGCATGTCCTAGACCTATAAAAATAAATTTTTATTAATTGAATGTCGAATGCCTTGCTTGATGCACCTAACTTATTTTCACAGATTCGATAACAGGATTCTTCATAAGAGGTTTAGTTGGTCTATGCTAGTTGTCACTTTATCCCGAACTTTACTCCTTGTACGTTAACGTGTGAGTCTAGGTTGAGTTGGTTCTTTTCAGAAACTTAGATGCCATAGAAATTGTGTCCTTGCTGTCAGATGTGTGTTATATGGCATTGTGACACTGACACTTATCCTTGTGTATTCTTTTGGTAAAACTAGGAGGTCTTGAAATGTAGAATAGCTTTATGGAGTCTCTTTTTGCATAACCACTTGTATGCATGGCCACATTTCTGCATTTCTCCTTGTTTGTGGTACAATTTATTCTTTGTTCGGAAGTCTAGCTATGATTTTGTTCTTCACGTGTATACAGATGCCAATGCTTCCTCAGGCACGCATGACAGTGGAAAAGGAAGGCATCTTGCTGTGATCATAGTCATAAGTACTCTAGCTTCGACTGTATTGATAGTCGGTCTATTAGCTGCATACAAATATTGGCTAAAGAAGAAAAGAGAGCAAGAACAAGCTCGATTCCTGAAGTTATTTGAAGATGAGGATGACATTGAGGATGAACTTGGCTTTGGAACAGATATATAAGAGGAATGAAATTTGATAAGTTTTTTTACAGAATGTTGATTTTACACAAATTTTGTCACTGAAAATGATCCAGAAGAAAGGTTTAGTCCGACCTTTGTATAGTGATGGATGAGTTCTGCACATGTAAGTCGGGATGGTGATACCCTAGTTTGATATTTCAAATGTATCATATCAGAGATAATTCAGTGAATGTAAAAAAATAACCAACAAAAAGTTTATAATTTTAACTGCTGAAGTCTCACCTTTTGATTTTGGTATTGAGACACCCATTACCTATTATCACCCATCTGAATTCCGGTAGTCCTTTTGGTCGAGAAAAGTGACAAAAGGATGTGGTTATCTTGACCTGAAGCCTCAAGCCTGTGTGGTTTGAGCAAATACCTCAGACACCAAGAATCAAGGATGTACCTACTTCCAACATGTGTATGAGTGTTTCATTTCTGTTTTACCTCTTGGTTTCCCGACAAACAGGGCGTTTCTCTGACTCTGGAGACTGCTGTTGTTGAGTGGTCGATTAGTGAGAGCGATTTCCGGCCGCCGAAGGAAAGTCCGGCTGAGTGGCTGTAACGGTGGTGAAGTTCTGGTTTGTCCTTGTAGCTATAAGCTTTACAAGATCTATCTGATAGGCTTGTTTTGCTCCTATAATTGACAATGCATGAACGTTACCTATTGTATTGGAGTATTTCAAGACATTCAAAATTAGAATTGGATTCAAATGATTCCATGAGAAATAATGATTTCATAGTCCCAATACACAGTACAACAGAAACGTTGATTAGAAACGTCTCCTGTTGGCTAGTCAACATAAACTTTTATAGAACCAAACTAGTTAATACTTAAACAACATATATCTTTACCATAAAGGAGAGAAAGCATAACGCACTTGGCTGATTACAGCCGAAAGTAGTAAAATAGATACTGAAAGTGAAACAAAATGGCACAAATTAAAACGCAAAGCAAACTATTCTTGCTGATCAAAATTAGAAAGTTCCAAATATATATATTCCCCAAGTACATCAAATGATTCAAACACTTTAAAGAAAGCTGGGAAGTTTGAGTTTTTCCAGGTCACAAGCTAAGGCAATATCATTCTACCACACTTTTCTATGGTGATTCACTGCCTCTTGGAGGGCGGCGGTTATTTTCATAGTCATCATCAGTAGGGCTCCTAGGACTGAGACTACCACCACTACGGCCATTAACTTGGGAAGGACTTCCATATCTCCCATTTCCAGGACTCAGCCTATCGAGGCTCCTGCTCCTGCTCCTTCCCCTTCCCCTTCCCCTTGGGCTTGCACTATATTCCGACCTATCTTGTCGATCATTCAATCTCGGAGAAGGGCGTGGACTACCTTCCTCAGCCATTGGGCTGCGCTTCCTACTCTTTGATGGTGGACTATTCTTTGGCTCAGGGCTCAATGACCTGCCTTCATTCTCAACACTGGTCTCTCTTAGGTGGTGGGGATCTCGACCGCTGATAAAAAAGAAATGGAGAAATATGTAATAAGCCCAGACATGCAGTGAAATATCAAAAATGGCCAAGAGATTGATCAGAAATGAGCATTGTGACACATAAAGCTAACATACCTGTAACTACGACCTCTGCTGTAGCTTGGGCTTCGGCTCCTGCCACGGCGTGGAGAACGAGATCTAGCTGGTGAACGGGAGTAGCTCCGACCCCGTCTGGTAGAAAGACAATAAAACAAGAATTAAAATGATCTCCAACTTTGTATTATATGAAAGCAAAATGTGTGACATGATCCAGTTAAAGGATAAGCGAATGACATTACTTTAGTTTTTTGGGACTGTTCTTGCAATTCCTCTCTATATGGCCTCTTTCTCCACAGCGGTAACACTTGTTCTTCCAGTCCCCAGCCTTGCAATCTCTAGCCCAGTGGCCATCTATGCCACAATTGAAACAGCGACCAGATCCTGGAGGAGGGCCTCTGCCCAAGTATTCTCGAGAACCACGAGGTACCTAACAATGTATCCAAAGACAACACTAAGATCAGTTTGTTCAAAATAATGAAGAACCCTGCCACTGAGTAATCGAACCTAATCATAAACAATGGGAATGAAGTTTGGGAATACTTATGAAAAATGCACGGATGATCATTGACCTTATCCAACCCAACCCTTTTTTGGAGACCAAAATCATACATAATTATATAACGTATGAGAAGCAAAGCTAGATTGCCTGTTTGTAAGTAATAAACAAGATCCATCAATCAACATTCTATTTTTCTATTATTTTATAGTTCCACACGTCATTACATGTTTTTATAGTTCCCACAAGCAATCTCAAAACATTTCACCCGACCCTACTCCTATATAGCAATCACATAAAGATGTGCTAATAGACATTATAACCAATGAAACATTAAGATATTGAACTCACCCCCTTTGCAAATTCCACAATGATCGACTTCCATCAAGATCCTTACCATCCAAGTGATATCTTGCATCATCTGCATCTCGAGGGTCACTAAATTCCTGTTCAAAAGATGTGAGAACAAAGAAAAAGAGCCCCACATATTTTGCTTTAAACTATGTTCGGATTATTGTACAACACTTGCACGATCATTCAGAAACTAAAGGAATAAGTTTCATCAAAAGTATGCAGATTTAATCATTGTGCATAAAGATACAGAAAGAATTAACACAAAAACACTTACAACAAATGCGTAGTCACGCTCATATCCACATCTCGAATTCTGCTAAACGGTTGCCACAAAAGTAAGGCCATCATTACTTAAGTACTGCAAGTGTATGATACTTCACCCCTCATAGGCGAACTAAACACCAGTTTGAGATTGTTGCCAATTCCATAAAAATACGCAATAACATAATAGAAAGAATCGCCAAAGTCTCTTATAACTCGGCAAGAATTTCCATCAAATCCACCAAGGCAACCCCTCACCATAGACCTCCAGGTTAGGCAAAAAGGCCCGAAACCTTCAACAAGATCATTTGAGTTAAGACAATATGACACCTAGGTCCGCAATTCCCACAGAGATAATGTTATAGCTCAAACAGAAATTGACGCACGAAACAACTGCTGAAAACCTAACATTTCCACTTTTGTATTTGGAGAAGCCAAATCACAAACCCTATTAACTACCATTGGCAATCCAAAATGCTGAGGACACATTTCAATGTGTGGAATCACAATACAGAGAGTTCCAAAAACTACAAATGGACAGCTTATAGGTGGAATTTGTAGAAGCTTCCACGCCTTCCCATAGAATTGGCAAGCAATTCAAAAGAAGGATATAGAATAGGAGCTTTGGATCAACCTAAGTATACTTCAAAAACTTATTACCTTCCATATTTGCTGAAAACATACTCCAGGTCGCGCGATCGGGTCCGAGAGCCAAGGTGGCCAACATAGAGTCGCGTATTTGCGTATCGATCATCATGGCGTGGCATTTTCAAACTGCAGTCAACAAAAAGGCACCATTACTGAGCACAAAGCACATAAAGATAACCATAAATCAAGAAGCAAACTTTAATCCACAAAATCGATGACCACAAAAAGAAATTGAGAGACTTATCCGATTCGAAACCATAAAAATTAGAGTAAAAAGCACAATCTTTTTCAAAAACCAGATCTGTCAAGAATTGAATAATATATAATTAAACCACGCCTTTCACATATCAAACACGAACAATGAAAAAGCGTATTCTTCGGAATCGTATCATTCACATGAAAAGCAACAACGTTGACCTAATCCCACCCAACAAGCTCGAATTCGATGTAAAAACCTAACAATAACAGCTAAAGAAACCGTAATCTTGAAGACGAGCAGTTGATTTACAGTATTAGTACCTGGATAAGTAAAATCCCCAAAATGTTTCAACAGCGTCTAGGTTCCCTCTCGCGAAGAGGCTAGGGTTGATTTATAGAAAGGCACAGTTTGAAGAGCTGCATTTATCTGTGTGACTGGAATTTAACGGTCAGGATTCGTTTTGGTTAATCCAAGGGTTGTAGTTCGTTGAAAATTCCTTTATTATAAGGTGATGGATCGATGATTCGATGGTTTGGGCTTAATCGATCGGGCCACCGGAGAAGATGATGGGCTGATTGGTTGAGCCCATGAACAAGTGCATCCTACAATAATGCAAAGACAATAAAATAATCGAAATAAGAAAATATAATTAAAATATGATATTATTGATTATGGGTATTTGGTATGATATTAAACAAATTTAATAATTATGTAAATATTTGGTGTTAAATATTAAAAATAAAAATAAATTTTTTAACTCATATTTAGTTATTATATGATTTATTTTGTAAATAAATAATTAAAATATTTTATATTTTATAATTAATTAATTTTTCAACGATTTGTAAAATTACTAAATTTAAATAATTATGAATGATTTTAATGATAAAATAAAAATATCATTAAAATAAAATAAAAATTATTTAAAATAAATATAAAAATCTTAATTTTGATGATAATATTTTGAGAAGAATCAATATCTTTTGACAATATCTTAATAATATTTTTGATAATAACATAATAATATTATAATAACATCTCTTATCTTTATACCCACACCCCATTAGGAATTGAACTTCAGAAAATTCATTTCAATTTTGTAATTCCTTATTTCATCTTTTACCAATAACCAAATAACTAAAAATTAAAAATAAAATTTCTATTCCTATCTCCACCTCATATGGTTGATGTGAGGAGTTGTTTGTGCACAATGAGGATAGAGAAGATACATATCATCTGTTTTTTCAGTGTACTTGGCATGTCATTGGCTATGTTGCTATGAATCGAACACTGGTTTTATGATCTACACGATTGGAAAGACTGGTTGTGTTTTGTGTTCACAGTTGAGGGCTAAAGTGCTAAGCTTTTGGTCACAACTCACAACACTGCTTGCCAATGGAGACAGTGACTCTATCCACACAGAAAATTACAACTCACGCGATCGTACGGGCCATTGTTTAAATCCAAGATGGCCATCATCTCCGGTGTGGCATTAAGAGATCCTTGCTGCACTCTAACGAGGATATTGAGCTTCCAACTTTTTCAATACAATGCTAATGACTCCCCAGTCAAAGCCACGATACTGGAGCCATCGTACAATTCTTGATTTCCGTGTCTCTTTTGGAACATCCTGACCACGTAACCACTGCTTTGAAGCTTGAGCCATTAGATGATCCATAGAATTCTTTGACATGCCAAGCTTTGAATCTTGATCTTCATGTTCACCCTCCTCAAAGACTAGTTTTATGGCCTTCTCCATGTCAGCTTGACTTACACCCTTGCTGCACAAAGCCTGGTCAGACAATAGGACTGCACCATTTAGTGGCCATACTATCCGTTGAAGTTAACAGATGATGTGTAATAGATTATGTTTTAACAATTCCTCCACCTTCCCCTCCCCGTCCCTTGAATTCTGTTTCGAGTGGATTTTACCCGCTTACTGTTGCCAAGTAAAACCACGCTCCACAATCACATGATACAATTATCAAACATAAAAGGAAGAACTATTAAAGATATTTTTGGTGATCT
This sequence comes from Erythroxylum novogranatense, assembly GCA_029891385.1. Classification (NCBI taxonomy): domain Eukaryota; kingdom Viridiplantae; phylum Streptophyta; class Magnoliopsida; order Malpighiales; family Erythroxylaceae; genus Erythroxylum; species Erythroxylum novogranatense. The sequence goes on from CM057232.1 coordinate 110,280,390, forward strand.
ACACACAAAAAAGGCAGTTTCTACGTCAAAAAGATTGCATATTTATCCACGTTTCATATTTAAATGAACTGAGTTTGTTGTATGAATTTATAGACTACCACAATTAGGGTTGCAATTCTGAAGTGAACCTACAGACTTCTAATCTTCTATAGTTAAATTGATGCGTGTAGGCCAGATAGACTCTGTTTAACTCTTCCTAGCAAATTCTAAAGATTTAAAGGAAACTAGGATGCCAAAATCTACACTTAATTGAGTAGAAGAGATATTAAATGTACGACCAACAATATTAATGTGCAGAATCTTATCAAATCTAGATTTACGAACAAAGCAGCAATTTGTAAAGAAATGTCGATCAAATAACGACAAAAGCAATTGGTAAAATGGAAGCGTATAGTTGACCCAGGAGATGGTGACAGAAATACGTTAATGGCTCCAGTTGGCACTTGCTGGACTTGAGACGTTTTGGTAAGAAGAGAAGAGAGCTTACCTGCTTGATCCGCTTAGGTCCCCAGCTCCTGGAAGACCATCTAGAACGACAAAATATTTCTGCATACCAGCTATCATTTATCAGCCCTCTGCAACAAATGAGACAATCAGCAACTTGACAATCCACAACTATAGGATACACCAAGCATGTGGAAGCATAGTTCCTAGCAAAACTGCAACTGGATCATGTCTTTAAAACGCAGAATCTACATTCCTAAAAAGAAAAACAGTCTGCAAAGAAAATGAGAAATGGATATAATGACCTTAGAAGCACTTCATATGAACTAGCTAGTCACCTGCTCTGAAAATCAGTCACTAATGCCTCCACAAGATGAGGAGGAAACTTCTTCCCACATAGTTTCTTTCTTAACTCGACTGATGTAAATGCCCTGCAAGAAGTAAGGAAGCTTAGGAAGATAGATAATCAAGAAAAAATCTCGAAAAGAACAGAATGAAGCTAAATCAGTTTACCCCCCTTCACCCCAACTAACCTTATTTGAGTATCAAACAACAATTGTGATCAATACAGGAAGAGAGAATATGGAGAAATCAAATGGATGATTTCAGCATACTTATTCAAAGATATACAATATACATTAACAAATGTAAATAGTTGTAGTTAGGTGCTCACAATATCCAGAATATTCTTTGCACCAATGTACATGTGCACAATAGCAATTGGACATGTGTGCTTAAAGAACTCCAGAAGAGTGATCTTATATGATAAACATACGGAAAGTGTATGTCTTCGCAATAACCATGTTCTAACCTTGTAGCAAGTAATTCAACTGCCACTTTCTCTGCATCTTGCTTGGTTTTAATGTCAAAAGGACTTGCTTTATGAATCCTCATCTCCTCATTCATATCTTCTGGCTCTTTCATGAGTTTGTTGTTATCAATACTGAAGTTGAGATTTATTTCTTTTCCTGAAAATTTCAATGATGGAAAACTTTAGATGTGATGCTTAACTGGTAAACACTAAGAAAGTTGCTTATTCGGCTCCTTTCTTTATGACATGATCAAAGGCAATAATAATTGTAGAAAAAAGGGAAATAAGAAAATGCAAGAACTGTACTGTAATAGCTTCATTTTTCAAACAAATTCAGGCTAATTAATTTCGAAGTCCCATGGCACAGAAAAACACATTTTTAGTATTTGGTATCTATATCGAAACACATTGTCTCCTCGAACAAAAAAATTGGAAGAAATGAACAAGTAGAAGCTCAAACAAAAGACAAGGTATCATGAAGTTATTGAAATCACCTGGTTCATAAAGTGAACTGGGAATTCCATTCCTTTTCTGAGCCTTCTTATCCAAACCAAAAGTTTCACCAGTACTTCTCAAGTTTTGCGTAAATGCCACCTTTTCAAAGCCCTTCACGGGTAAAGAATTCTCAGAGTCATCAACCTTCGAAGATATCTTAGGAATGTACCTTATGGGAACCGAAGAGTTATTATAATCCCTGCCTTTCAAACGCAACATTGCCGTGCTTCTCTTTCCCCTAAAAATCAAATCACTATAATCAAGAACAACCTAAAACCTCCAACCTTCCCATACCTAAAAGGAAAGTAAGAAATTTTCAAAACTTTAAACACTCAAGGAGTGGCGCCTAATTATCAGACTATAGCTTCAGAGAAATAATGTCCAATTTCCAGCAGCCAAGAAATGGATATTACAACAGAAAGTCATGCCCGATTAGAATTAGAAGCATAACTAGATGGGATAAGCAAAATCTGAAACGAAGTTGTTCCTTTTCCACTAGTATCTTATAAAACAGACATTGAAAAAGACATTGAGGAAGACACCTCACCAGTTATTCGAGAAGACGCGAAATTGGAGACAATAAGACATTTTAGAGGCAAAATTTCCAGCAAGAATCGTCATTTTGCCGAGCTCAAGAGACGAATTGGTTAGTTACAACTAACAACCCTAGCTAGCTCTCCTCTGAGAAAATAAAAGGGCAGTAGATTTTACTTGATAGTGTCAACGTTCATAGAGTTATTTTAGATTTCAGAATCATGTAAAGAACCAAGAATATGTAAACAAGTTGAAGGCAATGGAATCCTTGAAGATGATGATGACGAAGAAGTATAAAACCTATGTCTGCTCAGAATTTGGTTTGACGTAATTTTTAATTTTATTTTTATTTTGAAGATTTTAATTTTTAATTTTAGTTTTTATTTTATTTTATTTTTAAAAACATTTCTTAAAAATCGATTAAAAATAATAACAAGATATATAAATGAACTAATTAAATATTATGTTCATTAATTAAATATTACTGACTCAACCAGGCTTGAGCTAATTTAATTTAATTTAAATTAACAATTTATAATAATTATAATAAATTATTAACTTAAATTAATTGAATTCAATTTTAAATATTTAATTTAATCATTATATAAATAATATTTGATTAAGATATGTTAGATAAATTTTAAAAATTATAACTTAAAATCTTTTTGTAATTTTAATTTATTCCTTAACTCAATTTAAATTTCCGTTAAATTCAACTTTATATTTGAACTTGAGTTTGATACTATATAGCATGGATACGATAAAATAGAGCCATGTCTCATGTGAGCTCTACACGCCCGGAGATGGCTTATACCACTTAATGGAATATATACTCCATATTTTTTTTAAAGGGCTTACAAAGTATCAAATATATTATGAATTCTAAAGTTTTTCTTAATTTTAAATTTTAATATATATATATATAATGTGTCTGTGCTCACCAAATTTTAGAAGTTGATGTGTCTTCGTATTCGTGTCCATGTCGTGGTCATGTGGTCTGCTTCTTAGGTTTGATCAATTTAAGAATATCAAAATTATGTTGAATATTATTAAATTTATTTTAAAATTTTTAAAATTAATATTTTTTAATTTTATGTGAAATTTAAATTAAACTTAAATTTGGGTTGATTATATTTTAAATTTAAGTTCAATTCAAAAGTCTGATCAGGGGATCTTCTAAGTTTAAGCTAGGCCAACTTGAGTTAGCCGTAACATTGCGAGAAAAAAGCGAAAACCTGAAAGTGAGTGTTGCAGAACAAATTGGGATCAACGAAGCTGGTGGGACTATAGAGTTTATTGATTTCACAAATCCTATAAATCACAATAAATAGTCGTTCAACGCACAACAAGCCGAAGTGTTTAGAGAAGAACTATGGACCATGCTTAACTGTCACTCTCTCTGAAACAGATGCTGCACTCTTTTAAGGCCTTGTAACAACAGGGAAATCTACAAGCACTCTTTGCGGACAGACGACAGAGGAAATGGTAGAGGAGAAGACTGGAGACGCACGACAGAGCTAGATGTTAGGTAAAGGGACTTTGTCCCATATTGAAAATGAGAGAGGGAGGGGGGAGGCCAAACAAGTATAAATAAACCCCCTCCCCCTCTCATTTATCCCATCCAAAAAAAAATCAAAGAAAATTTATTAACTCTTAGTAAGAGTGGTAAATTTTGGTGAGTAAATTTTTGGGGTGTATTGGAGTAAGGGTTGAGAGTGTGTGAAAACACTAGTGAGTTGAGTGTTGAGTGTAAACACTTGTAAGTGTTGTTTTTCTCCCTAATAAAAAGGGTGTGCAGTAGCCCCGGAGACGTAGGTGCAATTTGGCCGAACTCCGTTATCAAATTTTGTGTTGTTTTACTGGCGTTTTTCGTTGCGTGGAAATAGTTTAATTTCCTAACAATTGGTATCAAAGCCTTGGAGAAGTGAGTATGCTCTGTAGTCGCCACAGTAGTGGATCTTCTACATCAGAAAACTTGCCTTGGGTGTGTTGAAGCTTGGAGTTAGTATGCTCTACAGTTGCCACAAGAGTGGATCCTCTGTATTAGAAAACTTGCCTCAGCTTGGGATAAATACACCATGCACGTAACTTCTGTCTAGGAGGTCGGGTTTTAAGTGGGATCGTTTGTGACCCCTCCGCCCTTTCCTGGGATTTTACGTGGAATGGTAATACTTTCTAAGGAGTTTGTTTGATGGTCTTTCTTGGGTATTACCGAATTGGTTCACTTCACTAGTTGTCTACCTCAAAAGAAACTAGAAGTCAGTGGGAGTAATGGCGCCAGATGATATGCTCAACAAAATCTATAAGTTCGATGGCACGGATTTCGAATACTGGAAGATGCATATAGAGGATTATTTGTATCAGAAGAACCAGTTTCTACCGCTTGGAAAGAAGCCGTAAAACATGTCAAGAAGAATGGGTTATTCTCGATGTGTAGGCCTTTGGAGCAATCAATGACCTTATCCTTAATATAGCCTTTAATGTGTTAAAGGCAAAAACCACAAAAGCCCTTATGGAGGAACTAACGGAGTATTATGAAAAACCTTTATCAGTAAACAAAGTACATTTGATGTGGCGTTTGTTCAACTTGAAGATGGCGGAAGGCACCTCTATAGATCATCGTATCAATGAACTCAACAAAGTCTTGAATCAGTTGAGTACAGTGAATATTGAACTTGATGATGAAATATAGGCTTTAATACTTTTATCATCCCTCCAGAGAGTTGGAGTGCTACGGTCACATCAAGAATAACCCAATGGGAACCAATAAGTCAAGTTCAAGGATGTTAGTGTCACGATTATTAACGAGGAAACCCGAAGAAAAGAAGTAGGTGAAACCTCATCCTCCTCCGTTCTTGCCGCAGAATCAAAAGGAAGAAGTAGAGGACGTGGAAAAACTAGATATCGTGATAGATCAAAGGACAGGAGGTCCAAGTCATGGAATCCTGCTACTTCCCAAAACTCGAAAAATATTGAGTGTTGGAATTGTGAAAAGATTGGGCACTACAGAAATCAATGCAAGAACTGTTCAAAGAAGCAGGAGTCAAACAATCAAGAGGCAAATATAGCTTCCACCTCAGGTGAGGATGACGCCTTAATATGTGCCTTAGAAAACAAGCAAGAGGCATGGATACTGGACTCGAGCATCGCTTCATACAACTTCGAGAAAGATCTTCGAGAAGTATGTGCCGGAAATCTCGATAGTGTGTATCTTGGTAATGATCAACCCGCAAGATTGTTTCGGTAAAGGTGTAGTTAAGCTCAAACTAAATGGAGCCATCTGGGAGTCAAGGATGTCGACATATCCCCGATCCGAGAAAGAACTTAATCTAGTGGGACAATTAGCAATGAAGGCTACATCACAACTTTCCGTAGTGATGAATGGAAGGTATCAAAGGAGCAATGATTGTAGACAAGGAAAGAAAATGGTACTCTACCTAACGGTGGAGCATGTTGTTCAATTGCAACAGACAAGGAACTGGAGATTCCAACTTGTGGCACCAGAAACTTGGGCACATTAGTGAAAAGGGAATGAAGTTAATGCATTCCCATGGAAAACTATCAAGTCTACAGTCAGTAGAACTTGATACGTGTGAAGACTGCATTCTTGGAAAGCAGAAGAGAGTCAGCTTTCAAACAGGTGGTAGAACGCCAAAGAAGGAGAAACTTGAGCTCGTGCATTCTGATGTTTGGGGACCAACAACTACTCCATCCATTGGTAGAAAGCACTACTTCGTGACATTCATTGATGATCACTCCCGTAAGGTGTGGGTTTACTTTATGAGACACAAGTCAGAAGTATTTGATGCTTTCAAAACATGGAAGGCTATGGTTGAAAATGAGACGTGTCTCAAGATAAAGAAGCTCAGAGCTGACAATGGTGGAGAATATGAAGACACCAAATTCAAAAGGTTCTATGAGCATGGAATCAGAATGGAGAGAACTGTACCAGGAACGCCACAACATAATGGTGTAGCGGAGCGTATGAATCAAACCTTAACTGAAAGGGCTAGAAGTATGCGAATGCAATCAGGTTTACCAAAGCAATTATGGGCAGAAGTAGTCAACACAGCAGCTTATCTCATCAACCGAGGTCCATCAGTTCCATTGGAGTACAAGATACCAGAGGAGGTTTGGAGAGGAAAAGATGTGAATCTTTCACACCTCAAAGTATTTGGTTGTACAACATATGTACATATCAGTGATCAAGGCAGAAATAAACTTGATCCAAAATCTAAGATATGCACATTTATTGGCTATGGCGATGATGAGTTTGGGTATCGCATTTGGGATGACGAAAACAAAAAGATCATTCGGAGTAGAGATGTGGTCTTTAATGAAAAACTGATGTATAAAGATCGACATGCATCGGAGAAAGCCCCTCAGAAAGACCCTGTATTTGTTGATATCAGCAATATCCCAAATTTTCCAGTGAGACAAATGGAAGTAAATCCTCAATCAGAGGAAACTGTTGAAGAAGAAGTTCAGCTTGAATCACCACAGCCCACCTCTCCTGTTCCTGAGTTAAGAAGGTCTTCACGACCTCATGTGGCAAACAGGAGATTCTCAGACTATCTATTGTTAACTGATGGAGGCGAGCCTAAGTCTTACAAAGAGGCATGTCAAACAGAAGATGCCAGTAAGTGGGAGCTTGCAATGAAAGATGAGATGAGATCTTTAATCTCAAATCAGACTTGGGAACTAACAAAGTTACCAAATGGAAAGAAGGCTCTTCACAACAAATGGGTATATCGGGTCAAAGAGGAGTTTGATGGTTCCAAAAGATACAAAGCTCGGTTAGTAGTCAAAGGGTTCCAGCAGAAGGAAGGAATAGATTATACCGACATTTTCTCTCTGGTGGTGAAGCTTAAGACCATCAGAACGGTGTTAAGTATTGTTGCAAGTCAAGATCTCCATCTTGAGCAGCTTGATGTGAAAAAAATATTTCTTCATGGAGACTTGGAGGAGGAGATATTTATGCACCAGCCAGAGGGTTTCCTGGAGAAAGGAAAAGAGCATTTAGTGTGCAAGTTGAAGAAAAGCTTGTACGGTCTAAAACAAGTCCCAAGGCGCAGGGTACGTAAAGTTTGATAACTTTATGCATGGGAAGACTTCCGAAGTGCAATGTCGACCACTGTTGTTATATCACGAGATATCAGTCAAGTTATATCATTTTGCTACTTTATGTCGATGACATGTTAGTAATGGGTTCCAATATGGATGATATCAGAAATTTGAAGAAACAATTGTCAAAAGAATTTGACATGAAAGATCCGGTCCAAATAAGAAGATTCTTGGGATGCAGATCACCAAAAATAGGCAGAGAGGGGAATTACAGTTATCTCAAGCAGAATACATTAATCGTGTTTTGTAACGGTTTAACATGGCGAATGCTAAACCAACAAGATTCCCTTGCCAGTCATTTTCGCCTATCCCAAAATCACCACCTCGCATAAATGAAGAGCGAGACTTGATGGCAAAAATTCCTTATGCCTCTGCTATTGGAAGCTTGATGTATGTCATGGTATGCACAAGGCTAGACATAGGCCATGCAGTGGGAGCAGTTAGCATATTTATGGCAAATCCAGAAAAAGTCCACTGGGAAGCAGTAAAGTGGATTTTAAGATATCTTCGAGGCACTACCAAGAAATGCCTGTACTTTGGCAAAGGAGAAATAAAAGTACAAGGTTATGTTGACTCAGATTATGCAGGTGAAGTTGATAGAAAAGGAGTACCACCGGTTACATTTTTATTGAGGTACAACAATTTGTGAGTTGGATATCGCAAATTCGTAAGATTGTTGCCTTATCTACTACAGAAGTCGAGTATATAGAATAATGAAGCTAGCAAAGAGATGATTTGGCTTCGAATTTCTTTGTCAGAGTTGGGTTTTATGCAGGAGAAGAATGTGTTATATAGTGACATTCAGAGTGCAATTCATCCGCCAAGAATCCAAAGATTCCACCTGTAAACCAAGCATATCGATTGTTCGTTATTATTTCATCGTGTCCTCTAGAAGATGAAGTGTTAACACTTGAGAAGATCCTTGGAAGCAAGAATCCTACGAACATGCTAACCAAAGCGGTGACAATCGACAAACTGAAGTTGTGTGCAACTTCAGTTGGCCTACAAGAATAATAAAATCTAGACGAGCTACCGCATCAACCAGGTGTGAAGACATATTGAAATCAGTCTTCAAGTGGGAGATTGTTAAGTAAAGGGACTTTGTCCCTTATTGAAAATGAGAGAGGGAGGGGGGAGGCTAAACAAGTATAAATAAACCCCCTCTCCCTCCCATTTATCCCATCCAAAAAAAAATCAAAGAAAATTTATTAACTCTTAGTAAGAGTGGTAAATTTTGGTGAGTAAATTTTTGGGGTGTATTGGAGTAAGGGTTGAGAGTGTGTGAAAACACTAGTGAGTTGAGTGTTGAGTGTAAACACTTGTAAGTGTTGTTTTTCTCCCTAATAAAAAGGGTGTGCAGTAGCCCCGGAGACGTAGGCATAATTTGGCCGAACTCCGTTATCAAATTTTGTGTTATTTTACTGGCGTTTTTCGTTGCGTGGTAATAGTTTAATTTCCTAACACTAGAGACTTTATAAAAAACAATAGTGAAAAGAATTATGTCGTATATCATTCAATCACTAAAGAGACGTTTAAATACAATTATGCAGTAATAAACCTGTACATAAAATTCCTAATATCAAGGAGAATAATCTGTATAAAAATCTAAACAACTAAGTTGTTAAACTAATGCAGATTTTGGTATATCAATAACTGACATGGTCAAAGACCATATTTTATGGTACCAATAAGGGTCAGCACTCATACACCTTTATGCCCCCCTCAAGCTGGTCAGTTGGAAACAACTCCAAACTTGGGGAAATTACGATCGAACGCCATTTTTGGTAACGATTTGGTAAGAACATCAGCCAACTCATTCATTGCATGTACATGAACCACACAAAGGTCCTTATTCTGTACTTGATTACGAACGTAATGGAAGTCAACAGCCACATGCTTCATTCGACTATGAATTACCGGATTTTTGTTGAATTGGCAAGGCGACACCCAACTCAATCAGCAAGTGTTTGACCCACGTGACTTCAGATACAACATTGGCAACTACTTTAAACTCAGCCTCGATGGAAGACCGTGCCACTGTTGGTTGTGGTTTAGAAGACCAGTTAATAGGATTTATACCAAAGAACATAATGTGTTGAGTTGCGATCATCAACATCTCCAGCCTAATCGGCATCCGAGTACATGAAAAGCTGGAAACTTGAGTTGCAAAATAGAGGTAAGTCGTACTGAGAGGTGTCGCGTAGGTAACGTAGGACTCGTTTTAGTGCTATCTAGTGTAACTCTGACGGTGCATGCATGAACTGTGGCAGCTTATTGACAAAAAAGCTAATGTTCGGCCTAGTGAAAGATAAATATTAAAATTTACCGAGCACTCGGCGTATCGAGTTGCATCACTTGGAGAAGAGCCATCATGGAGCCGTAGTATAGCAGTGGTGCTCATAGGTGTTTCGGCAATTTTGCATTCATGCATATTCTCATCAGTCAACAATTCATTAATGTAATTGGCTTGAGATAAAATCAACCCATTAGCACATCTAAGAACTTCAATACCTAAAAAGTAATGTAATTGGCCGAGATCTTTGATAGAAAAATGACGAGCAATAGAAGAAATCACCTGATTAATCACAAATTCATTGCTGTCAGTGATGATGATGTCGTCGACATATACGAGAACAAAAATGTTAACATTGCCAGAATGCAATATAAACAGAGATAGATCTAAGTTGGATTTTGCAAACCCAAGGGCTTCAAATAATTAGTAAGTGTCGTGTACTAAGCTAAAGGTGCTTGTTTAAGGTCATATATAGCTTTGTGGAGTCGACATACATAATCGGGGAATTCAGGTGACTCAAAACCTGGAGGTTGCGACATGTAGATCTCTTCGTCAAGATTGTCGTGAAAAAAAAGCACTGTTTACATCAAGTTGGCGAAGTACCCAATTCTTTTGTATAGCAAGAGACAAGACCACACGAATTGTTGTTTGTTTCACCATAGGACTGATATCAATGCCTGAGCATTGAATGAACCCTTTGGCAATAAGACATGCTTTGTATCGATCGATCAACCCATCTGGTTTGCGTTTGATCCTATAAAGCCATTTACAAGCAACTACATTTTTCATGTGATCCTTAGGAACCAATTCCCATGTTTTGTTTCTCAATAAAGCATCTAATTCTGCTCTCATGGCTTCTCTCCATTCTTTGTGTTTTTGGGCTTGTCTGAGAGTGGTAGGGGTAACGGTGGGTGATAGGTGGGCTAGATAGTCAAATTTTTTTGTTGGTTTGTAAATGTTATGTTGTGAGCGAGTAACAATACGATTGGTAGTGGTGGGTAACTGATCAGATGCTAAGCGAGGTTCCTCATCGGTTGTGGGATGGGAAGAAGGAGGGGATGTTGGGGGAGGGTTTGATGGATGAGGGGCAGGGATATCTGGTGAGATGTGGGGTATCATTCGTTGGGAACGACGGTGATAGACAATTTGTGGTTGTTTGGAGGAAGGTGATTTGGTGGTTGGGCGATGTATAGAGGATCCGTAAATGTGGTTTAGCTGGTAGGAGGTTGAATGGAGCGTTAGAAGGTGTAAAATGAGTGGAGGAGGTTTCGATTGTTTCAGGGGTAGAGGAAGGAGAGATAGCACCTGATGAGGAAATCACGGAGCAATACTGAGTGGACTGACTGTGATTGAGAAGCCATTTGGAGCCGATGTGAGGGTGAAGCACGTATGGAAGGTAGGTTAATAGGAGAGGGTAAATCTTAATTAATCATAGGAGGAGGTGATGTGGGATTTTCTGACATGTGGGCTGGTAACATTTCCCATTCTAGATTCTAAAATTTATGCTTCAAGGAAGAAAAATGTTTTAAAAGGAAAAACAATTTCAAAGAATATAACATCACGAGACAAATAAATTTTTGAGGTCACTGGATCATAGCACTGATGACAATGGTGACTAAGTGATACACCTAAATATACACATGGTGTGGACCGAGGTTCGAGTTTATGAGTGGTATATGGCTTAAGCCAAGGATAACAAAGACAACCAAAACTTTTTAACAAATTGTAGTCAGGAGATTTACCAAATAATATGTCAAATCGGGATTTGTAATTCAATAAAGGGGTGGGCAGATGATTTATAAGATATACGACATGATGACAAGCAAATGAACAAAGGGTGGGGGTAGTGAGGCCTCGGAAAGAAGAGTTTTGGTAGTTTCGACAATGTGTCGATGTCGTCGTTCAACAGTAGCAACTCTTTGAGGTGTGTATGGTTGACTTATTAGGTGTTCAATGCCAGTGGATTTCAAATAAGGGTCAAGACTTTTAAACTCTGAGCCACCATCGGTATAAAGTGATAAAATTTTTGTATTGAAGTGGTTTTCCATCAAGGGATGAAAATATTGAAAGATTGTGTTAACCTCACTTTTATTTTTTAAAGTGTAAATCCATATGTACTTGGAAAATTGGTCGACAAAGATATAGTGGTACAATTTTTTGTCAATCGAAAGGATGGGAGAAGGGCCCCATAAATCGCTCAAAAGAGTTTGGAAAGATTTCTGACATAAGAGAGTGAACTAGGAAAATAGTAGACGATGAGCTTTATTAGAATGACAAGAATTACAAAAATGAAATTTGTCCCGATCAGAAAATGACAGAGAAAAGTTATTGAAAATAAAATTCAAAATTTGGGAATGGGGATGTCCAAGTCTGTGGGGCCAAGTACTAACTATGGTAGTTTTATTGACGGAGTAGGCTTGGGGTGGAGGTTGTGATGTTTCGGGCCACTCGTACAATCCGTCTTTACTCCGGCTGTGCATCAACGAAATCTTCGAGTGTAGATCCTTCACACAAAAATGAGAGGGAAAAATTCAACAAATGTTAGATTATCACGACAAAATTTGGAAACAGAAATAAGGTTACGCTTTATGCCAGGTGCACAAAGAGTGTTATAGAGCATAAAAAATTTGTTTGAGGCAGATAACTGAGTAGAACCAGAATGAGTAACAACTATTTTTGTACCATTTCCCATTGAAATACCATCAGAGTTCAGAACCAATATACTCCGTCATTTGATATGGCTCAGTTGTGACATGATAAGATGCTCCAAAGTCGAATAGCCAGGGGTGGTTTGGACTTTGGTGGCCCATGGAATGGCCCATGGCAAAGTTAGCCCTGGCCTCAAGATGATTATGTGATCGAGAACAACACATATCCGCTTCATGACTTAGTTTGCGATAGAGTTGACAACAAACATGATCAGTATGATTGTTTTTATCTCGCCATGGGGCTGACCTGTTGTTGTTACGCCAGTGAGGTGACTGGTTGTTAGGGTGGTCAGTAGAGCGCCAGGGTGGGTTGTTGTTTGGAGGACAATCAATAGAGCACCAGGATGGATTGTTGTTTAGGGGGCGGTGAGTACCTCTGGGATTGTAGTTGGATGAGTTTTTGGTATGTTGTGCAACGATAACGATAATGGGAACAAGAGTTTGTTGTGATTCCTCGTGATGAAGAAATACTTCATAATACAATAACTTGTCGTAGAGATCTTCATAAGTGATGGTGGTATCGCACGCACGTATACCTGCAGAGATTTCATGATATTTAGTGCCAAGTCCACGGAGAATCTAGACAACGAGTTCATCATTGTCAGTTGGAGCACCAACCTGAGCTAATTCGTCTGTAAAGGAGCGAACTCGATGTAAATAGTCTGTCATGGTTTGAGAATCCTTAGTGAATCGGGCAAGTTGGTCGCGCAGGCTGAACACCCTGGTTTTGGACTTGTTTGTGAAAATGTGTGGAGAGACTCCCAAGTCTGATGAGTCGAGGTTGCAGTGGCAACTGTGGAAGCTATGGTGAGGTCCACGGATGCCATTAAAGCATTTTGAATAAGTTGGTTATGACAAAACCAAATGCTAAATGCAGGATTGAGTTCTTGGCTGGCACCAGCTGTGCGTTGCGAAGGTGGTATGGAACCGTCAAGATGACCGAAGAGGTCATGGTTGTGCATAAACATGGAAAACTAAGCTTTCCAAGTAGAGAAATTGACGCTTCCTGTTAATTTTATAGGTAGCTGAGATGCTGGGTTGAATTGAACGACAATAGTAATGCCAGTAGTGTGATCATCATTGATGACGGGAGTGGTGGAGTGGTCCATTGAAATGTAGTACCTGCAAGAGAATAGTCGAGTAAAGAAAACAAAAATGGATCAGGCTCTTTGGAGCTTTGTAGCTCTGATACCATATAAAAAACAAACGTGAAAAGAATTATGTCGTATATCATTAAATCACTAAACAGACGTTTAAATACAATTATACAGTAACAAACCTGTACATGAAACTCCTAATATCAAGGAGAATAATCAGTATAAAAATCTAAATAGCTTAGTTGTTAAACCAACGCAGATTCTGATATATCAACAATTGACATGGTCAAATACCAGATTTTGTGGTACCAATAAGGGGTCAACATTCATACACCTTTAGACTTGCCAGTAGTAGTGGCAGAGGACGATACACGAGAGAATAGAAACGGAGACCGGAGAGCACGACATTTGATGCCTAATATTACATTAGTTATGTATCTCGTATTGAATGTAAAAGGATAAGAAACGAAAAAATGCGAAAATAACTAATTTTGGTCTCTGTAACTTCAAACAAGCTTTCCTAGGTTGAAACGAACGTAAATCCACCGTTGTCTTCACGGAATCTGTTCTCTAGGACACGGGTAAGGTCTTTTTATAGTTTTCTCAAAACGTAAGTTCTCTTATCGGGTCAAAAAATCCTTATATTTACGATTAATTATATGAGCAACTGCATGAGATTTTAACCTTTATATATAAATTCCATATCAAGTATCCTCATTACAAGGCTGACATGGGTCCGATCTACACTAATCAGGATTCACTTTCTACATGGACCTTGACCAATTGATTTAGATCATTTATTGGGTCATTTAATTATTTTTATCTGAATCAAATTACGTAACTTAACCGATAAGTTATTAAAAATTAAAAAATGTAATTAATAGTTATTCAATTTTATGAAAAAAGACAAAATTGTCTAACACGACAGTCATTGGATAAGTGATAGGAGGAAGGAGACGCGGAGCACTTGTTTAAGAAAATTCGAAAATATCTCATGATCTCCTTCCAGCCTTTTAGAAATACCTCTCGATTTAAAATCAATAACAAAATACATGTAACATTAACATTAAACATGACTAATCAATATCATTAATACGATAATATAATTCAATTTTTAAACTTAACTTAAACAAATTTAATATAATTTAAATTTAATTATTTTAGTTTGTGTTTAAATCATTTTAAACATTTTATAGCCTGCACAAAATAAAAAAGTGTTCTTGATGAGAATAAAGAGTGAGCCTTATTTTGTCTCATTTTAGAAAACAGATCTTTTGTTCCGTAATTCAATTTTATTGATTTTTATCGACATATTTATGTAGATCCTATATAAATGTTTGAATAAAAATCAATAGAACATGGTTGTAATTGGGTTACAGGTACAAATGATTTTATTTACTAATTTTGTTCTTTATGAGGGTAAAGAATAAACCATATTTTGCCTCTTTTTGTTCTTTCTAAGAGTCAAGAATGAACCGTATTTTATTCTTAATAAGAATAAACCTTGAGCAGGTACTCTGTTTGTCTTTATTCAGTATCGAGTATGCTAACCAAGCATTAAAAAGATAAAAAAAGCAATGTGTCACGAATTAAAATTTAGCATGCTCATTATAATTAATTAAAGCCACCCAAATACTAAAAAGCTAGCATGCGTAAGAACATTAGTATATATGATTTGATATTCCCTGGAATGAATAATCATATTTCCTAAAATCTTTATTCCACAACAAAATGGGTAAAAAAAAAAGATTTAAGGATTATCCGTTTTGGTTTGCATGCCTACTAATTATGACTTCGCATATAATTATTAGTCTTTCACTATTAGTTTAAAGTTCAAATGATATATAACAATTTGATTATGGTCTTGGTATTATTCCTTTTTATACATAATTTGTTTAATGTGGATTCAATTGTAAAAATTTTAAAATGTTCAAATTTATCAGTTTGATTTATATTAATATTTTATTATTAAAATTGATCGATTAATTAATTAGTTAATTTTAATAAATTAACTAATTTTATAAATTATAATCAATTAAATGGTTTTAATTTAACAAACTTCTTCTTTAAGCCCCAAGGCGCCAATGTAGATATATCCAATATGCATAATAAAACAATTAGAAAAAATCGACGGAATAAAAAAAACTAAACAAATTCTTCAAACGGATTGACGACTTACTTATTCAGTGACTTTGATACTGAAAATTTTCCCAAAAAAGGGACTATCAGGTCGGGTGAATTTAATAATAGACGTCTGTTGACATTCCAGCCTTCCTTTTCCTTTTAGGACCTACCCGAAAGAGGATCCAGTACTTTTTGGTTGTGAATATCTGAATAGGATGAACCACTCCATGAATATCGTTACAAATTAGGCTCGGTCAATCAAAATGTGTATTATCTATATAGAGGATCTTCCAATTGAGAAGACCCATTAACATGAGACAATAACTTGATCTCTTCAATAGGTAAAAATAGTCTCATTTTTTTGATCATATTTTAAATTTTTAAATTTTATTTATTATTATTATATATTGATTTTATAACAGTTTAATACTGATTAAATTTTAATTTTTAAACTTATTTTGTCATTTAATTTTTAAAACACTGTATTATTTAGTAATATGATCAAAGAGTAAAATAAAGACAACCTAAGGAAAGTAAAAGAGATTAGGATACATGGTGTGAGGCTAACCTTTATCATCTTTTGACAAATGTAAAAAGAAAATGGTGTTGTCTGCCTTTTTAACTGTACCAAATTTGACCACACACCATCAGAACACAAGTCTTCGCTTAGAACACATTAATCCCAATAAAGAAAAAGAGAAGAGAATGGAAAAAAAGGAGTGATTGAAGAAGAGAAACTTCCATTGAAATGGTCCTCCAAATGGCCTACATATTGTATATAAAGCAATTCTTAGCAATCATTTGATTTTAACCACCTGGAATCCAACGCCCCACAGTTCCCCTTTTTTAGGTCTCTCTCTCTCTTTCCCCCTCTTCTTTTCAAACAAAACATGTACTTTTGGCCATAACACATACATACATGTTTTGAACATTTTGTAAATTTTATAGTTCAACTCGAATGTCTTGAAATGATAAGGTTTAATTTAGATTTTGTCGTAAACGTTAGGGTTTAAAATATACTTTAATAGCCCTCGTATAAAATAAAAATAAATAAAATATAGGTCTTTTTATTGTTTTTTATAAGATCAAGAATAGACCCTATTTTATTTTATTTTATTATTTATAACAATAAGCCCTACTCAGGTGCTCACCCTGTCTTTGCTCACAGCAGGCCCTGACTTTTGATATATGTGTTATTAATAAGTAGGTTAATGGGAAGAGATAATATAATTAAAGATTAACGCAAATTTATAATTATAGTCTGAACTTTTAAAAGTAATAATAAATAATAAAAATTAATTGGAAGTTCGAATATTTTAATTTTTTAATAATTAATCCTATAATTAAAGTAAGAAAGAGATTTTGATGTTTTAATTAAGTTACTTCTTTAGGCAAAGAAGCTTGAGTCGGAAGAAAGGTTGAGCAGTATTAGCAATTCATTACATGCTTAGATGACAGCAAATGATGATGTTGTCTACTAATTATTTATAATTAGAAATTTTAACTGGTTCTATCAGTACAATTTAAAATTTTAAAATATTCATTTTAATTTTAATTTTAATTTAATTTAAATTAATAATTTTATTGTCAAAATTAATTAATTTTTAATTAATCAATCAATTTATGTAAATTAATAAATTAAAATAAATTAAAATAAATCAATTAATTTTATTTAAATATTTTTAATTAAACTTTAAATTCTTTAATAGATAAGAATAATTTCTTTCAATTATATTTTAAATTTTTTAATTTTATTAAGTGTTTAGACTTTTTGAAATAAATAGTTGAATTTTTAAATTTTAATTTCTAATTTTACCGGTTTAATTTTTAATCTAATTTTTTATTAAAAATAAAATATTTTTGAGATTTCTAACACCACGCCTGAATTAAATTCACCCTTTTGACATCATCAACTTCTTGGTCTAGGATCCATATGAGTTCTTCTGAGGAGGACAGGGTGCTATTACTTTCTTTCTTTTCATGAGTACATAAACATTTAGTGATGATTCTTATTTTTTGAATTCTTCCTTCACTACACACGAGAAATCTGATTTTTCTTCAGCTCCAAAGTTCTGGGTGGAGATTGGATCTTCACTTCAACATGCATTAAAGCTCAACTTGAAGGACTTTCTTGTTCATATTCTCTGCCTTCATCCTGAAACTGAAGGCCCAGTACAGGTAGAGAGTTTCATAGCTTGTAAGTAGAAATGCTTATGTCCTTTGCAGAAGCCAACTTTGTCTTTGTTATTCTTTGCATCAATGCTACCATCTTTGGTTCTGGAGTCCTTTGTTTTCTTTTGCTGGTTGAAGAAGTTGGCTAGTAAAAGTTGACAAAGAGTTCTTCTTTTTTTTCTTTCTTCATATTTTTGTAATGTGTTTGTCTCTGTTTCCAATCCAGAGTCTATACCAACCAATTTTTTTTAATTTCATTATCAGATGAAAGAGCCTCACTTTTCTTACCAACTTAGTTTTGGATTCAAATTTCATCCGCCAACTTCACTTGTCCTGACTCCAGAGCCTCGTCTGCAATTTTCATGTATATCCTTGCAGGTAATACAGAATTGGCATTCTTGCAGTTGCAGAGTAAGAGAGTCATAAATATGCCACAAGAAACCAACCATGGACCAACTTTCACCTCTCCTTGTAAGAATTTTAGAGGATTTAAGTCTCTGGCTTCTAACAATGAGAATTCATTCACTGAGGATATCATCAACGACCTTGAATTAGCTCAAAGGAAAGCTGAAGAAGCAGGTTAGGAGATCATCACCACAGCTTTCAAAATCTTACAAGTTCAATTGCTAATGCTTCTTGCTTCAGTCGCACACAAGAACACAAGATGAACAACAAAAGTTTAATAATTTTCTAAACCAATTTGCATAGTGTCTCTTAGTTGTCCTCTTCCCAAAAGGCACTTCTTTGTGTTTGTCTCACTTTTTTCTTAAATTCTGGTTTCAATAATCATTTGTATTCCGGAGAATGCGGATGATTCCATGGAGTAAAATTGGCATCCTGCACTCCAAAGGAAAAGCAGAAAATATACTGTAGTGGGTCCATCTTAGCCTACTTTCATCATTCTTTGTTGCCAAACCTGCCCCCAAATTCACTACTTTCTAGTTATTAAGAATGAAATAGCGCACCTAATGATGGTTAGGGCACTTGTTGCTACAATTTGAAGCCTTCTTTTGGTACTAAAACGTAATGTATAGATGATCTGAAGCAAGTGTAGATTTAAAGAGAGTTTCTTTAGAAAAGTAGCCATGATATCGAGTAGTTTATGTATTGTGAAGCTGAGTTTGGAAATGCCAGTTAATGCCTTACTTTAAGTTAGTGACACTATGCAGTGCATATTCTTCGCTGTCGTTGCATGTAAATGGAAAATTCGATCGCAGAAAAGCAAACCTTTTGATGTGGATTTTTCATTACCATCCTGGAGCGGCTTTAACTCTTCATACCATAGCACAATTGATCTGATTCAGTCAATCTTTAAGCCAAATTTTGTAGAAAGTAGCCTCCTCTAATTGGTTTGGCACTAATTATCTAACACAGTAAATTCAAAATTGATCTTGAATTTTCAATTGCAATATTTCATCCTTTTACTGCACCAGCTTCAAGGAGGTACCAAGCAGCAGAATGGCTGAGACAGATGGACCAAGCTGCATCATCATCCCTGCCCAAAGAACCGTCAGAGGAAGAATTTTGCCTTGCTCTAAGAAATGGTCTCATTCTCTGCAATGTCCTCAACAAAGTCAATCCTGGTGCTGTCCACAAGGTTCTTACTCCAAATTCTTTCATTCATCAATATTACTAGACACGTTTGCAGCAAGATGTTTTGCATGAATGCCATCGTATGAATTTTGCATCTTTTGACCTATTACTGAAGAAGCTTTATGAACCACATTTCTTCATTGATTAGTTCTACATATTCCGGACATTAGTTGTGCTCTATAATTCTAATCTAATGTTGATTTCTGCTTGAAATGGAAAAGGTGGTGGAAATTCCAATAATCGCAGTGCAGTCCACAGAAGCAGCAGCACAGTCTGCAATTCAGTATTTTGAAAACATGAGAAACTTTTTGGAGGCTGTAAGAGAGATGAAGCTTTTGACTTTCGAAGCATCTGATTTGGAGAAGGTTCATTTCCTCCTAAAAGAATGTCATTATGCTCTCTGTGCACTTGCATTGACTAATAATGCCCTGACCTTGCACAGCTCCAGATTCAGATATTAATTGAAATGAAACTTATTACACATAAAAGAAAACTGCCACCATAATGGGTATGGTCCAGAAATTTATATTTCTAGGAATCATAAGAAAACCACAATCCTATGAATATCTTTACCAATTTTCAAACTCAGTGAACTTGCTGCAACGAAGTTCTTGACACCTTAGAAACTAAAATAGGAAACTGCTTCATTTTCTTGGACATATTGTTGAAGCTGTATCTGTTCCTAGAAGAATCTGTAGTAAAAGCTTTTCAAGAATAGTAAATTTCCTCCCTGAAAACAAACAACTTTAGATATATATGGCAAATTTGAAGCATGTTTGCGGGAAAAGGCTGCAGTTCCATATTCTTCAATCAGTTATGTCTAAAAATGATTTGAGGTTGTTTTAATGGACATGAACAGGGAGGCTCATCAAGCAAGGTTGTGGACTGCATTTTATGCTTAAAAGGATATTATGAGTGGAAGCAGGCTGGTGGAGTTGGGATTTGGAGATATGGAGGACTGGTGAAGATCGTATCATTCCCAAAGGGATGTCCGTCATCCTTGGTTGGCAGTGAAAGTGCTGATGAGTCAGTTGATGAATCCGAATCGTCCCAATACGAACAGCTATTAGAATTTCTTCATCTCTCGAATGAGGTTTCAATTGAAGAAGGCAAAACTGCAAATGCTCTGGCTTTTCTTTTTGATCATTTTGGCCTTGGACTTCTACAGGCTTATCTTAGGGAGAGTAATGGAATGGAAGATATGCCTTTGAATGCAATGGTAGGTAAGACTCATTTTGAAGATGTTTTTCACTAGATTGTAGGGTAAACTAGTAAGTTCAACATATAAAGGAATCATTGGCTAAAACAAAAAATGACTCTTAAAAGAATACAACATTGAATGCAGAATCTGGTCCTAGAATTATGAAGTGATTACATTATTTTCTAAAAACATTGCAGGTGATTGACACATTGCTCAGCAAGGTAGTTAAGGATTTCTCTGCCTTGCTTGTTTCTCAAGGAACACAGGTAACTTGAATCTTTTCCTTCTAGTGAAATGTCTTCTAATAGCTTGATGTTTCTGATGGGTTTTACAGATTATCCTTTCCTCCATCAAGTAACTTCACAAGCTATTGATATTTGTACAGCTTGGACTGTTCCTGAAGAAAATTTTAAAGGGTGAAATAGGTTGCTTGTCAAGGACTGAATTTATAGAGGCCATTCAACAGTATCTCAAGAAAAGAACTGGTTTGGTGTCAAGTGATTTCTCCAAGTTCTGTATTTGTGGTGGAAAACAAGAAGTGACTCAACAAACTTTCTGCCACCCTCCTGGTTATTTACAAGGATTGATCTTCATCAAAAGAGCTCAAGGTTTGAATATTATTCCAAGGAACTGCAATCACCCCTACCCCAAGCAACTTTGTGGTTCTAAAACCCTCAAAACTGAATTAGTGATTAGTTTCCAGGTTTTAGGCACAAAGTAACTCCAGCTAGACTACTGTCCTTAAAGTTACTGTCCATCCAGTTATCAATGTATTGATCAATGTTTGGTTTAATGTTGTTGCCTGTTCCTTCAGGAGCTAAGAGTGTTTTACAAAATGATGAGACATGAAATCCAACAAATTCAAGCAGATTGGGATGACGAAGTTAGGAGACTTGGTAAGGATACTAATATCTGTTTATGTTGGCATTTATACGAATATTTTCATCTCTTTCAAAGAATTCGTTTTGATCTGAAAACAACATGTGACTACTTCTGCTTCAGTGCATTACATCAAGGGGCTTGAAGTAGCATCCTCTTCTTACCACCAAGTTTTGGAAGAAAATCGCCAACTTTACAATCAAGTCCAAGATCTAAAAGGTAGCCGGTTGACATTGTGCATTATGTTCCAAATGATTGTCAAATGTACAAGATGGTGACATATTTTTGAACAGGAACAATTAGGGTCTACTGTAGAGTCAGGCCCTTCTTACCAGGTCAGTCAAATGGGCAATCTACTGTGGATTACATTGGAGAAAATGGCAACATCATGATTGTCAACCCACTTAAACATGGAAAAGATGCAAGGAGGATTTTTTCCTTCAACAAAGCTTTTGGAACAAATGTTTCACAAGGTTTGCTTCTTTTTTTTTTCATAACCAGTTCAATCCACTATCTTTTTGTCTACTCTCCAAGCATGAATGGTTTCATCTTTATCTGCAGAGCAAATATATGCTGACACTCAGCCATTGATCAGATCTGTCCTTGATGGTTACAATGTTTGCATTTTTGCATATGGACAAACTGGGTCGGGGAAGACATATACAATGGTGCGATACATACCAAGATTTTAATGAGTAGTCTCTTGATATGCTCTCGTATAACAATATGTTTGAAGGCTTCTACATTGTTTCATAAACTGTGATTACAAATTCTACTTCCTCAAAATAGGATGACAATTTCGATTCTTTCTCTTTGTCCTAACAGAGTGGTCCTGATTTGACTGCTGAGGAAACGTGGGGTGTGAACTACAGAGCTCTGAGTGACTTGTTTCAGATTTCAGGCTCAAGGGAGGATGTCATAAAGTATGAAGTTGGAGTTCAGATGATCGAAATATACAATGAACAAGTTAGAGACCTATTAGTTAGTGATGGCTCCAATAGAAGATATCCTTCCTAACGCTTATAAAACTTCTGGGATTGTTGCTAACATTTATGTGAATAAGAGTTTCAGGTTTCTTAACAATATACACATTAGATATACGCAACAATTCACAATTAAATGGGATAAATGTACCTAATGCAAGTTTGGTACAAGTGTCTAGCACTCAGGATGTTATTGACTTGATGAAAACTGGTCAGCGGAACCGTGCAGTTGGTGCAACTGCTCTGAATGAACGCAGTAGCCGTTCTCACAGGTACAACTTGTTTCAGTGATCCGAACTGGAGTTAAGATTCTGAGTAATCTATCTAAAAAAGGCTGTGAAATAACCTGCAGTGTTTTGACGGTTCATGTGCATGGACAAGAGCTGGTCTCTGGGTCAACTCTACGAGGCTGCCTTCATCTGGTGGATTTAGCAGGAAGCGAAAGGGTAGATAAATCTGAAGCAGTGGGTGATAGACTGAAAGAAGCTCAACATATAAACCGCTCCCTTTCTGCACTTGGAGATGTCATCTCTGCTCTAGCTCAGAAGAGTCCTCATGTTCCTTACAGAAATAGCAAGCTTACACAAGTCCTGCAGGATTCTTTAGGTGCGCATCTCAACATTAGTAAAATTTCTGAAGTGTCTACTTCTCTCTCTTTTTTTTTTTCTTACTCTCTTAGTACTTACCTTCTGTGTAGGTGGGCATGCTAAAACATTGATGTTTGTTCATATTAACCCTGAACTTAATGCCATTGGAGAGACAATCAGCACGTTGAAGTTTGCAGAGCGGGTCGCATCCATCGAACTTGGAGCAGCTCGTTCAAACAAAGAAACTGGAGAAATCAGAGAACTCAAAGATGAGGTTTACTTCTATTAGCTTTAAGTTTGAGTAATTGTCACAATGGTAGCTTACTAGTTTGATTCTGAACTCTTTAGATATCAAATCTTAAACAACAACTGGAGAGAAAGGAATCTGAGCTAGAACAAATGAAACGTGGAAGTACTAGAAGCGTTGCAGAATCACAAAGGGCAAGAGCAGTTTCCCCATTCTATATGCCAAATGTAAAACCTGAAACATGTCAACGACCAAATGATGACACCAAAATCTCAGAGGTAAACAAAAACTCTTAAGACATTTCATTCTAGGTTTCATTCTTAAGAATATATTGGGGTTGATGATTACTTTCAGGCAAGAAGTTGCTCGTCGGGTAAGCAAAGGAGGTCAAGGTTTCCTTCTTCCTCAGGCGAACAAAAGGTGGCTAGCTCCATAAAACCAAGGTCGCCTTCCCCTCCGGTTAGGGGATCAATCTCCACCGACAGAGGTTCGATCATTAAAAGCAGGGTGAAGGTTGAGACAGTTGAGAACCAACCTGTTGCAAGAGTTCCATTTCCAGCTAGAGTGCCTGTCAATAAATCCATTCCCACAATGCCAGCTCTCTCATCAACAGAGATCAATTCAAAACTACCATACACAACCTCATTAAAGCAGGATAACATCTATAACTTCCAAAATGTTTGCTTCAGGAAAGTTTACCCAGATCATGAAGAGGAGCAATTTAGGGAAGCTCTGAATATTAGACAAGGTGGGATAAAGAAAAACAAGAATGAATGTAAGAACAAGCCAAAGCATCAACAGCTACCGACAAGATTCCATAAATTTGATGCTGGGATGACAATGCATGCTGATATGGATGCCAGAGAAAAGATGGAGGAGCCACGAAAAAGTGATTTCTCTGAGCCAGAAAATGAGCAAGTGCGCCCTGAATCTCCAATGCTTGGTGCTTTAAGGGTAAAGAAACTGCAAAACAATCTGTCAAGAAACTTCCAAAACCTGAACTCTCAAAACTTTGAAACAAGGTACTCCTATAATTCCACTTTCTTATAACAAATATTTTGTTGTTCATTTCAGTTTGGCAGTTTCTTATGAAAAATTATTCTCAGAGGAGCTGTGCAAGGTACAAATCCCTTGTTTCCAGGGATGCATGAAAACAAACTTGCAAATGGTATCAGTCGTGAAGCAAAGGAAGGTGGAAACACGTCCATGCCTGAATTCAGAAGGAGCCGATCAACTCCTCGTGGGAAGTTTTTGGTGTTACCTTGAGGATTGAAAACAATATAGCGATTAATTAACTTTCCGAGGATCCTTTTAAATTTTGTATAGTGATATCTTTTCCTGCAATCTGGTTTTGATGCTTCTTGAAGGTCGAGTTTTGAGGATGTCATTCAAACTCACTACCACATACTGTTCTTATGACTGTTTTTTATCTTTAGAACAAAATATATCTCGTCTTCCTTTGGATTCAGATATTCAACATATGCGTTACAAGTAAAAATCATGATCTCGTATGGTTTTTTGGTAATTTTATTTTCTAAGACAAATTTTAAATAGGATAAAAGAAATAGAATTTCCTTGCAGTTTAGGAAGTTTTAGTAAAATAATTTGATTAAACGAACATTAATTTGAATACTAAATAATTATAAAAATGTAAAACATTGATTCTCTTAAAATGTATTGAAATATTCATAGTATATAGAAAGTATAATTATAGTCAAACTTTTTTTGAAAAATGAAAAGAGTTTTAATTATAGTAAAAGCTAAATCTAAGTTACAAGGAGTTCATGAATTTTAAGCCTACCATCATATTACAATATGATCAAAACAAAAATTCTCTAAGTAAGATAATATATATGTCTGCAAAATAGACAACAACTAGAAACAACTATAGGCACCACTGATGTTTAATCCTTATGGAAAAGCTCATTCATTATTTCTAGTTTACGAGGATCCTTTAACCCCCTGATGTTCCAATATTTGGGGGAAGCTCCCTGGTATTTGGGATTTCACTTTCTCTTCCTTGCAGATTTCTTTTTTGCAGGTTTGGATTGCATGCAAAAATTTTCAGGGATGTCTGGGAAATGGGTTATCGCTAATGGAGTATCACAATCCTCTACTAGTTCTTGAGAGATAACCCTGTCTCCTGATTCTCAGTTTATCTAACAATTGCTAATGGAGTCAACATATTGGCCCAATTCATCTTACAATGCTCCAGATATTGGCAAGTAAAATCATTTGCTCCACTGTCTAAACTCTTCACATTGTTTACACTTGAGTCAAGAGTTGGGTGCTCTTGGGAAATATTTGTAACAACTTATTCAACCTTAAACCAACTAATTGATTACAATTCTCTACAACCTGAGCCAATTGTGCAGCTAGAACATCACTAACTACATCCACAACATACTTTCATCTGCTACAAGAAGGCTATCTTTAACAACCTCAACATGGGTTGTATCAGAAACTACACAAGTAACAGCAACCATTGCACATTCAACAACATCAACTACACTATTAGCAACTTCTATAGCACTACTATTTTTATTATTTGGCTTTGCTAAGGGTGATTCATATATAGCTCCTCTGTCTTCATTTGCTACACCATTCTTATCATCAACTACACCAGAATCCAGTAACTCATTATGCCATCTAGTTTGAAACATCTTACTTATAGCCTTCTAGACTTTGATATCATTTGTCAATTTCCAGGGATAAGAGATGGGTATAACAATCTTCTCTAGTTTACCTTTGTCAATTAAGCAAAGAATGGCAAGTGAATCAGGTAGGGAGGCCTTTTTTGATAATTCAATGCACATTTTAGCATAGCAAATTTGTTCCATTGTTGCAATTTGGGAATCCATACAAATGGATTTACCTAAGGAGCTATCCATGTAGCTAAGACCCTCAATGGTCCAGAACTCTTTCATGACATTATGGAACTATACACATAGTGGCAAGGTATCTATCTAACATCTGTCCATTTCAGTCCTAGTCCCCATTTATGGATGAAGAGGGTTGCCTTTTAACATGCCACGACCCTACTCCATAATCTCATCGAGGTTGGTGCTATAAGCAAACTTGAACAAAATGGAGTCGTCTTCCCTGAGCATTGTTTTCTCAAGTCCCTTATTTTCCCATCTTGATTTTGTCCAAGCATTAACTGTCAAAAATGCAGGGCACCTGGACCAAAAGAAGCTTAGCAGAGACGTGACCAAGCTCTAGCTCCTGCCATTAACAGTTCGATTGGTAGAGATAAGACTCCATCCTTGAGCACATTTTGAAAGTGCTTAAGTGTTCCCTTGTGGTGGAAAATCTTCAATTTGTTCCTCCATGCTCCGATTTGGATGTGGCCAGATCTTTGTTTGCAATTTCACAGCGGCTAGGGATTCTACCATTGCAATCAGCTACCAAGTGAGACGCTATTGTTTATTTGATAAGCATAGGAAAATCAGCTTCTGATATGGAGGATTCCCCTTTCTCGATGCCATAAAGGAAGGCCAAAAGGCCGACTATTGAGGTCGTAGCCTTAGAGAAGATGGCGGCTGTGGTAAGGTTTGAAAGGGAAAAAAGAAGGGTAAAGAGGCAAGTTTGGGTGAAGAGAGAGGGCAGAGTTTTTAGGGTATGAGAGAGTTGAAGTTCATCAAATTTGGATCTAGTCGCTTAAGATTTGGAAAGAAGTGGAGTGAGTTTGCTTCCCTTCATGTCGCTGTCACTCCCAAATGCATGCCTCTCACTAAGTTGCCCCTTGTTTTTCTTATTGACTCTAGAAATGTTGATGGTTGGATCTTCTCTCTTTTGTAGCGGCTGCGTTTTCTGCCTATGAAGAAGTTGGATTCACTCATTTCATACAAGTATAGTCAAACTTATATAGCATAATATGAAAACAATATGGTTATTGTTAAATTAAGCTTATATTATTATAATTTTGAGATGTAGTTAAAATAAAGTTAAAAATTAGATTACACAATATATAATGAGTAGGGTTGGCAACAGATTGGATCGGACCTGGATTTGGTTCAAAGCTTGATTAGGCCCGAGCTCGAGCTCAATCATGCTTAGACAACTTGAAGCCTGATTGAGTTTCAGGCTAAATATATTTTAATTTTTAAAAATTAAAAATAACATCATTTCACTTAAAAAAATTTAACCTTCATGAAAGGCTAAGTTGGGCAGTCTAAGCTAGAATTAACCCGAAGCCTATAATTTTGAGAATAAAAAAGCCTAAACTCGACTCAAAAGCTTATCAACTCAGATCGGGCTGGGCAAATTTTGCCAACCATAAATATCTCTCTCAATTTAAAAATCCAATATTTGAATTGATGTCTTGTCACTTATTCCTCTTAAATTGGATAGATTTATCCTAAAAATTTCATTTCAATTATAATTGAGTTATTCACCATATATGAAGATCCCTACTAAGCATCTATGGTTGAATGGTTAAAGCGTTTGAATCATAATTGGTGAAATCGTAGGTTCAATCCCTACTAAATGCATGCCAATGAAATCTTTCAATAAGTCTATTGAAATTTTCAAGCGCATTAATGTGTTTTTATGGAGGAGTAATTATGCAACCAAAAACTTTATTATTTTTTAAAAGTTTATATCTTACTTTGTGCCTTTTAAGGAACAAGAGAACAATAGCTTGACAAAAGTTTCAATCCAATTTTGTCATTCAGTCAATCCTACCATTGATTTAAGATATTATATTGATGCATTGATAAAGTGAATATCTAATATATTTAATGCTAGGCATAATAAATATAAGAATGTCGAAAATTCTCTTTTCGTCATCTCCTATAAACTTTAAGGTGTATGAAGTTTCATATTTTATTCTTTAAGCCAAAGTGAGACGATAGAGACTCCATTTATTTAACTTAGGTTGATCTCAGCCAAAAGCATACTTACATCAAAATACCCCTTCTTCAAAAAACTTTGGTAATGCTCTCGAATTAGAATCCAACTAATAAATCAAAGGACATTGAGCCATCTCTTTATCTTTCTGTCAAGATAATTTTGATAAACTAACTAATAAAAAATTACTATGATAGCCTAATGAAAATTGTAGGTCTTTGAAATAGTTCGAATCATTTTGATAAAAATAGTTTGATCGGTTTTATCTAGAAGGTCTACGATTCGAGTCTGTATATTGTAGATTTGGACAATTCAATCAAAGATTCGAAATGAGATGAAGGTCTTAGAAAGGACACAAAATTTGTTAATTATCCCATACCATAATTCAAAGAAAGAGTGGGGGTTCATAACAAAGTCTTTTCTATTGTAATAAAATTATATAGTGTCTCTTTTTCATTGATAAATAGATATTTTCATATGTAATTTGTATGTAATTTATGACACGCCTATTTGTATTAAAGGTTTTGAATATGTAACTTCTCAAGATATCATTTTATAGTGTTTTATGGAAAATTTTGACAATATATAACATATAACTAGCCTAATAAAACCACTAAATTTGGCTATCTAATTACAAATTGAGGGAATCACGACTATCATATAAAATCACCTAATTACTTTCAATATAAAGGCTACCTCATAAATGTTGTATTCATACACATTTGAAATTAGAATCAGTGTTCATTTTTGTGGAAATGAGACCACTCAATTACGATAAATTGAATATGATTTTGCAATTTTCCTTTTGCATCACCTCGACTTGATATAAGTGTGTAAGGAGTTCTCAAGAATCATTTTTTTTCTTTCATAAGGGATAGTTTTTTTCTACTTCTTCCAAGTGCAAGATAACCACAAGCTATGTTCTAAAACCCGGACCGGTCATCGAATCGGTGGCCTTACTAGTTACTAGTTTGATCGGTTCGATCGGTTCAACCACCGGTCGAACCGGTGTGACTTAATAATTATGCAATAATTATATTTAATTATATATAATATTAAAAATATTTAAAAAAATAAAAATAAAAATAAAAAAATTATCGGACCGGTCCGACCGGTCAATTGACCTGTTTTGACCGGTTCAGACTGGGTCAATTGGAGACCGGTTTTGAAGCATCAACCGGACCAGACCACCGACCGGTCGGACAGGCCGGTGCGGTCCGAGTTTTAAAACCCAGACCACAAGGGGTTGTAGGTTTAGTTCTATTAATTGGGCCCTCCTTTCACCACCCTATGGGAATGGCCTACATGGTTTATAATTATTACTTGAGGCCAAAAAGTTGTATAGTGCAAGAAAGCTCACATTTTTCGCTTCTTATTTCACTTGAATTTTAAAATCTTACGCGC
The DNA here is from genome assembly GCA_029891385.1 of Erythroxylum novogranatense. Taxonomy (NCBI): domain Eukaryota; kingdom Viridiplantae; phylum Streptophyta; class Magnoliopsida; order Malpighiales; family Erythroxylaceae; genus Erythroxylum; species Erythroxylum novogranatense. The sequence continues at coordinate 110,309,937 of CM057232.1, forward strand.
TCCTGTTAAGGGACTAAAGATGTACAAGAAAATGTTAAGTTCAAGAAAGGTGCCTATAAAGCTCTATTGAATAACATTGCAGAGGTGGAGAGACTATTAATAGACAAAGTTAAAAACTCAAGAAAAAGGCAAAGAAGATAATCTCATAAGTTAAAAGCAGAGCTTACGAGAAATAAACCAATGTTTAGAAATTAAAAAGAAGAAAATTATATATTTAACTTAGTAAGAGCTAGGGAACAAAAATTGAGAGATTTAGATCAAATTCGTTATACAAAAGATGGGCAGGGCAAGTGCTCGTGGCTGAAAATGATATCAAAAGAAGATGAAAGAGATACTTCTATAACCTTTGTAATGAAGGCGCGGAGGATAAAATCTCTTTAAGTGATCTTAGCACGTCTGAAAGGTATTATAACTTACGAAGGAAGAAATTAAAAGAGTTTTTAGGGAGATGAATAGGAGAAGGGCAATAAAGCCCGATGAGATACTCATAGAGGTGTAGAAGAGCCTAGGCAAAGATGGTTTTATTTGGCTAACTAAGTTTTTTAATGTAATCCTCAAGTCTACTAAAATGTTAGATGAGTGGAGACTTAATATGTCAATACTTCTATATAAAAACAAAGGAGACATCCAAAGTTATAGCAACTATAAAGACATCAAATTACTTACTCATACCATGAAGTTATAAAAGAAGGTGATTAAAAAGAGGGTGAGAAAGAATGTTCCTATCTCGGAGAACCAATTTGACTTCATGCCAAGAAGGTCCAAAACGAAAGCTTTACATCTCCTCAAAAGATTAATAGAATACTGTACAGGGAAAAATAACATACCCTACATATGATTTTTATTGACTTAGAGAAGGCATATGATAGGTTACTTTAGGAAATAAAGTGGAGGTGTTTAGAAGTTAAAGGAATTCTTATGACCTATATACGGGTTGTTAATGATACATATGAAGGAGTAAAGACTAGAGTAAGGATGGTAGGAAGAGATACAAAATATTTTTCTATCTATATCGGGCTACACTAAAGTTCCTCATTAAGTTCCTTTTGTTTGCAGCAGTGATTAATAAGCTCACCAAGAATATCCAAAAGAATGTACCTTGATGTATGTTGTTTATTGATGACATTGTTTTAATGGATGAGACAAAAGAAGGTGTCAATGTCAAGCTAGAATTTTAGAGGGATATATTAGAGTCGAAGGGCTTTAAATTAAGCAAGACCAAGACTAAGCACTTAACGTGTAACTTTTTGGGCCACAGAATGGCTTTCGATATGGAGGTAAAAATTGTTTATAAGTTATAATATAAACAAAGTATTTTAAGTATCTAGAATCTATCATCCAAAGCAATAGAAAGGTCAGTGAAAGCATAGTTTACAATATTAGATCAGGGTGACTTAAATGGAGAAATGCATTGGAATTTTTATGTGACAAGAAAATACCATCCAAGCTCAAAAGTAAATTATGATATTAAGCGATTAGGCTAGTTATGCTTTAATGGAGTAGAGTATTGGCTTATCAAACAGGTACATATTTGTAAGTTCATAGTGGCAGAAATGAGGATGCTTTGGAGGATGCGCAATCTTACTTGAAGGGACAAGGTCAGGAATGTAATGATAAGACAGACAAGGCTTGGATGATTTTGGCATGTTCAAAGAAGACACCGTGATGTTTTATTGAGAAGATGTGAAAAGATTATACTTAGAGATTGTAAGAATAAAAAAGGAAGGCTTAAAAAGAATTGAGAATAGTTGATTAAGAATGATATGCTCTACTGAAACTTACCAAGGGCATGGTCCTCAATAGAAAATTTTGACGTACTAGAATATAGGTAAAGGATATCACATAAAGAGGTTCTTCTTTTTCTCACAGGTCTTTTGAACTTTTGTACTTCGTGTCTTATATCTTGTATTTAGCATAAACACTTAATACATAGTACTTCCCTCTTACCATAACATTTTTTTACTTAACCTAAACATTTTCTCACTTAGCTTAAATATTTTCTTGTAATAATTTATTTGATTTATTTGTTTGTTTGTTTGTTTTCTTTCTTGTTTGTATTTTTATTTACTTATTTTTGTGCTTATATTCATTTATATTCTTTACCTTGTTCTACATTAATGTATTATTTATTATATTACTTATTTTATATTTTTATTTATATGTATTTATTTTATCATTATTCCCATTTATGTCTTTTTGTCTATTTTATTATATATATATATATAGTATGTCTCGTAAAACAACTCCTTTATTATTTAAAAGTAAGATTGTATATTACTAGACCTCTCTAGACTCGACATATTAGTAAGATTTTACTGAGTTGTTCTTATTATTGTTATTGATGGGCTATTTTGTAATTTTATAAAATTTAAAAATCATTTTCTTAGTATCCACGTTTATGTTTTTGTTATACCATAATATGTTAAATGGTAAAATATGAATTAATTATATGGCCATTATCTAGTGGTCTTTACTCTTTTGTTGTCGTTAAAACGATATCGTTTTTAGATAATTGTCCAACAGCGATGTTATTTTGATATTAAGTTTTTTAAAATTACAAACTAAAATGACACTATTTAACGTCGTTTTGACGGAAGTATTCGGACGGAGTTTCGAATTGGCCCCCTCAACCCGAGATTGGTCAACCTAGGCCGGGTCGAGGCCCATTTTGCCAATTCTAGACAAAAAGCTTATATAAGAAATGATGCAAGACTACTACAGACAAATTGTGGGTTGAGTTGCTTATACAGTAATAGACTTCCAAGATGAAACCGCAAATCATGTTCATGCCAAAAGAAATATAATCCAACTATGATTACGAGGAGAAGGTTGGCTATGGCTTCCCTCCCTCGATCTCTGTTACTTGTTAAACTTGTAGAAGACCCACAGGAAGCCAATCTTATTTACCTTCTCTTGTTCTTGCTCCCCAACAACAAAGTAACATAGAAAAGAGCTCTGAAGAAAAATCCCATGGCAATTAAGATCCAAAGACAATTCCATTTGCTTAGATCCGTGATCCCTTGTTGTCTTAGTATGTCTGATGCTGTGACTATACAAGTATTGCTTGTGATGTTCGCACCAAGAGTGTTGCTCATGCTCTGCAACAGCTTCAGCTTCACTGACAATGGAACCCCTCCGAGAGGTGTGTTGTCGAACATCTGAACGCCCTGAACGAAGCATTTTGTAGGATCATGAAACTCATTTTGTAGAGCTGCTTCATATGGGTATTTAACTAGAGAGATGTAGTGAAACCATAGCCAGTATGGAGGGATTCGATCACGAGTAATGAAGAATCCGCTGAAGAGTAGAAAGTAGGCTAGAATGGCCACAACAACTGTGAAACCGAGCATGACATGAGAGACAACACCCGAGAGGAAGGTGACAAAAGAACTTCCAGCCCAAAATGCAGCTAAGATTGTGATGAAGAAGAAGAGAAACCCTGAAAGTCCTCCGGCGAGCCCAACAGCCCAGAAGGTTGTTACCGCGAAGGCTATGGAGAGGAAGATTAGAGCAGGAATGGAGATGATTGAATGAGCCAGAACGTAGGAGGATCGACGATAAGCATTGTAAGCTGTTTCTCTCATGAATATGTAACGTTCCTGGAGAAACGCTGGGATAGATTCTGCACAAGTATAGTAAGTGGTGGACATAGCAAAAGCAAAGAAGCCTATACGTTCCTGAACACCTCTTGGAGAGTTGTCAAGCTTCCAGAACATGGTGGCTAAGATCAGGCCTGTGACAAGAACAGCACCTAATCGAATCCCAAACAATTCAGGTGTCCTTCGTGAGTTTAACATGGATCTTTTGGCTATAACTATCATTTCAATCCAAAACGGATTTGCAAACTTTTGGACTGAGGATGATAAAGCTGAATCGTTGGTGGAACCAGAGACTAGTTTGCCTCTGGAAATGCTTGCGCTTATTGCGTCATTGAGGGAGATTTTTGATGTGTTTAGTAGATTGTTGGTTGGATTTTTCACGGCTTGCCAGGACTTGTTGAACTCAACCAAGGTTTTGGTTCCTCCTGGAACTTCTTCAAGTTCACGAATCAAATCCAAAGCAAACTCGCTTCTGTTTTCGTTCTCTGGAATTGGATGGCCAAATTCAGCAAAGAAAGCGGGAAGGTTAGTTGGAGAGCCGCTGTACACGGTTTGTCCGTGTGATAGAAAGATCATACGGTCGAGCAAGCTCAGGATTCTGTAACTTGGTTGGTGAACGGTCATGATCACAATGCTTCCACTTTGTGCGATTCGCTGCAAGACCTTGACCACCATGAAAGCACTAGTGGAGTCTAGTCCAGAGGTCGGTTCGTCGAGAAACAGGAGGATAGGGTCATGAACTATGTCAGTCCCAATAGAAACTCGTCTTCTTTCACCACCCGACACACCTCTATGCCCTTCATCGCCAATCACAGTGTTGGCTGCGCTGCGTAGGCCCAATTGATCAATCAAGGCCTGAACTCTTGCTTTCTTCTTCGACTTGCAAAGTGAACGTGGAAGCCTGAACTCCGCGGCGAACATCAGTGTCTCCTCCACAGTCAACATGGGAAACAAGAGATCATCTTGCATAACATAAGCAGATATCACCTTAGAAAGTCGTGAATCGAGCACCTCACCGTTCAATGTCACCGACCCTTTCAAGCTCTCTTTCGATATCCGGTACGCGAGAGCATCAATCAACGTGGATTTACCAGCTCCACTAGCTCCAAGAACAGCCATGATCTCTCCTTCTCTAGCTTCACCAGATATGTCATTCAAGAGAAGCTTCGTGCCCATCTCCGTAGCCGAGCTCTTTCCACAAAACGGAAACGAGAACTTCTTCCCAATTTTCACGCTGTAGGTCAAATTATTGAAAGAAAGAACAAAAGGGTTATTTGAAGGAGGCATCGAGCTACAAGCATTCCCAAGCTCGAGAGCCTGATGATGAACAGGAGTACAGTAGTTGGAGATATCGCTCTGTGTCTCTTCTACATGCATCAGTAGCTGTGCAAGAGTAGGAGAAGAACTAGTTCTTGACCTTCTTGGGTACCTCTGGAGCTCCATTTGGTGATTGGCCTTAAAGAGTGGCAATCTGTCACCGGCCACCGTCGCTGCTTTTACCTGTGATATCTTCGGACGTCCTTCATGAGACATTTGTGAAACTTGCGTCGTTGGTGTTTAGTTGCAGCACTTTTTTTTAGCTAAGAATTTATAGTATCAGACACAAGGACAGAAAGGGGTTAGTGTGTTTGGTACATCAAGCCTCCAACCCTTAATTTGCTTAGCGTATCGCTGTAAATATATATTAGGTAAGAGGAGTTGCACCGCTTTGTTAGCTCTATAGTTCTACCAAGTTTAGAAAGCCAAACTCTACTTCTTTGGCATTTAATATACAACTCAACATCTGTTACTTAAGCACAAACTCTGGTTTTAAGATTTAATATTAGAAGACTAAAATACAAAATAACGTGAAATTGAAGGGTCTAAAAGGTTGTTTTTGAAACGAGTTCAATTGGTTAGTGGCACTCTTCTAGTTTAAGTGACGAGGTTACAGGTTTAAATCGTTCTTATGTATGCAGCCGTTTAAAATTTAAAACAAGAGTTTTGTTTCTCGCAAGGAATTTACCCGGTTTGAGCGGGGATTAGTCTAGGTGTAGAAGGTTTAATTAAAGGTGTCTTCTCATAGTTAAGACCCTCCTAAGACACCTTATGGGTAACTAAAAAAAAGGACTATTTAATTAAAATAATGGTAAAAATTGGAAATGGAGATAACTACGAAAGCAACCATATATATAAACTAATTTGTTCTTATGAAATGATAATATCTGTTTAGTTAGTTACCGTGAGATTGTGTACTTTGTCTTATATTAGTATATATGTTGGGAAGAAGTAAATAGGGATTTAGGTAGTAATGTGGTGAACCTAAACTTCCTAATCTATTCTCTACACGCATTCACTCCTCACACGAAAACCATATGCCTGCCTGCCTGTTTTTATACATGATAGTGATTTTACTACTTTCCTTCTTTTCTTGATTAATTAACAAATGCACACCTCTTAAATCATGTTTTGAATGTTACAACTGGGGTAGGTATGGGTGTTACATCTGCTGTGGACCAATTCCTGTACCTCGAATTGTTGTGCACGAGCACGTGAACTAGTGAGTAATAACTACTAAAAATCTATAGTCCTTGAGTATTATTAACATTTTCGTCCATAGTTTTTAATATTGTCTATTACCCCTAATAACACTATTTCAAAATAAAACGCCTGAAGAAAGATAGTAATTACGAACTTATTTTAATATCTTGAGATTTTTTTAGTTTAGTTTTAAATTTTCTATTTAATGACTAATCTTTCCAAATTCATACAAATTAAGTTTCTATTTGGTTGGACTTATACCATTAGAGCTTTTGTTAGTAGAGTTTTTTTGTAGATCATTTTCAAGAGTCAATTGATGATCGACTGTCATTTAAAAAGAATTTTTGAAAGATCTTTATACAATTGATTGTTTGACAACATAAAAGTAAAAACACTTTAAATTTTAAGTATATTTTATTTTGTAATAAAATTATTTATACATATAAATATTATTTAAAGTATATTAAACAATATGCAAAGCACAATATATTAATTATTATATAATTTTAAACCATATGAAACATAAATGAAAACATATCTAACCAAATTTTTTAAATGGATTATAACATAGGTAAATTAATATCAAAAATAAATATTCAAATTGAGTAAATAGTTAAATACATAATAAACAGGAAGATTTTTTGTATCATCCGATGTTGCTGATATTGTCAGTGGTTGGCGTGTAGAAGCTTTGAAAACCGAAGATGGCTTGGCTTGGGACCTGCTTTTGATTTCCGGTATTTTTAGCGACCATGACGCTGAGGCCATTCTTTCGATCCCTTTACCATCCACTCCTCAAGACGATAAGCTCCTTTGGCACTTTGATAGGCGGGGTAGGTTTACTATAAAATATGCATATCATGTGGCACATACGTTGCACTACGGTCAACCTGTTAACATAGGAGGAATGCCTTGGAACGCTATATGGAAATTGAGGATGCCGCCTAAGGTTAAAGAATTTACTTGGCGTGCTTTGCGTAACGTCTTACCAACTAAGGAGCGTTTGCTAAGTAGAAGCATTCCACTTGACGCAAGTTGTCGTTGTGGTTCTGGCATTGAAGATGTCAGCCATGCTCTGCTTCATTGTGATGTTGCTCGGGCTGTGTGGGATCATTGGGGTAAGGGTGGTGATTTGCTTGCCTTGCCCTTCGATGAGTGCTTCACTCAACTTGTTGTTGTTCGTGATAGAGTTGTTGTTGAAGAATTTTGTATGGTTGCTTGGAAAATTTGGTGGATGCGTAATCAAATGATTTGGAGCAACATGTCTTACACTGTAGATTTTATCCTTTCGCATATTGTTGATTTTATGCAGGAATGGCAAGCTGCTAATGTGCTCCCTCCTACTATTCCACCGATTGCTGCTATTGATGAAGATGTTAGTACCACACTCAATTCTTGGCGTTGTTTCGTTGATGTTGTCATCTTTGCCGAGCATCGATAGACCGGTTGTGCTGCTGTTCTTTGTGATACGCATGGTAGTTTTGTCCAAGCTTTCTCTTCTATCCTCGATGGTGTTCTTCTCGCGTGCCAGGTCGAGGCTGTTGCCTTACGCAATGCTTTGAAGTGGCTTGTTGCTAATCATCCCGACAACGGTACAATTTTTACCGATGCTCAGTCCCTATTTCTTGCTATTCGAAGAAATGATATGGATGACCAATCTGAAGTTGGTTTACTTGTAGATGAATGCAAGTTTTTGTTAGCTTCTAGCCCCGACATTCGCATTTGTTGGATTCGTAGAACTCTTAATAAAACCGCGCATCGTTTGGCGAGGGCTTCTTTATCTTTTAGTTTTTTTTTTATGATTTGGAACATTATTCTGGTTTGTATTCGGTTCCTATTTAATTAATTGGATAAGTATTTTACCCCTTAAAAAATAAACGGGAAGATGAATTTATAGATATTGTAATAATTATGTGTAAAACATAAGGACAAAAAGGACTAAAAAGTAAGCTCATTAATTGATATGAAAATTATACCCGAAAAAGTCATTTGAGAGGCTTTTTCGAGAAATTTTAAATTTGAGTTTCTTAAAAAACTGTACATTGTTTGCTAAAAAAGCTATATTTATTAAAGAAGTGTTTTTATTTTATGTCCAAACATTTATTTTTCTTTTAAAAGATTTTTCTGGTAGAGAAAAATATTTATTAAACTCTCAAAAATTCATCCAAACAAATATTAAGTTTAAAATTGTGGATGTGGTTAATAAGAATACGTCACATTGACAAAATAATATTTTAATTTTATTTATATAAGTTTTGAAAGATTAATTATTAAATTGAAAGCTTTAAAAATCATAAAAGTTAAAAACTAAAATTTTTAATATTTTCAATTTTAATTTAGTTACTAACCTTTCAAATTTTATACAAATCAAGTTTCTGTTAGGACTAATAACTAAACTTCTATATATCATTTAATGTAATGCCTAATAACTAAATATTTATGTAGCATGTAATGCACACATGATACTAAATCTTAAAAACTAAACGCTATTTAATTTATTATCCTCTAGACTATTAGTTTATTTACTTGATAGGGTATGGTTGCGTGATAATGACTTTCGCAGTCAATGTTGTTATCCTCTAGGCTATTGGCTACTGAGTGAAAGAGATAACAAAGAGAAAAGTCTGCACGGAGACCAGACGTTAATATAATGGGGTTACGTACATCGTATGTCAGAGGCAAGTGGAGGTTTTGAAAGGCAAAGCTCATAGGCCGATGGGGTACACTGTACACAACCCATGTGAATTCACCTTCTACATATAACACTGTGGTCGTCATATAATTCTTATGCTTTTGTTGTAATCATTAATTATTAGGCTCACACGTCTTCTTCCATATGGTATGGCTCGGAGAAAACTAAGGATTACAACAAACGCAGGTCTGAGATAGATAACTAATCGTTGTGAAAAATCCATGAAAACCAAACCGGAGGGGACCTAGAGCTAGCCAGCACCATCGACACGTCTAAACGCATGAAACGCCCACATCGGCCATTTAATAATTTCACCTACTGTTTTGTCTGCTACACGTACTATATGTAAACTTGGGTGTTACGATCGGAGATAAAGATAATACAAGAAGACTCAAAATTTTGTGAACAATGCTGATTTGCAAATTATTTTATTGAATGATTACAACGTTTTAAATTGTGAATCAAAATTCGAATTCGGACATTATGGTTATAGTCAAGTCTATCATTTTAATTTATTATGATGAAGTTATTACAATTGTCTATAATTATAAAATAGAATTAATATTTTGTAATTATAACTTCAAATAATTTAGATCTAACAATTAACTGATTACATTAGCTATTAGTTGATTCTATCGATTATTAATCGATTGTTGATTATATTAATCGATTTAACCAGATTGGACAACATCATTTGTTTATTAAAGATGTTTGGTTAAATTAGTTATTTAAGATTAGTTTTTATGTGTAAAATAACTAATGAAGACATAACTTAAAAATTACAAGAATATGAATATTATTTCGTTGAATATTTTATAAGAATTTACATTTTAGAAATTTATTTTTTAAAATTAAGTTTATAATTCTAATAAAATATAGAAGATATGATAATAATAAACAATAATAATTATTATAATATTTCTAATAATAATAATAATTGACAAGCCAATGATTTTTAAGTGTTTGAAGAAGACGATTTAAGAAGATTATGGAAGATCTTCACACGAATCATAACTTTCGTTTTTTAAAATGAAAAACCTAAGGGCTATCAGTTGCTTAAGATGACAAATGAATTTAAGGGCACAATTATCGTTGAGTAAGATTTTTATTAACTGATAGGTTGAAACGATACTTGACCCTAGTTTGTTAGATAACCAATCGGCTATTTGTTCAATTGATTGGTTGTCTTCAGTTGTTTGACTCTTCAAATAACTACGAAAGCTATTTGGAGAATAGCAAATCCGATGGTTGATTTAAGATAAACAGCTAAAAATGAAAACGCTCCTATATAGGAACATTTTCATCAATCAGCTAAAATTTTAACTATCAAAAGTTAATTGTACACTTTAATTGAGGTTCCTAGATACCTACATTTTATGAACAATATTTGTTCTTATAATTATTTTATGCAGTTATAGGTTAGAAATAAAATGTTGACCTTAAATGAAAATAAAAATTGAAAGAGTTGCATATTTTTTTTTATAAATGATGAAACAGTACATATGAGCATAACTTCTTTAAAATTTAAATTCTTATAAGAATATTTAACGAAATACTAAGATATATAGTATTTATACCCTTATATTTTTTAAAAATTATGTCCTCATAAATCATTTTACACACAAACAGTTAATACTAAATAGTTGATTTTACCAAACATCTTTAACAAATAGCTAATACAATCTGCTTGTCAAATCAGCTGATATAATCAACTATCTGCTAATAACTAATGCAATCAGTTGATTGTCAAACAAGACCTTGAAGTAGCTTTTCAAAAAATAACTGGTTGAGTTGAATCAATCAATCCAACCATCTCCTAATCAAACAAGTATACTAGCTGTTTGACTATATCTTTAATCAGTTAAAATATAGCTTAAACATTATCAACCAAATACTCCCTTGATTTACGTATGAATTATAATTGCTCTATTCTCTAATTGTAACAAACTCCTTATAATTAAATATATATTTAATTGTTAATTTTATAATAGTAAATTTTAATGATTAAAAGTTGAATCAATTCAACTAATTTAATCATAAAAATTTTGAACCGACCAACTTTTCGATTTGATTTATCTTTATAATAATTATTATAAAAATTAGTCGATTTATTAATTAATAGTCCAATTTTCATAAATTAATTAATTTTATAAACTATAATAAATTAGTTAATTTTTATTTAATAATTTTCTTTTTAATTAAACGTTACTTTCTTATATTCTTCAATTTTATTTCAAAATATTTAATTTTATTATATCTCAATTTTATAACAATTTAATACTGGTTAAACTATAAACTTTTTATTTTATTAACTAATTAGTTTTCATCCTAATTTTTAAAACATTAGTAAATTTGGATTTGATGATCATTCGTTGTTAAGTGCGTGCTTAGTCCTAACTTGCTATTCTTTAAGCTTTTAACCGATATTTACAAAACGATTCGTCGTAGCGCAATTTTGTCATTATCTATTGGAGACTGACAGGTAGCGCAATTTTGTTATTATCTATCGGAGACTGACAGGTAAGGTGTTTGATTGGTCTGTGGACGAGAAACAACTAACAAGTTTCACTCCATTTTTATTGTTGTCTTCAGTAGTTAAAGATAAAATTAGACAGAACAAAACAGAATAGAAACTGGAGACACTAGAATATTTGGTTGTAGTTGACAAAACAGAAAAAACTGTATCCGTTTCTATACTGACAGTGTTTGGTTGCAATGGACAAAACGAAAAACTTATGTCAATGACAAAAATACCCCTGATACTTAAGATGATTAACAATATGTTATGAATTGATAAGTTTATTCCATACGAGAAGCTTTAGTTAAAAAGTGAACAAATAATAATAATAATAACAATTTCAAATTAAGATTGAATAATAATAATAATAATAATAATAATAATAATAATAATAAATTTGAATAATCATAAATACAAATTATATAATAATAATAATAATCATAAATTTGAATAATCATAAATACAAATTATATAATAATAATAATATTATTATTATTAAAAATTGAATAAATTGTAATAATAAATTTGAATAATCATAAATACAAATTATGTAACAATAATAATAATAATAATAATAATAATAAATTTGAATAATCATAAATACAAATTATATAATAATAATAATAATAATAATAATAATAATAATAATAATAATAATAATAATAATAAAATTTGAATAATCATAAATACAAATATATATAATAATAATAATAATAATAATAATAATAATAATAATAATAATAATAATAATAATAATAGCTAAACATTAATAAACATAATTGTAAACATAATAACTAATATTATATAATAATAACATAAACGACAGGAGACATGGACATCCATGTCCTCCCTTTTTGGAGTAGACAGAAATTTATGTCTCTATCTTCCGGAAACAGGAGACAGAGACGCGGAAATAAGAAGCAAACACTTATAAAGACAGAAATTTTTCTATCTTGTTCACTGTCTTCATGCCCGAAGACACTATCCATACGCAGGGTTATGGAATATTAGTTCCTCGTAATGGCCCGAGAACATCTTGAAGGTGAAGATGGAACATAACTTTTAGGTTCTTGCTTCACTTGTTTTGGTTGTTTCACTCAAGGTAATGATAACAGGAGTTAAAATAAATACAGTAAAAATAAAAATAAAATAAAATAATAATTATTATAATTATAATAGTTGATTAAAATAAATAAATTTTTAAAAATATATTTTAATTTTAATATATTATATTTAATTATATTTAATAATAATATATTTGAATTAATTATATTTAAATACTAAAAAGAAAAATAAAATTTTGTTTTACATCAAATTTTAATATATTCTAACTAATTATATTTAATTTTAATATATTCTAATTAATGATAGTTAATTAATTATATTTTTGCTCAAGAAAAAATAGTTAAATTTTATATGAAAATTTAATATATTCTAATTAATTATATTTAATTTTAATATATTTTAATTAATTATATTATTTTGCTAAAATAAAATTAATTAAAATTGTAAATTTTTCAAATTTTAATATATTCCAATTAATTATATTATTATACTAAAATATAATTTTATTTCTCAAATATTTGGAGACTGCGGAATAATCCCTATCAAAATACTACTCATACAATAATAATATATAACCAACCGAACTCTTACTTATTAATATCTTTCAAAGTACAAGCACCCCTCGGCCAGGACTGCACTTTCCCAAAACAATATTCAATACTCAGGGGACAATTGTTGACTTTTTACTACTTTTGTTTTCTTGCACTTAAAAGTGGAATCGCCCACTTTAGACGTCTCTATATATCGGCCCGATAGAATTATGAGGGGGATAAATTACGGTTTAATCTCACTTAAGTTAACAGAATGATAACTTTTTTTTAGGTGCGCACAAAAAGTCAACACATTAGATGAACTCTCATACTGCTGCTGTCGAAACTCGAACCTAAGATCTTACACTAAATTTTTCTTTTTAATAACCAACTAAGCTACTTGTGCGGGCACTACTTTTGTTTTCTTGTCTGTAAAGAGCGCACCTGATACGCTTGTTTTTATGTTATTTTTGATAAAATGACACCATTTTGTCAACTTTTAATCGGGCTGTAGGCCTGGTAGCCCGATATTGCCATGACTAAACAGGTCAATTTGTTTTGTCCATTAAATACAAAAGGTGAGCTTTTAACCTAATGCCACCATTGAGTGTTTCACAATTTGCCACTTTTGAAACTTCAAACCATACTTGTAATCTGTCACATATAAAGATCACAAGTGCTTATTTTCCTGATCTGGAAAATGGGTAGATCAGAATCGTGCGTAGTCTTTGTTTAGGTTCAGTTCACCTGACATTGTTTCTTTTCTGTTTACGGCTTCCGGAGAAAACCTGGCGTAGAAGGAATAAATCCTGACGCTCTGATGATTTTGTTACAACTGCCGCTGACTTCGTAAAAAATACAAATCGTGTAGGCCTCTCCTGTAACACCAATGAAATTTAATTAATTTGATTTGAGCTATGTTTAATTATCATATGAATAATATTTAATTAGTATAAATGAAAGTAGTCGTTTGGTTTGAGTACGAGGTTGGTTATGAATATTAGTATAATAGTAAAAAGGGATGAAGATAGGTATGAAAAATTAAAAAAAATAATGTTTAGTTTGTAACTTGGCCTTCTGTATTAATATCAATAATATTGTTTGGTTTGTTACATTAATGGGAATGAAAGATAATATAATACCATTTTTACCTTCAATAAAAATGAAAATAATTTGTCATTTATATGTTTATTGGGGCTATCTCCATATGTTTGTAAAAAAAAATTAATCAATTTTGTCAAGAAATATTATCGCAATTTTCGAGCATTAGATGAGTTATATGATTCTCGTTCAATCTATAACCACATGCACATTCACATCATCAAATCATATAACAGATTAGTTATTCTCTTGATTAATTCATAAAATGATAATATATAAGAAAAAAAAGGAACAAAAGCCTCATTTATAATGAGATGAAACCAGGTTCTATCCAGTTCATTTAACATCAAATTAAAACAAGGGATTTCAGATTATATACGTAGAGGCGTAGAATAAAAAATTGCTTCGTTGATGAGATGCAATAAGGCAGGATGAGAGATCGTAAGGAATTGAGAGATGATAAGACAATAAAGAGGATAGTAGGGCAAAGACTCGGGATAAAAGAGTAAAAAATAAATGTGATAAAAACCTATATTGGAATGAAAACTCGATACTCACTCCTTTGGTAGGTTTAGTAGATTCCCAAATTTAATGGGATAAATCCATTCCCCTATAATTGAAAATTTCAAAGCTAGCACTATTTTTTACAATTATTCTATTCTTTCGTTCCCAAACACTCAAACCAAATGCTCCCCAATATTCATATATCTGTGCATTTTATTCGAAGAGTTTTTTGAAAATTAAAAAAATTGTTTTAAGTTTATAAATTAAGGAATTTTAAAATTTCTTAGACTGTAAAGAGGGTTAATATATTAAAATTAAACAATATATCCTCTTTAAATAAGGTTATTAAAATTGTAACTCGTGTCGTTAAAATTGTAACTCGTTAAAATTGTAATACGAATTACAATTTTAATGACCTTATTTAAATAGGATATATTGTTTAATTTTAAATTGCTAATTTATTAAATAATTTATTTTAAATACTTATTTTATAAATTATGATATACTAATTCAATATAAAATAAAATAAAAGTATAAGATGAAACTATTATGGGAAAAAGTATGCTTTTATTAAAATATTGTAACTAAATAGAATTGATTAGAAGCAATAAATAATTATCAAACATACAAATAGGAATTGAATCACTATTCATTTGCTGAAAGTTTACAATTGTTCTTAATTACTTGACCACACTCTCCTAAATCTCACTATTCTAATTTTTTATTAAATGTTTGGAAATGCATGTAGTGAGAAGGGTTGAATTTTTTATCAAATATCATAAATTTATTTAAGATACATTAATATTTAAATTTTGGAAATATCCTCTCTACTAGATAAGGTTAACGCTGCATATTATTGAACATCTCCAGATCTCACGTATCAGCTATATTTCTACTGAATGTTGTTGTTGAATAGTTAAATTAACCATCATAAAAGAATTTAGCAATTTTTAATATCAATGTTTTAAAACCGAACCGATTTGAGCAGTTTTATTGTGAAAATATTGAATTGGTCAACTTTTCGTTTCCATTTTTAATTTTTTGGTTTGATTTAGTTTAATAATTTTTTTGTTAAAATCAATTAATTAACTAATTTTTATAAATTAATCATTTTTATAAAATAAAATTAATTAATTAATTTTCATTTAATAGTCTCTTTTTAATAAATAAGGACAACTTTTAATTATTTTTAATTTCTTCAAAATTTTCACTCTTTAACCAGTTTTGTAATAGTCTAATGCTAGTTAAGCCTTAAATAGCCTATTTTACCAGTTTAATTTCTTATATAGTTTTAAATTTAGATTAATTTCTCAAAAGTGATATTTCTAATTTATCAAAAAGCAAAAAAATGAGTAAAGAATGGGCCATTGGTGGCAATTAAATGGCCTGACCCATAGTTGGTTGCTTTATATGTTAGTTCTCATCATGGTCATTATGATTGACAGCCCAACATCGGACAGGGACACCCAATTAAATATCTTAGTTTTAGGCTCAACTTTTAGAAAATTGGATCCGATATATACAAAATAATTAAGGTCTAAGCAGTTAAATTCAACATATATAAATTGGATTTTGTATAATAATTAAATTATAAATAATGAGAAATATAAAGTGAAAGAGCATTATGGTCTTATACAAAATATTATATGAAACATATATAATGTATCAATCAATTAATAGGATATGTGGCATATACGTACTTACAAAATTTATGCAATATTAAAAAGTAAATGTATAAAATTTCAATTAAAAACTTAAAATTACAACATATTGTACCATAAGAGTTTTAAAAGAGTAATCAAATTATTAAGAAAGCTTTGAACATTTTTTGATAAACGATGTAATAATTAAAAAGATTGAATAGTTTACAGTTGGATGTTTAAATTAAGAAATATTTTTAATTTTGAAAAATTAAATCGATTCAACTAATTTAATCATAAAATTTTGGAAATATCCAATTTTGGTTCAATTTATTTTAAAAATTAGTTGATTTATTAATTAATTTTAAACTAATAAATTTTATAAATCAAAATAAAATAGGTAATTTTAATAAAATCCTATTTTGAAGATAGATAAAGATAGTTTCTTTCTTTTATTTTATTTCAAATTCTTCAATTTCATTGAATTTTTATTATATTCTAATTTAATGTCGGTCTAATATTGATTGAATATTTATACCTTTTATTTTACTTATATCATTTCTAATTCAGTTTTAAAATATTATTATTTTTAATAATAAATGTGAAAATTCTAATATCGTATCTTAAATTGGGAGAATCAAAGAGTATACATATCTAATGACATTAGATACGTAATGTTAGCACTAAGGGGCCAACTTTCATAAGAGTTCTTTATCATGAGTTTAGTGAGGAAACATACTAGTGACCCTTGATATCGCATTCCAATCCAAAATCTTAAGGCATTAGATTTATTGATCTTTTCACTTATATATCCCTTACTAATTTCATCTCTTTCTAATGTAAGATTTTCATTTACACTTGAAATTTTAATAATTTGCCCCTCAAGTGTGCACTTTCACATTTAGCTTGAGCTTCATCTTGAACAAATGCCTTTTTCTTAACAGTTCAACTATGGCATTATCGAGAGCTTTACTCCATTAGTCTGGATCCATTAGGAGTCTCCTTGCTCTTTCACGTGGGGATGGAAATCATGGGATCAAACTACTGTCTCCATACTTGTCCTTTACCGACCATCAACTCTAACACCATTTGTTGGTGTTGGAGAGTTCAATTTCTTCATAACGAGCTTGGTGAAGGAACATACTCATAAATCTTGACACCACACTCCAACCCAAAATTTTAAGATATTAAATTAATTTATGGGTCATTTATATTTATATGTCATTCACTAATTTTCATATCTTTGAGATTCATACTTGCAATTAAAATTCCAACAAAGATGTAGCATAGAAAGGCTCGTGCTTGTCAATTGTCAAAGGCCACATGGTGTTCGAGAGTTACTTGACCAACTCTTAAAAGGCCAACTAATCATATATAGTATTAGGTCGAAAGTTTGGTCCACTTTTGGGTTGCTCACATACATACATGTCAAGAAGTTAATTTTAAGGAAGACTTACCAAATTATGGCCATAACATTTTACACACTTAGCTATATATATGCCTCCATAAATGACATGTCAACACTTGATATTCAAAGTTCCTAATCCGACCATACAAATGTCAATTGTCATTTACTCTAATCCATTCTTATCATTATAGCCGATTATTCATTCAAGTTTTTAATTATCTTTAAAGATTACAATTGAAATGCAATCAAAGATTTAAATTATGGATTCATCCGTTTATCTTATTATTTTCAATTATTAGTTGTGATTGAAGGTAATATAAATAATTAAATACAAATGTGATTTAAATTATAGAAACAAACTAATATAATTACACTGATCACAATGTGCAACTTTTTAATTTGTTGTTGATTGTTTGTGTTGATGTTGTTTTGCTGTAATTATAATAACAGATATCAAAATTTATGTAAGTTTAATGATTTAAATTCATTTTAACAGAGTTTATGATAAATTTTTAATATTCACCTTTTGCCAACGGTATATAGTGGTATCTAATGAAGAACTAATGCATATTTACCTTTTCTTCTTTGTTCCTTTCTACATCCTTCTTGTATAAAGCCAAGCACAGACATACCCAGGTCGTATTCATTACAAATTATGCTAAATCATTAGAATGATGATATCCCACTAAAACAAACTAACCGCATTAGCTCTTTCTCTTCCTCTTTCTATCTATCTTTTCTTACAATCTAAGACTTGTACCACTATATATGTACATAACCTGGAAAACATAGTACAGAGCTGTAAAATCCTGTAAGGACTTCCACCAAGGAACCAATGAGTTCGGTTTGCATATCGAACTGCGTCAACGATGCACGTGACCCTAGAGTGCCGGTTCGGACCACGTACGTGAACCTCCGCAGGTGGTCGGAATCCGACGCCGAGTTCATAAGAACCGTCCACCGTGTAGGGCAAGGTATCGGGCACCCTAGGGTTGTGGATAGCATCTCCTGCAGGCAAATGTACCTAAGAAGCTACACGTTTTCGAGGAAAGAGACCGTACCAGAGAGGACCAAGAAGTGTCTGGGGAAAGTTAAAGAGAAGGTGACCAATCATGGAAAGAAGAGAAAGGAAAAGGGTCGTAAGAGAAAGTGTTTGGTGTTGAGGAAAGTGAAGGAAATCTCGTGCTCTGCCTTGTTTAGGATCTTTCACAGGTTATTGTCTTGTGCTGCTAGTGTAGATGTTGTGGATCAAAACGATTGATTCAAGAAAAGGTTTGATTTCCACTATCATTTTGTTTATGTATGTTTAATATGCATGTGTTTTTACTTCATTTTGGTTTAATCTAATTTCATAATGGTGAAATGGTGTACCTATATTTGTAAATTTTGGTATTTTGTTAGAGCAATTTTCCGATTTTGTATATGTTAATTATCTCCATAGATTCTTTTTTTCTTCTTCCATTTTTACTCTTTCTATCAAATAAATAAATACATAAAATTGAGCAGAATTTAAGAGCATTTATTAATGCAAAATTCTATATATCAAAGCAAACTCATAATTACTCTCAATGAATAATCGATAACTACATAATCATTTTATATCTTAAATTAGCACCTCGAAGGTTTAATTTGATGAAGGATAATATCGTTTTATATCTTAAATTAGTATCTCAAAGTTTAATTTGACGAAGGATTAGTATCATAATCAATATAAATACAAAGTAAAAGTTTTCCTAGAATTTATCATATATAGTTAACAAATATCTCTGTTTAAAGGAAGTTGGAGTTGATTGTAAGTTTAGTAAACTCTCGGTTCGCATCCGTCATGTGTTTCGAGAAAGAAA
The DNA here is from genome assembly GCA_029891385.1 of Erythroxylum novogranatense. Lineage (NCBI taxonomy): Eukaryota > Viridiplantae > Streptophyta > Magnoliopsida > Malpighiales > Erythroxylaceae > Erythroxylum > Erythroxylum novogranatense. The sequence continues at coordinate 110,329,358 of CM057232.1, forward strand.
TCGTTACACTAATTGATTAGTTTTTCATGAGTCGCATTTTGATTAAGGAGTTACTTATTTGCAGTTTTCCTTGTTCGGAATGTCTTATTATCCTTTTTGAAGGGTGTTGTTTAAGCTTTGCTTTTCTCCATTATATATATATATATAATAAAAAATCGCATGCACAATTGATGAGTTTATCTCAACTCTCGCTAGGCTAGAGCCTCGATTTGTCCATTTTTTGAAGGTCACCAAGTAAACTAGTTAATGTTATTGATTAGAAGAATTAAAGATAATCGGATTGTCACTTCTTTTCTTTAGATTCCATCAACGAGACCATGTATATACCACAATTTTGCTGAAAAGTTGTGTGATCTTACGTCTTCTATTGTAGTACCAGTGTCTCTAATCCCAAAAATGGTGAAACAAGTACTGATTGGTAACTATATTAGTCAACTTTACAGCTAATGTTCATCAGGATTTTCTCATGTTTATAACTTGGCGGAAGCTTTGGATTCCCTTTTTAGATCTTAAACAGTGTTGCAGTTGACTGAATCACGGGCTAGTGAAGTGATCATAAGAAATGTTGTTTTTGTATAGAAAAAGCCTAACGTCGCGGCGAGATAAACTTTCTATCATCACTATTCTTGCAACTTACAGCTCTTAAGGTTCACTGTAAACCTGAATTTGTCACTATCATTAACATGCCAATTCAAGTAGACATGTCAAGAAGGCGTGCTTTGTTAAAGTATGGAATGTACATATATGGCATTATTGCATTGGACCCGAGTAGGTAAAGGAAATGTCTGATCCTTCAATTTCCATATTAACCCAAATTAAGATATAAATATAATCATTCATCTGCAATTGTATGCCATTTCATTTTTTTTCTTTCTAAACTAACTGAGGCATGATTAAGATTGGAGAAGCCTGAGAGACAAATCATCAATCATGATCATGACAAGAGAAGATTGGATAAGATTATAGAAACAGGATGAAAGATCATGTAGATGAATGTAATATAATGATGGTACCCACCAAACACATTGGCTTTGCTGAAACTGGGGTCTAAGGGGCTCATCAGTATGTTTCCTCAGGCCATCGATAGGGCTTATCATCAGAAACTTAATGGGCAGGATGGGTTTCAGAGACTGATATGATTATTGATCACTTTCTTAATCTACTTTTACCAGTTCTTGAACAAGTTACGGTGCAACTCTCACTATCAATTTTTTATATTACATTACGTATCTCAGCTTGGTCGGACTAATCCTAATCTCCTAAAATCCTACCCCAAGAGTCCTAGAGGGGGTAAACTTGAAAATCCTAAGATCCCTCAGGTTCTATATGTTGCTTTGTCTGCGTCTGACTTGAGTCTTCACATCTTGATTGTTCATTGATGATTTATCATTTGGCCCGCTTTCAACATCGAGGTTCCATCATTTCAAATTCTGAGTAGCTCAACTTATATCGCCATTGGAAATGAGACATCCGTAATTGGTCCGATCAAGGAGCTGTGCCTAGAAGGCTAGAAGATCATCAATAAAAATAATGCCTATTTTACCTCCTTTGACGTGACTGAAATTCAAGACCTCCTAAAAAAGGAGTCTTAAGTGAGGAGCTTACTATCTGGCGTAACTCATTGATTATGGAGCATTCACGAAAGTATTATGATGATTATGATGCTTTGTTACTGAAGGAGTGTAAAGGATCTAGGGAGATTTATGTCCGCCCAATCATTACTACCTCTCTCAAATTCTCCAAGTGCTTTCCATTTCGTTCCAAGTTTAAGATAATTCCTTCTCTAATTCGTCAGGTTTTGTCTTCAAGTAATGGAAAACGGGGAAAACAAAAACAAAAAGCCTCAACTTCGGACCATTTTTTTCTGGTTTTCTTCCGAGCTGAGTGAGATCAAAATCTGACAACAATTCAATTCGCATAACAGAATTCTGGGGAGACACGTCCCGTTTCTAAGATGGCGTTTGACAGATTCAGTCGTTAGAGATGCGTTCAATGCAAGTGACAAGCTATCACTATGAACAAGCCTATCCTATACTCTGAAACTATTTCCATTATCCATGGAATTTGAGGTACTTTAGGTAGGAGTCAACAAATATGATGCATTAGATCTGACCACCTGTTAAGTATCAAGATTCTACTGACTAGGTAAGCCAGATATGTACGAATCAGCTCGTTGCTGAACATGAATTCTCGAATTGGTATATTTGTAACATATTCTACTCAATAACTATGCAACCAGAAAGAAAGTTATGTTTAATCAATCAGCCAAGTAAACTTATGATTCACAACTATATGTATGACTAAAATCCATTCATCTCTCTCTGTTTTGGATGACAAGGAAAACATTTTGCTGATTTAGCAAATCAAAATCTAGCATAGTCCACCTAATTATTTTTCTTGGATAATCTAGAAACGACACACCCCGTACGTGATCTGAGGATCATTTGAGAACTTGAATCCAGCAGTAATGTCGTCAATGAATTCCAGTACACAATTAGACTTGTATTTCGAATCCAGCGAGCATTGTCCCCAAGGAACGAGAAGTTGCTAAATGAAATAATCAATATAGAAGCAGTGCGTGACCTTAACATTGTGCTTGTCATGAAAGTAAAATTTGCAAAAATAAAAGGAAATCATTTAAGCGAAAAGGAACAAATCCCTTAAGGAAACACCTTTATATCGCGGTCAAATAGAAAAAAAGGCTAAAAAGTAGGTCGGGAAAAGGAATGAAGGCCAGAAATCAACAAGGTTCCAAGATTCCTCAAATGAAATTCTACAAGATTTCAAGACATTACCAGAAAATGTATGAAATGGTTACTCAAATAACATTCAGCGTGGCGGGTTGGAACATTTCATAAAGCAAATCAACTGGAAAACTAAAGAGACAGATAAAAGGGCATAGAACGACATGTCTTGGAAGAGTATTCATAAATCAAGCCTCAAACATTGGACTTCTATGGAGGTATAACAGCTCTCAAAGTCTGGAACTATCTAACCGAAAGAAGATTGGTGTAAATTAACAACTTGCCTCTCCAATGGAACACATTACTTCAAGGTTTCAAAAGTCCTAGCAAAGCAACACAACTGACGAAGGCCTACTAATGATGCTAACTAACAAAAACAAATTACTTAATCATCTTATCAAGTCCTTAAAAATGTTGACCAGACACCAGGTTCTTCCAATTCTATAAACAAGAACACATACACATCCTCATTCATAACTTGAATCCTTCAAATTGTCTTAATTCCAGGAGAAAAAGACTTTTTTCTAACTCAAGTCAAGGCCCAAGCCCTTGGACAATTCTCCTCTACTTGCAGCCAAAAGCATTTCTACCAGACAAACACGGCTTACAACAGTCATCATAAACTCACACATAAAATCTAGTTTTCAATTTAGCTCCAAGTTTGATTTTCACATCGACCTTCATTATTCTCCGTCTCATATCCAACAAAGCATCAATTTAATAAGCTTTTTCAAAATTATAAACAACCCTGTCTTATGTTTCATTTGAACAAATGCAGTAAAGGACATTGAATTTAAGAGGATTATCATATTAAGCATAAGAAAATACAAAAGTTTGTCATATACGAAACGTGATGGTTGATAAAAATCATATATGATTTTCATCCTACATATAAGAGAAATATAATCAGTTTCCCAAATCAAAACCCCACGAATAAAGTGCGTTACCACTAACTGACATAAATTTCAAGATCCGTTATAAAACAATCACAAAATTAAAGGCTAAATGTAAAAGGTGTACAGAAACTGCAAAGTACCAGAGTCCTGGACCAGACAACCAGCAATTTGATTAGTGCACCCACAAGTTGCGGACAAAGTAATCACATTTGCACGTCATCAACCTCAAAGTTCAAATTCTTCATCCTTGAGAGCTTCAGCAGCAGCCTCCTCTTCCTCGTCATCAATAGCAAAGTATTCATTCTTTTCAACAGGCCTAAACATATAAAACATGATTGCATAAAACAACAAACTCGCCAATTCCTCGGCGGCATTACTCACCCACTGGTACTTATAATACGAAATTGTCTTAAGAGCAAACACAACAATCCTTGTAAAATACAAGTACCCAATCACAACGATATAAAACTGCCTAAAAAGCTGCAACTTGGCCAAGTTCCTTGCAGCCTTCCCATCAGTTTTAGAAGTCTCACGCAAGGACCTTATGGACCATACAATAGGAAAGATAATGGCACAACAGCAGATGATGTCAACCAACAAAAACACTTGATTCCAGGTAACCCAATCCCTAATAAACGGTCCAGTCTCACCAATCACAACAGAGGCCACATTTGCCAGAACCTGAAGAGGAATCACAATCATCAAAACTTTCTTTTCCCTCTCTTGCAAAAACGGCTTCAAGAACGACCACCCAGTACCAATCAACACAATCACAGTAAAGAGCAACACAACCCTAATGAACTGGAATATATAAAACAACACATCCCAACCATGAGGCGTCCCGGTAACCTTAACATAATGTTTATCCTCAGCCGCACAGATCAAGTTCAAAGCTTTCATCAACAGCAACCCGCCCATCAACAAATGGATCCGATGCACAGATCTCTGATTCATATAACACACGTAAACCCAGAATCCAAGAAACCCTAAGTACAAAATGGAACAGAAGCTATAAAGCGAAGGAAGCATGGTTCGTCCTGCGGACAGGAAGTCTTTAGAACCGTCTGGCTCTACGTTGTAGACCTCCGTACGGACTTGCATCGAAACGCGAGTCTCGGGAGCACAATTGGCGAAGAAGAGGGAGTATTCATTGGGGGCGGTTACAGGGTAGGACTGGTTGAAGGAGGAAAGAGGAGGGGGAGAGAGATCACGGAAGGTGAAGAGAGGTTGTATGAAGTGCGAATCGAGGACGCAAAAGTCTTGGTTTTGCTGGACCTCGAGGATGAGCTGGATCAGGGATTCTTCGGAGAGGAGGAAGAAGCCGAGGCGGGAGGGGCTGGGGTTGGGGGCGTTGATGGTAGAGGAGACAGAGACAGAGGAGACGGAGATGGTGACGTGGCCGGTGTGGGTGAAACCGAACTTCTCGAAGAGGATCATAGCGCGATTGTCGTTGACGATGGAGAGGGTTCTGATTTCCGCAGTCGTGAGGGTAAAAAGGGAAATTATCAGGAGGAGAGGGAAGAGAGGGGAGGTTAGTTTCGCCATTTTGATTTATTGGTGACAACGGTGGTGGTTGTGGAGGTGCAAGGAGATCTGAAGAAGAGGAGAGACGACTAAGAAGAGAGACGAAAGACCAGTTGTCCCTGCTTTGCTACGCTAGTGAAACGGCGTCGTTAGAACGACATTTGACGTGTGAAGAAAGTGTTTCCGGTCAACGCGGTCTCTGGATTATAGACTATTTAGATGATTAACTTGATAATTTGAATTCATTGCAGTTTGACTGTTTGAGTTAAAAAAATTAAAATTAAAATTAAAAAATGAATTTTTTATTCTTTCTTTTTAAAATAAAAAATATTAAACATCTAAATACATACTTTTTATTTATTAATAAAAAGTCAAATGATGTAATTGTAATTGATTTTAAATCAATTTTCTTATATTAAAATAAATTCAAATTTTCTAATTTAATTTCTTTCATAAATTTAATATTTTAACGATAAATTAAGAGTTTTATTAAATATAACTTTGCAAAATTTATTAACAAATAAATTTAACAAAATTTCAAATGATGTAATTGTAATTGATTTTAAATCAATTTTCTTATATTAAAATAAATTCAAATTTTCTAATATAATTTCTTTCATAAATTTAACATTTTAACGATAAATTAAGAGTTTTTATTAAATATAACTTTGCAAAATTTATCAACATAAATTGTTAGTTCTTGATTTTGGGATTAAAGGATGGAGGTCACAGTCTTTAACCCCGCATTATCTTAGAATTAAGTGGTGGAGACTAAGAGGGGCCAAAATGGAACAATTTAGGGCACAGGTTCGGTCAAATGCAACATGGTCTGTGCGTGGAGATACGAACCTGATGTAGGAGGGGATAACATCTGTAGTGCGTGCAACGGCTACCAATCTCCTAGGGGTATCCAAAGGGGCCCCTAAAGGGCAACGAGGTGGGCAGATGGAAGGTTGGTGGTGGTCAGACAAGGTCCAGGGGATGGTTAAGGCAAAGAAAAGAGCTTTTAAAGATCTTATAGGTAGTCCAACGGAGGTGGACAGGGAAATTAACAGAGTAACGTATAGATTGACAAAACAGAAGGCTAAGAAAACTATCGCAGTGGCTAGAGTGGAAGCATATGAGACTATGTACAGGGACTTGGATATGTTTAGTGGAGCACATAAGATTTTCAAGCTAGCACGTGATAGGGCATGAGGTGCGAATGACTTCAACCAAGTTTGTTGTATACGGGATGAAGCCGGACAGGTACTCATAGAGCCCCAAGCCATCAAGAGGAGATGGCAGAGATACTTCCATGGCTTGTATAACGAAGAGTTAGTGGGCAACATAGAGTTAAGAGAACCCTCTGTGGTAGGGCATGCTCATGATAGGGGCACATGGGTAAGGATTATGAGGGGTGAAATTACTAAGGTTTTGAGAGAGATGCGGAGCGGTAGGGCCATAGGGCTAGACGAGATCCCTATAGAGGTATGGAAACGAATAGGAGTTATCGATAGTACATGGTTAGTTCAACTCTTCAATGTGATTTTAGAGTCAGCCAAGATGCCGGATGAATGGAGATTAAGTAGGTTAATCCCCTTATACAAAGCCAAAGGAGATATCCAACAATGTCACAACTATAGACGTATCAAACTAATAAGTCATACCTTAAAGCTGTGGGAGAAGGTAATCGAGAAGAGGATTCGGAGGGTTGCTTCTGTATCGATCAACCAATTCGGATTTATGCCTGGTAGGTCCACAACAGAAGCGATACATCTACTCTGTAGCAATGTTATGAATCTTGATCGGACTCGATGCGGATTGAGCTCGAATGTAACGAGCAGTACCTATATCGGTTGGTGCAGTAATGCAGATTTAGGAAATTTTTAAATTTATAAAATAGTCCTTAAAATTTTAAAAATTGCAAAATAGTCCATATTGATATATTATACAATTGATCAGTATATTTTACTAGTTTACTATTTACATAAACCATACTTTCAAACATCTTAATAATAAATAATAATGATAATTAATTTGAAATAATAATAATTTTAAATATTTTACATATAAATAATAACCACAATTAATATAAAAGAAATAATTAAACTAAAATTTTTTTAATTAATTAACAATAAAATAATAACAATAATTCTTAAAATTAATTAAACTAAAAGAAAGCCTCATAATCTAAATTATAAAACTAAAAATCTTAAATTATTCACACTTGATGGGAGAACGTGCCTAGTTATAGCAAGTAGGATGGGAGAACGTGCAAATAGTTGGAAACTTGGAATTTGGAAAGGCAAGCAATATGTTATACTATATGTGAAGAAAACCCAAAAGACTACCGGAAAAGGAAAGTGCATGATGAAGAGATGGCGAGCAGTGGTCGGTGAAGTGAAGGAGAAAGTGAAAACGGGAACTTGACAAGCGAAGCGAGTGAGTGACTCTAAGGGATGAGACGTGTTTGGTACACTTGTGCACCATCTCTCCTCCACTTCTTTTAATCTATGGCTGATTTGGGTTAGTGGGTTTTCGTCCTCGAGCTTTTTTCCTCTGAAAGCTTTTTTCTTTCCTCAGACTTTCATTGCTTCTTGTTGTTTTTTTCCTGAAAGTTTTCTTCTTTTGAACTCTCTGTTACTTGTCAATGGAAGTAATGAGTTGAGATCGAGACCAGGAGAGAGGGTGACGCTACGGAGAGAGACTGACCAAGAACGATCAAAGCGGCGGTGAGCGGCGGAGACGGATGGGCGACAACGAGAAGAGAGAAGAGAGTGAGGCAGGAGGACGAAGGTCGGGGGTTGATTTTTTTAGGGTATTTTTTTTATTTGCAAAAAGGTCCCTAGGAATTTTAGATTTACCGGAATCACCCAAAATTTTTCGATATTACTGACCAACCAGTATCGACCGAAACGGCGATGCAGACCGCCGGAATTTTTGACCGGTACGTTTGTACAAAGATCGAGTCTCGGATTCTGATGCAGATTGAATGTACCGCCGCACATGTAAATATATACCAACTTTGCTCAGACTTATGGAATGCTACAGGGAACGAAAACGAGATTTGCATATAGTTTTTATTGACTTGGAGAAGGCATATGACAGGGTCCCTAGAGTCTTCTTATGGAGATGTTTGGAAGCTGAGGGCATTCCTATCACCTACATTAAAGTAATTAGGGATATGTATGAAGGCGCACTAACTAGTGTTAGGAAGGTAGGTGGGGACACAGAAGCGTTCTCTATCAGTATGGGTCTCCACCAAGGATCGGCATTAAGTCCTTTGTTGTTTATATTAGTGTTAGATGAGATTACCAAACATATTCAAGGAGAGGTACCTTGGTGTGTGTTATTTGCGGACGATATTGTCCTAGTGGATGAGACCAAGGAAGGAGTCAATGCCAAGTTAGACTGTTGGAGAGAAGCGTTAGAATCGAAAGATTTTAAGATGAGCAGATCTAAGACGGAGTATTTAGAATGTAACTTTTCAGGAAACAAAGTGGAGCATGAAGTGACAGTTACAATTGGTACCGACGTCATACCACAGAGGACGAGTTTTAAGTATCTTGAGTCTGTCATTCAAAGTGATGGTACTATCGATGCTGATATTGTACATCGTATTAGATTAGGCTGGGCCAAATGGCGAAGTGCATCAAAGGTTTTATGTGACAAGAAGATTCCTTTAAAACTTAAGGGGAAGTTTTATAAAACGGTAATTCGTCCGACCATGTTATATGGGGCGGAGTGTTAGCTTACTAAACGTAGACATATAAGACAGTTGTTGGTAGCAAAAATGCGTATGTTTAGGTGGATGTGTGGTTTTTCCAGGGGAGATAAAGTTAGGAACTGGGTGGTGAGAGAGAGACTACGGGTAGCCAACTTTGCAGACAAGTTGAGAGAGACTAGGCTTCGGTGGTATGAACATGTGTGGAGGAGGCCCTCCGATGCTCTGGTACGGAGCTGTGAGGGCATAACTCTTAGTGACTATAAGAGGAGGAAATGTAGGCCGTACAAGAATTGGCAGGAAGTGATCAAGACGGATATGTCAGAGTTAGCCCTTAATGAGGTAGTTGCTCAGAATAGAAAAGTTTGGCGTGATCGAATAAGGGTAAATGATTAACTGTTCCAGTTACCCAATCCCCTTATTTGGTGAGTGACAAAGAGGGATGGACTTTATATAATACTAGGCTCTCGCAAATCTATCCTCCTTCAGGTACTCCCCATCTTTTTCTTTTTATTGTTTCTATATACCGCATCATTCTTATATTGTCTCATTTGCATGCGGGTCCACCGGAAACAGCCTCTCTACTATGTAGGGGTAAGGTTGCGTACTATCGGACCTCCCCAGACCCTGCTTCATTGCGAAATTTCAGACTAGGTGATGACGATGACGATGACGATGACGATGACGTAATTGTAATTGATTTTAAATCAATTTTTATATTAAAATAAATTCAAATTTTCTAATTTAATTTCTGTCATAAATTTAACATTTTAACGATAAATTAAGAGTTTTCATTAAATATAACTTTGCAAAATTTATTAACAATTAAATTTAATAAGAATTTCAAATGATGTAATTGTAATTGATTTTCAATCAATTTTCTTATATTAAAATAAATTCAAATTTTCTAATTTAATTTCTTTCATAAATTTAACATTTTAACGATAAATTAAGAGTTTTTATTAAATATAACTTTGCAAAATTTATTAACAATTAAATTTAATAAAATTTCAAATGATGTAATTGTAATTGATTTTAAATCAATTTTCTTATATTAAAATAAATTCAAATTTTCTAATTTAATTTCTTTCATAAATTTAACATTTTAATGATAAATTAAGAGTTTTGATTAAATATAACTTTGCAAAATTTGTTAACAATTAAATTTAATAAAATTTCAAATGATGTAATTGTAATTGATTTTAAATCAATTTTCTTATATTAAAATAAATTCAAATTTTCTAATTTAATTTCTTTCATAAATTTAACATTTTAATGATAAATTAAGAGTTTTTATTAAATATAACCTTGCAAAATTTATTAACAATTAAATTTAATAAAAATTTAAAAAGACGTTGTTTGCTGTCTGCTGGGCTCATTTCCCTTTTTGTTTATTGCTCAAGAGGTATTTTAGAAGGATTTCAACTATAGGAAGACACCTTTAAACCATCCACTCTCAAACTAATTCTCGTTCGAGCTGGGTAAATTTCTTGTAGGAGATAAAACTCTGATCTTAAGTTTTAAATGATTGTATATATGATAATAGTTCAAATTCGTGACTTCACTTAAACTAAAATAGCCCTTTACCAATTTACCAGTATTTGGGTTAGCCTATTTGCTCTCTAGCACAACCACCGATCCACCAAACATTAATCACGTAAACTTTACGAAGCATTAAATAGTATTTTGGTTTCATCTTCCACCATCCTTTCCCGAGAAGTAAAAGGATAAGCTAATCAAACATCAATAATGGATGCAGAGAAGAAATGATCGAGACTTTCTGCAAGTGAACAGAATCGTCCTAATACCCGCACAGTGAGTATTCTAAAGTCGTCTCCCTCAAGGACCAATTCATTTACACGTCAATTTTACCTAACTAATTGCATTATATCAATAGAAAAGTGTAAAAATGATTGGAAGTAGATTGATCAATTGAATTGCAAGAACTGAACAAACAATCAGAAAATTGGTTTAATTAATGATTAAAACTAGGGAGAGGGATTCACTCAATTGAAAGGATAAGTTGCACAACATGGAATGGGTTGAATGCTGGCTAAGAAAGCAGTGGCACTAATAAACCTATAACCTTTCTCAAGGTATAAAGGAGCATTTAGTTAGAAATACCCATTTCTCAATGAAATATTCTTCTAACAAAATCTACTCAGCACAAGCCACTTCAAGCTCTCACCCTAGCCCAGTTTATCTCTAACTCTAAACTTAAGGTGTTCATCTTCCTAGAGCATGAAACATGAGTTACTCTTCAGTATACCCAATGATTCCTAAAAAATGTATCTATGGAGATCAAGCATAGAAACATAATGAAGTGCAAGAAGATGAACAAAGCCCAGTAATTCTCATTAACATTCAATCATCCACATTGTATCAACCTTCCTTCAAAAGAGTTACATCCCTCACCCTAAGTGAGGGTTAGCTCCTAAACATGGCAACAAACATTATACACAATGAGAAGCTCAACATTAGAAGAGAGAGAGAGAAAGTAGCAGAGAAAATTCAAAGAATGAAGTCTCAATCCTCTTGGAAAAGTCCCCTAATTCCTCCTTTCTTCCTCTTTTTCTGTGCTTCTCATTGTCGTCCTCTTCCCTTTAGGTCAACAACCCTTTCTATTTATCTCTCCCCCCTTCAGAAGAATTAATTTCTCCAAGTAAAAGTCTGCTGCCGCCGCGTGTCCTGTGTGTCCGTTTAACGGACACTCTCGGGTCTGGGAGTGTCTTTTAACCATACGTGTCCGTTAAACGGACACACATGTCCGTTTAACGGACATGGCCTTGTCTTTGGTTCTTCATGCGTTTGACCTTCCAAATGCTATAATTTCTTCTCGGAGTCTTCTCGGAAGTTGCAAAACTCGGGATTCTCCTTACTCTCGTCCTCAATTGGCTTGGGTCCAGTATCTCCAAGGTGAGTTATGCCCTTAATTCCCAAAATCGAGCATTTGTACCTACAAGGTAATAAACTTGAAATGTGAGCGAATTTGCTGAATAAACTTCAATTCCAATCAAATAAAATAAGTCAAATTGAATCTAAATCATTCCCACGCATCTACAGAATTTGACTTATCAAATTCCCCCACACTTGAGTCATTGCTTGTCCCCAAGAAACCAACAAAACTTCTAACAGACCTAACCAAATTATCGATTCCACTATCGTAGGTGTACGGTGACATTTAGCCTATGTCACAAGCCTTTAAACCACTATGTGTCCACAATGGAGGAATTATAGTCTCCTGGGGGTTTACTTAAAACGAATGGTACCCACAAACATTTCCTTGCCATCAGTTTACACCTAGTCATCACCATAGTTCATTCCGAGAAGTCAACTGCATGAAAGGTGAAAATTGGATTTGGAATTAAGACGACATAATACATCATAAATTCGATCGCATTCAGCAACAATGAAATTCCATAATGCTTCAATCGATCAAAATCATGTGCTTAGAATGAAGTCTCTCATGCAATGCTCATGCTCACACCAAATAGTGTTTAGGATCACTCTCAATCATCTTCTCATGAATATCACTTACCATAAGCTTGCATTTGATCTACTTCTCCACTACTCCCATCTATGGCATATCTATGGATCAAAAAGGGCTTTAATTCTTAGGTTCTAATGGGGCCCATGGTGAAGTGGTTTATGAATGAAGGGATAGGAAGTCAAATATTCAACAGTTAGTAGAGCCGATTTTTCTATTCCTACCTTCTTCCTTAGTGTGGAACATTTCACCAATGCTATTGTCTCGATTTTTCCCATTTCTTTACTATGGAGACTGAAAGTAGCATGAAATTATGTCTTTGACAGATTCCCTTCCTTTTTCCTGATATTCCCCCAAAATTTTTTAAATTTTGATTAAAAAAAAACAAATGCTGCTTTTTCATGCTTATTGATTTGGCTAACCTGATTTCCCCCACACTTCTTCCTTTGTATTTCTAACCAAAGAGGTAGTGAATGCACAACATTGACAGCTCTCCTAACCGTTGAACAAGGGTAAATTGGTTTTTCTCGGTTCAAGGTTCTTTGGGTTAGTGGGTTTACAAGGAACATGGTTTTACCGCACTTCCTAGGCTCAAGGGTTTACTAGGGATTGATGTATATGAAGGGTTCATTGTTTGGCTCAAACTTATTCCTACCGCTTTTATCATTTCTAAGACATACCATAGTATGATTATGTAACCTTGAAGAGATGTGATGCAAGTTCTAGAAGTGGGCATACATGGAAGAGAAATTTATCACCACAAGAAAATGGGATTGAGTGCAATTCTCTAGGCTCAATTTCGCTTTCTCGGTTATGTTTCCTCATTCTAAAGCACAATTATTCAATCGATTTGACATTATACATTCCATTAATGCAAGACATGCAAACCCCATTAATCATATTATGCATCCTACTCAAAGCCAACCTCAATTCTCATACAATTAACTCAAGAAATAAAAGTATAATGACAATTAGGCATAAAAGATGTTAAAATTAGACCAATAATAAAGATTAGGCAAATATCTCAAAAAAAAGGTCTAATAGATTAAAATCAACTACTCCCCCACACTTAGAAGTGACATTGTCCTCAATGGCCTCAACAGAAGGAAAGCGACAATGTATCTGAGAATAAGTACAGCAAAGAGGAGGGAACTCCCTGAATAGTGTATTGTCGATGAGGCATTTTCCTGAAAGAAGCAAAATATTTAGCAACCCAACAAGGCAAAAGATATCACAACAAGGCAAAAGATATCATCCTAAGCCCTAAACGTCAAGTCTCCGGTGGCGGTGGGTGATGCGCCTCCACGAACGTTTTCATCATGCTTTCAAGTCGCCGTTGCGAAGCGATAATCTCTACCATTTCCCCTTGGAGGGTAAGAATGCTAGCATTCAATTGCTGCCAGTTGGGGGTATTGTCAGGAGGTGAGGGTACCCGTGGTGCGCGATCCTCGTGGCGTCTTCTGCGTGGGTTCACCCAACCGTGGGGACTATTGTCATCGAACTCGAAATGATGCATTTTAGCAGCATTAATCACATCCCCCTCATCAGGAAGAGCTACCACTTCAATCCTTGTTATGACCCCCATCTTATGGAACAGTTGACTTAATAATACCGGGAAAACAAAAGCCTTGGTATCAGCCTTGTGGTGGACCACCTGCCATATGGTCGTCATTATCAGTTTAGCCGCCGCGATACCCTGGAATTGCTCGTCGATGAAAAACATCTTGTCCAAAATGTATATGTCTTCAGTGCGGAGAAATCCTGAATCACTGGCCTTCGGAATTAAATTATGAGCAATTACATAAGCAATGAGTCTCGGGACAGCATCGAGATGCTTGCAATGCACAAAATACCGCTGCCCCAATGGTCGCCAAACCCTGCGGACTCCCAGTTGATCCATAGCATCATCTTTGGACCACGCCTCATCACCAGAGCATCGGGTTTGCAAATCAAAAGACAAGACATTGCCTCCCGGAGGTAGCTTCAGGTGACTACAAATCAGTTCCTCAGTAATGATGACCTCGTCCCCATTGACCCGCGAGGTGAGCACTGGTGGTTGTTTACCTGTGACTGAGCTCAGATTAGCGTAAAACTGCTTGACGGCCTCGGGTTAATAAGTACCTGTACGAGTCAATAACTTGCCCCAATGAAATTTATCTAGATTAGCCTGCACCCTATGCTTGTCGTTAATGTAGTCAGTCACAGACACCTCAACTACAAATTTGTTATTCCGCTTTTTCAGGTACCAGGCCTCACATTGCTCATTGATAAATAATGTGGGCTCGACAAGTGGTTCCTCCGGGGCTACATTTTTCCCTTTTTTTGATCGAGAGGACTTCCCCGCATTTTTCCGGACTGTTTGCTTGAACCTGGACATGATGTACTTTCCTGTTCAAATTATTCCCAGTCAACAACCAATGCCAATTACCACAATTCACACACACCAAACGCAATCAATAAGTAGGTATATAAATGTCACAATCTCTCCATCAGGCAACAATCATCAATCTAAACAAGATAAATGCAGCAGCTACCAATTATCAAACACATCAGGACTGAGACAAAATCACCAATTATAAGCCCTCAACTGTGAGCAACCATTGAAGATTCACCGTGTAGAGATTCAATTCATTTAACGTCAAGCCTGTACACAAAATCAAAACGGAAAGCACACAACAGAGAAAACAAGAACCCTAATGCGAACATTATCCTTTACCTCTTCGAAGATAGAACAACCTTGTGACCAGAAGTTGGCCCTCGTACACGATCTGCTTTAGAGTTCCAAACGTGAAGCACGCAGCTGCTACTATAGGTGAGCGGAACCAGAGGTGGAGGTGAGGAGAAGAGAAAGGAAAGGAGTGGCCTTTAAGGAAATAAGGGAGGAAAGGAGGTGGGAGAATTGTAGTGGTCGGAATCAATAGAAGAAGAATAGAGTCTCCGGCGTCTAGGGTAGAGAGAAGGGAAAAAGAAAGATGCGGGAAAAGAATAGGGTTTTAGGTTTAAAACAGACGATGTCCGTTAAACGGACATAAGTGTCCGCTTAACGGACAGGTACGGGTCATTTTGTTTCCAGAGGGCGATCCATGTCCGTTAAACGGACATTCGTGTCCGTTTAACGGACACGTACGGGTCATTGTGCCTCTCTACAAGATTCATATCCGTTAAACAGACATGCATGTCCGTTTAACGGACACGTACGGGTGAATTAAGAGACAGGGCAATTCATGATCAGATTCAAATTCAATCGATTCCTTCTCCTATGAGATTACTAAAAATTATGTGCACAATGGGGCAGAAGCTTAATAAAGAATTGTAGATTCACGTACCTGCTTTCCCATGGTTAAATTTAATCTCACCTCAAAAATTCTGAATTGAACCAACCCCTCTGTTCTTCCAAACATTTGTGAATGTCCATGAAAAGTCCTCCGTAATCGACAAGGTGATCAGAAACAACAAAAAGGAAAACCACTAGATGAATAAAACACAAAGTAAACGGAAACAATAACAAGAAAAACTAGAAATATTGGGTTGCCTCCCAACAAGCGCTAACTTTAAAGTCCTTAGCTGGACTTGGTCAAGTGATTCTTATTGTTGGAATGTGGCGATGACAATGCATCCCATCATTTCCCCCTCATAATAGTGTTTCAATCTTTGCCCATTGACCACAAAGGGCTCTTGATCATCTTTCTTGATCTCCACTGCTCCATGGGGATATGCCTTTGTCACCATAAATGGCCCCGACCATCGGGATCGCAATTTTCCCGGAAAGGGTTTGACCCTAGAGTTGAACAATAACACCTTCTGGCGGGTTTGAATTCTCTCCACAGTATACGCTTGTCGTGAAAAGCTTTTGTTCTTTCCTTATAAATCAAAGCGTTCTCAAAAGTTTCCCTCCGGAATTCATCCATCTCGTTTAGTTCTAACAATCTCTTCTGCCCTGTTGCCTTGATATCAAAATTCAGTTTCCGGATGGCCCACAATGCTTTGTGCTCAATTTCATCGGGGAGATGGTATGATTTTCCGAAAACAAGTCTGTAGGGTGACATTCCCAAAGGAGTCTTGAATGCAGTTCTGTACGCCCACAGAGCATCATCAAGTTTTAATGCCCAATCTTTCCGAGAAGTATTTACCGTCTTCTCTAAAATCTGCTTGAGCTCTCGGTTTGAAACCTCAACTTGCCCACTAGTTTGTGGGTGGTAGGTGGTGCCAAACCTGAACTGACACCCGTACTTCAATAGCAGAGATTTAAAGTGGTAGTTCTGGAAATGCACCCCATTATCACCGATTATTACTCTTGGGACACCGAATCGGGAGAATATGTACTTCTTGACGAATTTGACTACACTCGCCCCGGTATTATTGGACAGTGCCACAACCTCTACCCACTTCGACACGTAATCCACAGCTACTAGGATATATTCATTTCCAAATGACTTTGGAAATGGTCCCATAAAGTCCAGACCCCTTACATCAAAGAGCTCTACTTCAAGAATTCCAGATTGAGGCATCTCATGCTTCCTACTAATATTGCCTGTCCTTTGGCACTTGTCGCACGTCATGACAAATGTCCTAGCATCCTTAAAAAGAGTCGGCCAATAGAGCCCAGATTGTAAAATCCTTGCTGCTATTTTGTTGGCCCCATGGTGGCCTCCACATAAGGAAGCATGACAGAGATAAAGCACTGACCTCATTTCATCCTCGGGTACACATCTTCTGATTACCCCGTCGGTGCATCTTCGAAATAATAGTGGGTCTTCCCAAAAGTAGTGTCGTACTTCAGCTAAGAATTTTTTTCGCCTATGATATGAATAATCTGTGGGCACAATGTCGGACACCAGGAAGTTGACATAGTCTGCAAACCAAGGAAGATTATCCTGTAATGACCACAAACTCTCATCGGGAAATGCATCGTTGATCCGTTCTTTTACGCATTTGTCCTCCCGTTCTAGCCGCGACAAATGGTCAGCCACTACATTCTCTGACCCTTTTTTATCTCTAATTTTCAAGTCAAATTCCTGCAAAAGTAAAATCCATCTAATCAGTCTCGGTTTTGCATCCTTTTTAGTGAGAAGATACTTCAGGGCTGAATGGTCTGTATACACAATAACTTTAGACCTAACTAGGTAAGATCGAAATTTGTCAAAAGCATAGACTACCGCTAACAGTTCTTTCTCAGTTGTCGCATAATTAAGCTGGGCATCATTTAAAATTTTGCTAGCATAATAAATAACATGGAGTTTCTTATCCTGTCACTGTCCCAAAACAGCTCCGAGTGCAAAATCGCTAGCATAGCACATTAATTCAAACGGGAGGGTCCAATCCGGTGTGGTCATGATAGGAGTTGACGTCAGTTCTTTCTTTAACCTGTTAAACGCAACAATACACTCATCAGTAAATTCAAAAGGGGTATCTTTTTGCAACAGGGCGCAAAGAGGTCGAGAGATTTTTGAAAAATCCATTATAAACCGACGATAGAACCCAGCATGCCCTAGAAAGCTCCGTATTCCCCTAACTGAAGTAGGAGGTGGTAGTTTGTTGATGACTTCAATTTTATCCGGATCGACTTCAATCCCGTTATTGGAGATTTTATGCCCTAAGACGATTCCTTCTTGCACCATAAAATGGCATTTTTCTCAATTGAGCACCAGGTTGGTGTCCTCACATCTCTGCAGAACCTGTTCTAGATTGAACAAACATGCATCAAAGGATGACCCAAACACAGAAAAATCATCCATAAATATCTCAATTATATTTTCCACCATGTCCGAGAATATTGCCATCATGCATCGTTGGAAGGTAGCAGGAGCGTTGCATAATCCGAAGGGCATTCTTCGGTAAGCGAATGTACCGTAGGGGCATGTGAATGTTGTTTTCTCCTGATCCTCCGGGGCAATCGGAATTTGGTTATAGCCAGAATAACCATCTAAAAAGCAGTAATACCCATGTCCCGCTAATCTTTCCAACATTTGATCAATAAAGGGTAGAGGAAAGTGGTCTTTCCTAGTGGCTGCATTTACCTTCCGGTAGTCGATACACACTCTCCATCCCGTCACAACCCTAGTAGAAATTATTTCATTCCTCTCATTCGATATAACAGTTATGCCACTCTTTTTAGGCACTACCTGCACTGGACTAATCCAAGAGCTGTCAAAAATAGGATAAATAATACCTGCGTCGAGCAATTTGAGTACCTCGGCTCGCACAACTTCCTTCATGTTAGGGTTGAGCCTCCGTTGACTTTCCACCCTCGGTTTATGATCCTCCTCCATCAAAATCCTATGAACACAAATAGAAGGGCTAATTCCCTTTATGTCCGCAATATTCCAAGCAATGGCCAATTTGTGTTCACGTAATATTCTTAACAACTTGTCCTCTTGTGAGGAATCCAAAGAGGCAGAAATGATAACAGGGAAGGTATTTGTTTCCCTAAAATGCATATCTCAAATGAGTTGGAAGTGGTTTAAGTTCGTGGATGTGGCGGGCTCATGCAGAAGGCAATAGCTTGGGTTTTGGAGGGCCCAAGTCTTCAATTTGAGGTTTGTGTCTAAGACCACTACCCTGCAGCCTAAAAATGCATTCAGCTAATTCCTCATCTAATTCCCTGGGTTCCATTTCCAAGGTTAAGCACACTTCCAACGCATCTTCACTCAGTAATTGAGGAGCAGTTTCATTCACAAGGGAATCAACGACATCAATTCGGTAAGTCACTTCATCAAAAGAGGGTCCTTCAAAGACCTTGAAAATATTGAACTCCTCTTTCTCATCACCGACCAAGATAGTTAACTTACCTTCTGTGACATCGATTAAAGCTCCCTCTGTGACTAAAAATGGTCTTCCCAAAATTATTGGAACCGTAAGTCAAACTCCATCTCAAGCACAACAAAATCAGCAGAATTATAAGCTTACCGACTTTTACCAATAAGTCCTCGACTATCCCAATAGGGTATCGAATTGATCTGTCGGCAAGTTGCAGTGAAATTGTTGTCGGTTTAAGTTCTCCAATTCCCAACCTGTTGTACAAGGATAGAGGAATAAGATTAATGCTCGCACCAAGGTCACATAAACATTGGAAAATGTTAGATTCTCCGAAATGGCAAGGTATAGTGAAACTCCCGGATCTTTTAACTTGGGAGGTAGTTTATTCGTAGAATAGAACTACACTCCTGCTAAAACTATTGTGGCTAATTTTTCAGCTTCTTTTTGTTCGAGACCATTTCCTTCAAAAATTTTGTGTACGCTGGCATCTCAGCTAGTGCTTCCGTAAGAGGAATATTGATATGAATCTTTTTGAACAAGTCTAGAAATTTCTGGAATTTAGACTCGTCTACCCTTTTCCTCACTCTTTGGGGATACGGGATAGGTGGTACAAAAGTCGTGTCCGACCCCAATGGCGATTCATTCCTTGGAAGTGCTTCCTTAAGTTCCTCCCCTTCTTCTATCTTTTCTTCCTCTTTTTCGAGCCTTCTTTTCTTTGGGCTTACATCCTCATCGTCTTACCACTTCTCAAAACAATTGTCATACAATCTTGTTTTGATTTACTTGAGTGTTACTAGGCGCTTACCCTTTCCTCTTCGTGACCTCTCTTGCCACTTGATTTATTTGCACTTCCATTTCTAATGGCAAGCTTGATTTGAGTGAATATTCGCCCATTCTACTCATTGTCATGAATCGCCCGAGTACTCTGATCCATTTTACCCATAAGCTGAGTGAACATGTCTTCCAGGCGGTCTACCTTTTTCTCTCATGGAGACGGAAATTGTTGTGGAGTAGAAGACGATGGGCCAGAGAACTGTTGCTTGGGTGGTGGTGGTGGGAACCCGGGTGGCCCCATTTGTGGCCCCAGTGGTTTTGATGCCCCTTGATTCTTCCAAGAGAAGTTCGGATGGAATCTCCAACCTTCATTGTATGTGTTTGAAAAGGGATCTAACCTTTGACCCTGCCTAGTGTTGTTCACATAGCTCACTTCTTCTTCAGTCAGAGCGGTCTCAATGTTCATACATCCCGCTGTTGCATGCCCAAATCTCCCACATAGAGTACACGGGTCGCGACTGGACTTATTATCGTTCATCAGCACATTCAGCTTCTTATTGATTTCGGCAACTTGATATGCCATATCCGACTTGGACCCTACTTCATTCAAAGTTACTGCCTTGTTGCGGGTTACCTTACAATGTGAGTTCTCGGCAACCTTTTTGAAGATATTCCATAGCTCTTGAGAACTCAGATCACTTATATTACCCCCAGCATTCAAATCCACCAAAGTTTGGTTATGATCAGACAATCCATAATAGAAAAACTGAGTCAACGAATACATATCAAATCCATGATGAGGGCATTGATTGAGGAGATCATTGAATCGTTCCCAAGCCTCATGAAACTTTTCTCCGTCTTTCTGTGAAAACCAATATATCATTTTCCGGAGTTCCAAAGTTTTATGAGCTGGGTACCACTTCATCATAAAGGTCTCCATTACCTTCTCCCAAGTATCAAGGGAGTCCACTTCCAAACTCAACAACCAATTTCTAACTAAACCCTTCATGCAATAAGGGAAACACCTTAATCTCAATTCATCCTCCGTCACCCATACAATGGAAGTGTTTGACTGTCGATAAAATCCTCATAAATGCCAACGCATCTTCGCTAGGCATCCCATTAAATTGTGGCAACATAGACAAGTGGATTTGCTTCAACTCATAGTTCCGCAATGCAGCAATCAACCTAATACACGACGGATTCCTCGCAATGAAAGGCATTTGGTAATCCTAATCCTCCTAACCGCTGGATTGACAACCACCGGTTCATAGGTTTTCCCATTAAATTGTTCATCTCCTAATTCAGGTTCTTCGCAACTCGGGAATTGGTTGTTGTGAGCCATTTCTCTTCTCCTTTGTGCGTTGTTCCTCCCGCACGCTCGCTCAATTTCGGATTGAATTCAACCAAGGATTCGCTGCTCGTTCTTCGCGAATGCCTCAAATGCATGTAATTCTGAAACCCAACAAAGGCAAGGTTCACAATTCAAGAGAGGAGAAGAAATTCCAACAATAGATGATAAATAATACAAATAGCTAGACTAAAAGAGACTTTAAACAAAAGGTCCCGAAGCGGCGCTAAAAACTTGATCGAGACTTTCTGCAAGTGCACAGAATCGTCCTAATACCCGCACAGTGAGTATTCTAAAGTCGTCTCCCTCAAGGACCAATTCATTTACACGTCAATTTTACCTAACTAATTGCATTATATCAACAGAAAAGTGTAAAAATGATTGGAAGTAGATTGATCAATTGAATTGCAAGAATTGAACAAACAATCAGAAAATTGGCTTAATTAATGATTAAAACTAGGGAGAGGGATTCACTCAATTGAAAGGATAAGTTGCACAGCATGGAATGGGTTGAATGCTGGCTAAGAAAGCAGTGGCACTAATAAACCTATAACCTTTCTCAAGGTATAAAGGAGCATTTAGTTAGAAATACCCATTTCTCAATGTAATATTCTTCTAAAAAAATCTACTCAGCACAAGCCACTTCAAGCTCTCACCCTAGCCCAGGTTATCTCTAACTCTAAACTCAAGGTGTTCATCTTCCTAGAGCATGAAACATGAGTTACTCTTCAGTATACCCAATGATTCCTAAAAATGTATCTATGGAGATCAAGCATAGAAACATAATGAAGTGCAAGAAGATAAACAAAGCCTAGTAATTCTCATTAACATTCAATCATCCACATTGTATCAACCTTCCTTCAAAAGAGTTACATCCCTCACCCTAAGTGAGGGTTAGCTCCTAAACATGGCAACAAACATTATACACAATGAGAAGCTCAACATTAGAAGAGAGAGAGAGAAAGTAGTAGAGAAAATTCAAAGAATGAAGTCTCAATCCTCTTGGAAAAGTCCCCTAATTCCTCCTTTCTTCCTCTTTTTCTGTGCTTCTCACTGTCGTCCTCTTCCCTTTAGGTCAACAACCCTTTCTATTTATCTCTCCCCCCTTCAGAAGAATTAATTTCTCCAAGTAAAAGTCTGCTACCGTCGCGTGTCCGTTTAACGGACACTCTCGGGTCTGGGAGTGTCTTTTAGCCATACGTGTCCGTTAAACGGACACACATGTCCGTTTAACGGACATGGCCTTGTCTTTGGCTCTTCATGCGTTTGACCTTCCAAATGCTATAATTTCTTCTCGGAGTCTTCTCGAAAGTTGCAAAACTCGGGATTCTCCTTACTCTCGTCCTCAATTGGCTTGGGTCCAGTATCTCCAAGGTGAGTTATGCCCTTAATTCCCAAAATCGAGCATTTGTACCTACAAGGTAATAAACTTGAAATGTGAGCGAATTTGCTGAATAAACTTCAATTCCAATCAAATAAAATAAGTCAAATTGAATCTAAATCATTCCCACGCATCTACAGAATTTGACTTATCAAGAAACTTCAGTGAAATAGCAAGAGGGAGAGCGTGAACTTGAGAAGAAGGTAGAGAGTTATAGTTTTATTTAACTAAGATACTTTCAGCGTCATCTTCTTCCTCTATGTCCCTCTAACACTGCCTTCCTCTTTGAAAGCTTTGTTCGTAAGGTTGGCTTTCGGAAATCTCTTCGGAAGATCCAAAATTGTCTTTCATCAGGGGAGTCATTCGACCGTTAGATGAGCACCTACGTGACAGGCTTATTATGAAGTTGAAACGTCCTTCACTGCAGGATTATTGCTGTGGGAGTTTTGTGTTGGTCAACGCTCCACGTACAGGTTCCAGTTAAGAGACATACCTTTTAAGTTGTGAGATACGATTATTGCTAAGAAATCGTTTTCATATGTGGAGAATCTCAAGTGCTTTATTTCTAAAGTCTTGCTCAAGAATGCAATGAGGTACTTATTTTGTTGAAGAACAGCTTCTATGCTCGTCCCACTTGTTAAGTGATTGGCTCCTTTGTTGTCCCATATTGATTGGAGACAACAATTGGGACAAGGCTCTTATTTATATAAGGAAGTTTCTACCTCCTTAGTTGATGCACCAAACCAAAGTCAAAGATTTGTAGTACAAATTTGACTCTAGTTAAATTCCTCTTTTGAGGTGAGAGTTGGAGAGTTTGTCTTGTTTATTTCTTTGTGAGTGTGTTGGTGTATTGGGGGATTGGGTGAGAGGAAAAATTGTGTGATTGTAAGAATTTTTCATATAGTGAATTTTCTTATCGGTGTCCGTAGTTTTTCTCCAGTTTGGGAGTTTCCAAGTAAATTTTCTTGTGTTGTTATTTTCTGATATTTTTGTCTATTAAATATCCTTAGGTGTGGATTTAGAAGGTCTAAATTTTCAACAAGTGGTATCAGAACCAAGGTGTGTTTTTCTTGAAAATTCTAAGTATGCTATGTGGTCGCAGTTTTGACTGATCTTCCACATCAGAAAAGATTTTCTTAAGAAAGGTTCATTCAGTGCAGTGGAGTTTTGGTGTGGTAGTATGGTAATACATGTCTAGGAAAGTTTTGACTAAGGAAAGACTTGGTATTTAAGAGTGTCCGTTATGACCCACCTCTCTTTCCTGGAAACTTTCCTAGTGTACTATTCATTTCTACAGTAAAATTCTTCAAGGCAGAAGAGCACAGGAAAAATGTCAGGAAATAGGGCTTCGAATTTCTTAGATTTGAGGTGGAGAAATTCGACGGGAAAATCAATTTTGGCTTGTGGAAAGTACAAATCAGGGATATTTTGATTCAGTCGGAGTTACACAAGGCATTGAAAGGAAGACAGATCTCTGATAGCAGTACAGGCAAATCTAGTATGAGCGATGAAGATTGGGAGGATCTGGATTTGAAAGCAGCAAGTGGGATATGATTGTATTTGGCTAAGAATGTCCTTGTGAATGTGCATGGAATAGTTACAGCAAAGGAGCTCTGGGAAAAGCTCGAGGAGTTGTATCAAACAAAGGGTGTCTCAAATCAGGTGTATCTAAAGGAGCAGTTTCATACACTGCGGATGAAGGAAGGTACTACAATTTCAGATCATTTAAGTATTCTCAATGGGATCGTCTCTGAACTGGAGGCAATTGGAGTTCGTATAGATGATGAGGATCAAGCTTTGAAACTCATCTAGTCTCTTCCACCTTCATATGAACACATGAAACCGATTTTGATTCATGGGAAAGAGAAGATAGTTTTTTCTGAAGTTGCCGGAAAACTCTTTTCAGAAGAGAGAAGACTGGGTGGTGGAAATGTTCCTGAAAATTCAGCTTTACTGGTAGCTGGATATCGTAAGAAGAACTCCATGAAGAAAAATGTAGTATGCTGGAATTGTGAACAATCTGGGCATGTGAAGAAAAATTGTCCGAGAGGTAGAGCAGGTTCGACAAGAGGCTCTGGGTCAGTTAATGGAGAGACCGACAATGTCGCTAACATTGTCTTCATGGATGATGATCTTGTTCTCTAAAAGGGGGGCATGTACATCCTCATGGCATGCTGCTAATCCCAAAGTTGCCATGATAGAGGATGTGTTACTGTTAGCGGGTCCACAAGTTTGCACACGGGCATTGGTTTGGCATTAATGCAAGGTGTGTGGTAGAATTTATGTCGATGGCTGATGAACTTCCAAGAAAGCTAAACATGGGAGTTGCTTCATAATTTTTCAGCAAGGTTATTTTCGACATGTGCCGATGTAAAAGGCTTAGAATTGGTTTATTCTGAGTGAGTATGCTTTTATGGTGGAGCATGATGCTGTGAAGCATGATAATTCTCTACAGTGAGAGTTATGTTATTTTCAGGAGATCTACATTAAGGTGTAGTGTGGTTGTGGGATCAACCAAAGTTGCCAAGGTGGAGATTGTTAAGTGGTTGGCTCCTTTGTTGTCCCATATTGGTTGGAGACAACAATTGGGACAAGGCTCTTATCTATATAAGGAGGTTGCTACCTCCTTAGTTGATGCACCAAAACAAAGTCAAAGATTTTTAGTACAAATTTGACTCTAGTTAAATTCCACTTTTGAGGTGAAAGTTGGAGAGTTTTGATAAGTGCATAGTTGTCTAATATTTATGTTTTAATTATTCCTTTTTATTCCTCTTGTTGATGCAATTATTGGGACTTAATTTGATTTAATATTTCCTTGTAGGGAATTACAATCTTTGCATAATGTGGAAAATTAAGAGGAAAACAACAATTAAATCAAAGACAGGAGACATAGGCGCAACAAGGAAATGAATTGGAGGAGTGCATGCGTAAAATTAACAGCCAAGAGACGTAGACACATGACGCAACTGCAGATTAGTGTTTTTAACGCACAAGAGAATAAAGGGAATTAAATGTCATTTAAAATCAAGCAACAGGTGGGCCCAAACAGCAAGGTTTAATGGTCCAAAACAATTGAAGAATCAGCTACAAAAGGGGCCCAATGTACGTGACCTAAGGAGGGTTGATGTGGAAGCTTGGAAATATAAATAGAAAAAAAGAAAGCAAGTAGAGGGGGGGCAATTTTTTGGACTGGAGCAAGAGGTAGTCACGCACGCAACACAGGATTTAGGAGGAATTACAAGCAATCAACAAGGATGATACAACAGGACAGCGCCAGTGACACTTGGATGGGAAGGAGTTGCGGCAATCAGAGAAGGAAGCAATCAGCATCGGTGTTTTAGGGAGATCTTCTAGTTTTTCTTCTTTCCTTTGTTATTTAGAATATGTTAATTAAGAACCTTATTTTATTTAATTTTGTTATGAGTAGCTAAACTGTTTTAGTTGGGGAATTCCAATTATTATGCTTTGACTCGTGAGACCTATTTGTTCTAATTATTTGGTTTATAATATTCGTATTGTTTCTGTTTTACTGTCATTGTTTATTAATTGATTCTGCGATTAGGGCCCGATTGTAGAATTAGTTAATTTGCATGTCGCCAACTGATTTACTTGGTGGTGTTAACTGGGTGATTAGTGTTTGTGACAATTGGCACTAGAACATAATACTTGTCTGATTTCGTGTCAAGAAACTTGCGATCTATCTAGATGAAGTATGAGTCAGTGCATAGTCAGTTAGGGTTAGTGTTTCTTTAGAGTTTAATGCTGTTAATTAATTGAATCTCGGAGAGAGTCTCGAAGGGTTATTAGTTAATTAGGGAATAGTTTAAAGGAATTTCTTTGATTGTTCTGAAATTAAGAAGAAACGAGGGAGTCAGAGGTTTTTGATAACCATAGCTAACCTATTATTAAACCAAAGAAAATATTTAAGTCGATGATCCAGTCTATGCATAATAATTATGAATTTCCTGGCTAAGTTGTCATTTATTGAGTTAATCAATTTTATCTGCATTCTTTGTTAGTTGAAGAATAGTTATTTTATTAATTGAGTTAATAGTTTATTAGTGATTAGTTCAATTAGTAGTTTTAGTAGAAAACTCCAAAACTCTCATTTTCATTAATTTCATTCGTTCTTTGGCATTTGAATAGAATCAATTTATTCCATTATCTGTGGATCGACCCCATTTATCACTGTGCGCAATTTATATTTGTTTGGTGTTTGGGAATTATTTTTGGTGGATTCGACCCCCATCAAATTTTAGCGCCGTTGCCGGGGAATGGTAACTAATTGATTTTGTTTTTTTAATGCCTAGGAACATTCGTACGGGAGATTCCATCTTGTATGACCCTGAGATCGAAAAGACCGCCAAGAGGTTAAGGAAGTTGAGCAAACAAAGGAAGAAGCAAGGAGAAGCTAGTAGATTACAGACCCCAGTTGAGTCGGATCTTTCAAAAGCAGTACGAACAAGAGATTGAATTTGAGCAAAGACTTGACAGAAGCTTAACCGTGACCACGTGCGAGGATATGGCTCTTAATGTAACCTCCAGGACTTGGGTAGACCCTATCAAGCACAAAGATCCATTGTGCATAGACTTCCGTAACTTCAAGAAGGGTTCAAATTGAAACCGGACTCATCCACTTGTTGCCCACCTTCCGTGGATTGGAAAACGAGGATCCGAATAAGCATCTAAAGGAATTTCACCTCATTTGTACTTCCATGAAGCCCCATGATGTCACGGAGGACCAAATCAAACCGAGAGCTTTTCCATTCTCATTGCAGGATGCAGCAAGGATCGGGCTCTACTACCTACCTGTGGACAATCAACACTGGGAAGGATGTCCCGGTTTTTAGAGAAATATTTCCCAAGATTACGAGCCGCCAACATCAAAGAGAAATCGTGGCATTAAGCGTAGGATTGAGAGAACCTCTACGAGTCTTGGGAGAGGTACAAGAGAATTTTAGCAAGCTGCCCGCAAAGATGGCATATCCGAACAATTGATCATCCAAGATTTCACGAGGGTCCGATTCCAATGGAGCGCAGAATGATGGATGCCGCAAGTGGTGGGGCCATCGTCAAGAAAACCCCACCAAGCCCGGAGTTGATATCAACCATTGCAGCAAACTCCCAAACAATTTAAGGTCGACCGATATACCACGAAGAGTGAACGAGGTAAATGTTACTTCTCTCAATGAGGTCAAGTCTTTGCTAACAACTTTGGTCCAGAATTTGAATGTAGGTACTCCTCCACCTGCGAGGGCGTGTGGCATCTACACCAGCCTAGCTCGCCCAACCGATGCATATCCAACACTCCACGATGAAACACCGGAGAATGTGAATGCTATCGGATTCTAACAGAGGAAGTTTGATCCCTATTTAAACACCTACAATCCCAGTTGAAGAAGCCACCCAAATTTCAGTTATGCTAACAACCCACCGAACCAACAGAACTTCCATCACGGACCACCACCACCGCAACAGCCTTCGAGCTCAGGTAAGCCTCTTGAAGAAATTTTCCGTATGTTAGCTACTAATACTGAGAAATTTCAACAGGATACTGCAACCAGATTTCAAAAGATGGAAGAGAGTATGAAGACTCTAGAGACTCAAATGAGCCAGATAGCATCTTCAGTTAGCAAAATGGAGACTCAAGGCAAGCTGCCATCTCAGACATTCGACCCGAGGCATAATGTGAGCGCGATTGTCTTAAGAAATGGTAAGGAATTGCAGTCCCCAGTCGACAAGAACCCTACACGTGACCACGCCCGACGTTCCCGTGCAGAGACAGGATAGGAAGCCGAAAGGGAGCTTACACGTGACCACATATAGGATTCAGGTCCAACTGAAAATCCTCAGAAACCCAAACCTCTATTGGTTCCACCCCCATTCCCCCCAGAGAATGGCTCAGAGCAAGAAAG
This sequence comes from Erythroxylum novogranatense, assembly GCA_029891385.1. Taxonomy (NCBI): domain Eukaryota; kingdom Viridiplantae; phylum Streptophyta; class Magnoliopsida; order Malpighiales; family Erythroxylaceae; genus Erythroxylum; species Erythroxylum novogranatense. The sequence continues at coordinate 110,357,892 of CM057232.1, forward strand.
AAAAGGAAGATAAAAGCATCATGGAGTTATTCCAAAAAGTTGAAGTAAACATCCCGCTCCTCGAGGCCATTAAACAGGTTCCGCGCTATGCCAAATTCCTTAAAGAATTATGCACAAACAAGCGTAAGTTAATAGGTAATGAAAGGGTGAGTGTGGGTGAGAATGTTTCAGCTGTCTTACAGAGGAAATTACCTCCTAAGTATCGCGACTAAGGTATGTTTTCCATTCCTTGCAAAATTGGGAATATTGGTATAAGTAAAGCTATGTGTGACCTAGGAGCCTCTATTAATGTGATGTCTTTATCTGTTTATACTTCTCTGGGTCTTGGTCCATTAACTAGTATTGGAGTTATAATTCAATTGGCGGATTGATCGATTGTCTATCCTGAAGGTGTTTTAGAGGATGTGCTAGTTCAAGTTAATGGATTAATTTTTCCTGCTGATTTCTTTGTTCTTGATATGGAAAATGATAGTTCATCTAAATCTTCTGATATCTTGTTGGGTAGGCCTTTCCTTAGCACGGCTAAGGCAAATATAGATGTGCATAGTGGTTCATTAACTTTAGAGTTTGATGGGGAAGTGGTGAAATTCAATGTTTATGATGCCATGAAACGGGCTGAAGATGTGTCTTATGTTTATAATGTTGATATCATTGAAGATTTGACTCATGAGGTTTTTGCTTTAAATTATGATGATGAGTTGAATTATGCTTTGTGTCATAGCATGTTTGTTGATAGAGTTAGGAGATTTGCTGATCGGTTTGAATTTTCTGATCATATACTTGATGTGGTTTACGCTCTGGAAGCTCTTAAGACTACAAGTATGAAATTTGTGCCTATTAAGCTCTCACGATCAAAATCTACACTGTTACCTTCAATTTTGCAGGCCCCAAAGCTGGAGCTCAAAAAGCTTCCCGAGCACTTGAAATACGCATATTTAGGTGACGGTGAGACTCTACTCGTGATCATATCCAGCATGCTCGATGGCCTGGAAGAGGAGAAACTAATTAGAGTGCTTCGAGAGTACAGGGAGGCGATCAGTTGGACGATCGCTGATATCAAATGTCTGAGCCCCTCCACATGCATGCATAAAATCATTTTGGGGGAGGCTGCTAAACCCCGCCGAGAAGCACAGCGCAGACTAAACCCGCCAATGATGGAGGTAGTGAAAAAGGAGATCATTAAACTCCTCGATGCAGGTATGATCTATCCAATATCTGATAGTGAATGGGTAAGTCCAGTTTAGGTAGTACCGAAGAAAACAGGTATTACAGTTGTCGAAAATCAAGACGGTGAGTTAGTCCCCACTCGGGTTCAAAATGGGTGGAGGGTGTGTATGGACTATAGAGGTCTCAATGCCCTTACTAAGAAAAATCATTTTCCCCTCCCCTTTATTGACCAAATGCTTGAACGTTTAGCTAGAAAAACTCACTACTGTTGTCTTGATGGATATTCAGGTTTCTATCAGATCCCGGTGGCACCTGAAGATCAAGGGAAAACGACGTTTATGTGTGCCTTTGGAACTTTTGCCTTTCGACGAATGCCATTTGGACTCTGCAACGCGCCGGCCACCTTTCAAAGGTGTATGGTAAGCATATTTTCTGACTATGTTGAGCATATAATAGAGGTATTTATGGACGACTTCACGATTTATGGAAACTCTTTTGATGAATGCCTCTCGAATCTTGCTAAGATTTTAAAACGTTGCATGGAGATAAATTTGGTTTTGAATTACAAAAAATGTCACTTCATGGTCGATAAGGGTCTTATTCTAGGTCACATAGAATCTGTGCACGGTATTGAAGTTGATAAGTCTAAGGTAGATGTAGTTAAGTCTTTACCTTACCCCGCGAGTGTGCGAGAAGTGCGTTCTTTCCTTGGCCATGCAGGTTTCTACAGGAGGTTTATCAAGAACTTTTCCAAGATCACCAGACCTTTGTGTCGGCTCCTCCAGAAAGATGTACAGTTCGAGTTAGACGATGAATGCAAGTCCTCTTTCGACCTACTCAAGGAGAAGCTAATCTCAGCGCCGATCATCCAACCACCATATTGGGACTATCCATTCGAGATTATATGACGCCTGATGACTATGCGATGGGTGCGTCGGTTAGGACAAAGGATCAACAAGCACTCTCACGTGATCTATTACGCTTCAAAAATGCTAGACAGTGCTCAGAGCAACTACACTACCACTGAAAAGGAGCTTTTGTCAATTGTCTATGCTTTAGATAAATTTCGTTCTTATTTACTTGGTACTAAAGTTATTGTCTATTCTGATCATGTAGCTTTGAGATACCTCCTTTCGAAAAAGGACGCGAAGCCAAGACTGATTCGGTGGATTCTACTTCTCCAAGAGTTCGACTTGGAAATAAAGGACAAGAAGGGGTGCGAGAACCTGGTCGCTGATCATCTTAGCCGAATTCCCACGCTTGATCCAGATTCTCTCCCAATCAAAGATGAATTTCTAGACGAACAACTCTTTGCCGTACAGGAAGCCTATACGTGATCACGCATAGGATCCCTGTTACCCTGGTATGCTGATATTGTGAACTTTTTAGCTATTGGTGATTTGCCTGATCATTTGCCTAGGTCTGCTAAGGATAAAATTGGAGTGATTCTAAATATTATATTTGGGATGATCCTACCTTTGGAAAATAGGCCTTGACCAAATTATTAGGAGATGCGTGAGTGAAAATGAAATTAATTCCATACTAAACTTTTGTCATGCATATGCTTGTGGTGGACACTTTGGTCCAAAACGAACTGCTAGTAAAGTGTTAGAAAGTGGTTTTTTCTGGCCTACACTTTTTCGCGAGGCATATTTATGTTGTAAAAGTTGTATAAGTTGTCAAAAGACGGGAAACATAGGTCCTAGGAATCAGATGCCCCTTAATCCTATTCTTGTTTGTGAAATCTTTGATGTGTGGGGTATGGACTTCATGGGTCCTTTTCCATCTTCCTATGGTAACTTATATATTATTCTTGCTGTTGATTATGTGTCGAAGTGGGTGGAAGCGAAAGCCACCCGGACTAATGATTCTAAAGTTGTTGTGGATTTTGTTAGGTCTAATATTTTTGTCAGGTTTGGCACTCCTCGAGCCATCATCAGTGATAGAGGGACGCACTTTTGCAACCGGACGGTTGAGGCACTCTTCAAAAAGTACCACGTCACTCATCGCACTTCCACAACCTATCATCCACAAACCAATGGACAAGCCGAAATCTCAAACAGAGAGATCAAGTTAATTCTAGAGAAAACAGTTAACCCAAACCGTAAGGACTGGAGTTTGAGACTAGATGATGCGCTGCGGGCCTATAGGACGGCCTATAAAACCCCAATCGGCATGTCACCTTACAGATTTGTCTTTGGAAAAGCATGTCATCTTCCGGTCGAACTTGAGCATCGAGCTTATTGGGCTATCAAGAAATGTCATTTAGGAATGGATGAAGCCGGGGTGCATAGGAAGCTTCAGTTACAAGAGCTAGAGGAGATCCGGAATGATGCATATGAGAACTCAAGAATCTAGAAGCTAAAGACGAAGGCTTTTCACAATGAAATGTTATGTAGGAAGTCTTTCAAGATTGGTCAAAAGGTGTTGTACCAATCCAAGTTGAGGCTTTTTTCGGTAAAATTGCGGTCAAGGTGGGTAGGTCCGTACGTGGTGCGCAACGTTTATCCATATGGAGCTGTGGAAATTGAAGAACTTAGCACTGACAGAGTTTTTAAAGTGAACGGGCATAGTCTGAAACCATTCTACGAGGGGTTTGAATCACACACGATTGAGGGGGTTAATCTGGAGGCTCCCCATCTAGAGGATTAAGTTCGAGATGAGGATCGTCGAGCCTAGGACGTTAAACAAGGGCGCTAATGGAAGGCAACCCATATTTTTATTTTTATTTTATTTTTCTTTCCTTTCTTTTGCTTTGTCTTGTGTGCTTTTTGTCTTGTTTGTTTCCTTCTTTCTTTGTTTTTGATTTTTTCCCCTCGTTCCCTGTGTTTTTCAGGTGGTTCGACGTTGGAAAAATTCGGAGATATTGGAGTTGTTGGCTCTCGTCCTTTACTATACTAGCTACACCCTACTGGCGGGATGCCTAAAAGAGCTCACGTATAAGCCCTCATCTTCACAACCCACATAACAAATCAAAACCGACCCACCCAACCCATTCACCTGACCCACTTTGCAAACCCTACCCATCACTTTCCTTTGTCTTCCTCCTCTCACACTACAGACCACCGCCACCTTCGCCACCAGACCAGCCCACCGACGACACCGCCAGCCCAGCACCATCGCCCCCGGAAGCCTCCGCACCGGTAACCGCCTTCCAGCCAGATCCGCCGCCACTTAGCACATTCTGCCGAATTCAATCTTAACAAACATATCGCCCAAGTAAGATCCTAATACTGGGTTCTGATACCATAGATGTTGGAACCCATTACCGGATATCCAACCTCTTACGAAAAACCAAACTAAATCAGAGCATTTCCACTCTTACTCTGATACCATACATGTTGGATCCCGAATCCAGATCCCAACTACTTAATCCGAAACCCTTATACTTATACATGATTATTATAAACTCCATTAAAGTCCTCAGAACAAATCTTGTAAGATTCATCTGAATTTCCTCAATTAAAAATAATCTTTTTAGGGCCCATAATTAAATCCGATTTCTAAGCTCATACGAAATTCATGCCACTATAGTCAGCAATGAAAAATCACTTCAATCGGGGTTTCCTGGATTACGCTAGAATTTACCAAACTGCGGACTCATATTCCAACATTTTCACCCAATTGCTTCTCTTTGATTGAATCCATAATTTCATTTTAAGTCCTAAAGCTCTCGAATTTGCATAAAAAGGTAGACAATGTTTTTAGGAAACCAATTCTTCGAAAAATCGAGAGACTCGGAACTCAAATGCAAGAGTTATAAGAGAGAAATTGGAAATGACCAAATGAATAGTAAATGACCATATAAATAGTAAACAGCCAATTTCCGATCCTCATAACTTTTTACTCCTAACTCCGGATAGGACATATCATACCTCGTTGGAAAGATTAAAAGACCCTGTACATCCTTCATGAAGGACGGCAAAATCAATTCCCGCTCTAAAGATACGAAAAATCCGTTCGACAATTCAGCCAAAAATGGCCAAATGAATAGTAATCCGAGAACCAAAATGAATAATGGGCAGCAAACTTCAAACGTTTATAACTGTTTCGTCCTAAGTCGAAAAATGACCCATTTTATACCATTTTAAAGATCTTAACATGTTCTACAATCTTCCAGAAGACCTCTTAATCCAAATCAACCGTTTAGGAGGTCTAAAACCTAAGCGAGATTCTTGTCCATTTTAAAAAATTGGATGACACCTCCCTAAAATGCTCAGCCAAAATCTTCAATTTAACTCATCCAAGCTCCAAACCTGCATAAAAATCATTTCAATCTTCCAAACTCAATAGCACAACCCAAACTCCAAAGGCAGTAACACACTCTTAGGCTTCTATCCATATCTCAAACCATAAGGCAATCTCACTCTTAAGATTCTAATGGTTTTCAAAACATAAAGAAATTCTTACTTACTCTTTCTTTTTGTCTAATTTCACCATACAACCATATACATAAGAAACTTATACAAGATACATTGAAACTTTAAAACCTTTATATTTACAAGGAAATAAACAAATATAAAGCATCAAAGGGCATTTAGCCCGTTTACGCCACAAACTCAAAGAACACAAAGACAAAGTACATCCTTAGGGGTTAACGCTATCCAAAGCCTTGTTTTCTATCATATGAATTCTAACATAACAAAATGCATCGGAGTTGCCTCAATTCCGATGCGGGACTTGATTTCTCGCTCAATACCTGTGGAGGAAAAATGGGGTGAGCTCGACGGCTCAGTGGATAACATATTTATAAATTGAACAATAAGCGAAAATTGTCTTTTTAAACTTTCCAAACATTTCCCATTCAGAAATTTATCCAAAAATTCATTTTCAAACCTTTCAAAACATTTATAAATCTTCATCAACATTTTCTAAAATTTCCAAATCTTTATTTGTTTCAAAATATTCATAAACACTTACTTTCTCATTTCTCAAGTTCTCAAACTTTTCACAATTCATGCATAATTTCAAACTGAATGCATCACGTCATAATGCATCACAATACAAACGAGCAAAATCACATAATACATCAAAATGGTTTGATGTTGGACCCCACACCCCATTGTAGGTGTTTGCAGGTTATACTGCGGCGTGTGTTTGCGGGTTATATCGCGGCATCCAACACAAATCATAATAACACATTAAATGGTTTGGTTTGGTCCATAACAGGACGTACTGCACATTTTCGCATAGCGGTCATGTGCAGCCGTGAAGGGAGTCCGTGATCGGAACTCCATTGTCTCTTGCGGGCAGCCGAGCGAAGGCTTAAACAAGTAGAGACAGTGCACTAACTCACAAAATGACCTGACCAAACCCAGATAGCACATAAGCAAAACGGAAAGTTCAGATTGCCCGAAGGCACATTTCTAAATCTTGATTGTTCATACGTGTCATACTAGACAAACACAAATTTCACATAAATTCATCCATTTCAATAAATCAATTTCACAACAAATTCAAGTCAATCATATGCCATTCGCAAAAATCCATAAACCAAGTATGCAACCTAAATCATTCATAAATAATAACTAAACAAATGTCCATTTTTCAAATCATTCGGAAATCATAAATTTGAAAACCTTCTTCGTTCACTTTCTTGAATTTCGAAAATCAATATATAACTTATAATTCAAAAATATAAATATATCACCCACCTCAATTCCTTTAGCTCTAGGATTGGTCAAATTGTCTTGGCTCTTCCTTAATTGCCTCAATTCACCTTCATTAAACACAATAATCCTAATTTAACAGAAGAACTCAATGCTGGAAATTTTTAAAGAATACAAAAAGATTTGACTTAAAACCTATCTAACTTTGCCTATGTCATTCCTAAACTATAACCATCAAAACCTATCTCAATTTAATCAATATTTTGAAATCTCATGCCTTAAAGAGACCTACTCAATCTGATTTTTTCTTTTATTAGGCTTTCATAACCATTCTTCTTTCCTTTCCTTCATAATCACTCTTCAACCCACCATTGTTAAGCAAAACTCTAACAATAAAATCATAATTAACACAATTATCAAATGCTGGATTTTTTTTTTCAAGAATGCAAAAACTTCCATTTAAACTTACTTAACCTTATCTATATCTTTCCTAAACCATTAGCATCAAAACTTATCTAAATAGCCAACAAATTTTGAAAATCCCAAATCTTATAACCTCCCACGAAAATTCTGATTTGCTTGATCCATTTTCTTTCTTATTCTTTCTCAAATAACTCTTCACACCATTCTTTTTAAACATGAAAGATAAAACTTTAACAATAAAACCATAAATTTCGAATTTCTTACCTTTGAAATTGAAACCCACTTGAAATACTCATGAAAGATGAACTCTAACTATTTTCTTCTTCCTCTCTTCTTCTCCCTCCTTCAACCGAAACTTCCATTTTTCTCCTCTCTTCCTTGTTGTTTCGTTAAAGACTTAACAAACAAGATGATAATACCTTAAAACCCAAGCCAAACCGTCCCTTCACTTTCCTCTCACATGGCCGAAACCTTCTCTCCCTTTCTTTGAACAAAAACCGTGAGCCTCTCTTGTCTAGAAGTGTCGTGAACCTTCTCCTACAAGACTAAGGAAATAACTTAATAACCTACCTCTTCTTCTCTTCTTCAACCGAAAATCACCCTTCTCTTCTCTTCTTCTAGCTTGGCCGAATGTCCCTTTTCTCTTTTTCTCTTCCTTGGTTTCGTGAAGCTTCTCTCTTTTTAGACTTAGGAAGTAACTTGATTTGTCACTTAAAACCTAATAGCTAAAACGACACCCCACTCTCCTAGAAGTTTCGTGACTCTCCTCCTCTCATCCAATGATTTTCATTCTTTTCTTCTTTTTCCTAGTCATTTACGACATTGCTTCTTTAACTCTTCCCTTGTTTTATTTCTTCTTCATTTTAATGGTATATCAAAGGGCTAAAAGCCCACTTGCTTAACTTTTCCCTCCTTAAACCTTTCCCAAATTTTCATCTTCCCTCCTTTCCACTTCAATTTCGTGGGCCTCCTCCAACCCACCATAAAAGTCCTTCTTTCTTTCTTTTAATTGTAAAATACATGGACCCTAGCCCAACTGTTTCATTTCTTCTTCATTTAATTAAAATTGAATGGACCTTAGCCCATGCACTTACTCTTCATGTAAAATTTATGCCAAAGGGCTAAAAACCCACCTAATGTACCTTAAGCCTTAAAAAAACCATATATAACATCCTAATGTACTCTTTCAATTCAACTTTTTTTTTGTAATTCTAACAATTTAATAAAACTCTAATTCCTCCATTTAATCTTTATTAGCCTAAACAAATATAACCCTCAATTCATATAAGTCCTTTTTGATACTCACAATATATCACAAATAATAATTTATCAACAGATCACATGTCACTAAATCCCTTCATTTAATAATCTTAACTTAAGCAATAAAATCCTCAATTTATTCCAACCAATTAAAAAAATTATCAAACTAAAATCTCAAAGTAATTCAAACACGCTTAATGCGAATCGGGGCCCAACAAAAAGTATAGCTGATGAATTGGCAATTATTGGCAGCCTACTTAATGACACAGATCTGATTATGCATATTCTAAATGGCATTGGGTCTGAATTAAGGAGATAGTAGCGACCATTTGAGCGCGAGAATCTCCGATATCGTTTGAAGAGCTTTATAAGAAGCTCCTTGATCATGAGGCTTACCTGAAACAGACGGTTCAGGCTAATTCTCCAACTCCAACGGCGCTACTTAGGTATAGGACTCATTGGAACCAACAACGATATTGCAACTTGCTGCAGGAGCAGCTGCCAGGCTTAGTAACACATCAGTGGGGATGAACTAGACACTCGGGCATGTCTCCAGGTCTAGATGGTTCAACGTCACGATTACCGACCTAAGACTACAACAATTCCTCTTTTTCAATCATCTGTTAATACTGCGAAAAGCTGGGACATACAACACGTCGTTCTTTTAAAATTCATGGTAGACCTCAAAACAGAAACCCTTCAGCACATTATACGTAAAGATAACGGAAACTCCTTCAAATACATGGATTGTTGATTAAGGAGCATCTCATCACATCACCAATGATCTTCACAGCCTTTCACTTGCAGCACCTTACGATAGTTCCCATCAATTAGTATAAGCAATAATACAGGATTACCAATTACCAGCATTGGCACAACTGCACTTACTACTCACACCAAACCTTTATTCTTACTTGACATTTTACATGTTCCAACTCTCCAACACAATTTACTTTTGGTCTCTAAACTATACAATGTTAATCATATTTCAATTGAATTTTTCTCCACTCATTTTCAAGTCAAGGATGTAACAACTAAAGAGATATTGATGTAAGGTAAATGTGTTGATAATTTGTACTCCATTTTGTTTTCGAAGAGGTTCCCTACTGCCAATGTTATTACATATGTCTCCCCTCGAAACTGGCATCATATCTTAGGTCATCCTTCTACACCCATTCTTCAGCATTTAGCTAAGCGTTCTTCCCTTCGCATAAGTGACATTCTTCCAAATCCTTGTGTATCCTGTGCTTGTGTTAAAAGTCATAAGCTGTCTTTTTCAAATATGCATCTTACTAATAGTCGTCGTCTTCAACTTTTGTGTAGTGATGTTTGGGGTCCGACACTTGTTAGATCGATTGATGGCTTTCATTACTATGTAGTGTTTGTCGACCATTTCTTTAAATACATTTGGTTGTACCCAATTTGAAATAAATCTGATGTGTTATCCACCTTTACATGCTTTAAATCCCTTGCTGAAACTTTTTTTAACACCAAAACTACATCCTTATATATTGATAATGGACGTGAACATGTTGCCCTTAAATTTTTTTTGGGTCAACATGGGATCCCGCATTATACCACCCCACCTTACACACCATAATTGAATGGTACAACTGAGTGACGTCATCGGCATATTATAGAAATCGATCGTGTTCTTCTACATTAATCCAAACTACCATCCATCTTTTGGACTCATGCCTTTTAAACTACAATCTTTCTCATCAATAAATTATCCACACCAGTTCTAAAAATGCAATCCCCTTACGAGGGTTTACATAAATCTCCTCCAAATTATCATCACCTACACTCATTTGGGTGTTTATATTTCCCTTGGCTTCGGCCTCCCTTGACTTCGACCTTATACTCATAATAAATTAGAACCCCGCTTTACACTTTGTATATTTGTTGGTTATTCCAATTTGCAATATGCCTACCTTTGCCGTGACCCTATCACTAGCAAGATAAATGTCTTTAGGCATGTTACTTTTTACGAAAACTCTTTTATATTTGTCTCTCTTTGTAGCTCCACCCTTCTGCCTACTTCAACCACTACATCTCCCTGTGTGATTCCGTTACTTGGTTTGAGTATGTCTGTGTTAGCCCCTAGTTCACGTCTGTCTAACCTGGAGTCATCCCTATCTTCACCTCCAAGTATGTCTCAACCTGTACAATGTTGTTCCAACACCCCAACTCTTGTGCCATCAACTTCGAACCCACTCGAAACCACCCAGACACCTCATGTAACTACGGAAAGGGATTGTAGAACCACTCATCATATGCCTGACACCGTTGTATCAGTGCCTTCCTTGCCTACTGCCTCCTTGACTGCACTAACAACTTCGACACAGTCACTAGATCAACAACCACCTACTTCTTCTGTTGTACTAACCACCACAAATATACACCCAATGCAAACTCGAGCCAAAAACAACATCCATAACTGAAAAAGGTATATCAGGTAAGCAAACATCCACTACCAATTAATCTTGAACCATCATGCATCTCGCAGGCTTTGAAAGATCCATTATGGGGAACTTTGATGAATGAGGAATTTGATTCTCTCATCAATAATCATACTTGGGACCTTGTTCCAACACCTCTAGGCAGTAACATCGTTGGAAATAAATGGTTGTTTCAGATAAAATAAAAGCCATATGGTTCAGTTGCTAGGTACAAATCACGTTTAGTTGCGAAAGGGTTTACGTAAACACCATGTCTAGATTTTCATGAGACTTTTGCACCAGTTATTAAACCACAAACAATTAAAATCATCTTTACCATTGTAATTGCTCACAGTTGGCCTATACATTAAATGGATGTAAATAATGCTTTTTTACAAGTGCTTTAACAGAAGATGTTTATAAGAAATAGTTATCGGGTTTTGTTCATCCTGATCATTTGAATTATGTTTGTAAATTACGCAAGGCAATTTATGGTCTTCGACAGGCTCCCTGTGCTTGGTATGATTCACTAAAGAAATTTATTTTATCCTACGAACTTTGTAATAATATCAGTGATCCGTCTCTATTCATTTATAACTATGATGATGTTGTTGCGTATTTTCTTGTATATGTGGATGATTTGTTCTAGACAAGAAGTTTGTCACAATTCTTGTCAACATTCATTACTGCATTATCCATGACTTTCTCGTTAAAACAGACGACTTTTTCGGCTTATTTTTTGGGGATCGAAATTATTCCCACATCCACTGGGTTATTCCTCTCACAACACAAATATATTAAGAACATTTTGAAACGTTTGGTATGTCTGAAGTGAAACCAACGTCAACACCATTATGTCTATCAACCCTGCTACACCTTGATGATGGTATTGCTCCAATTGATGTTTCGATTTATAAACAGATGATTGGGTCTCTTCAGTATTTAGCTCACATGAGACCGGATATGACGTTTTCAGTAAATAAACTTGCTCAGTTTATGCATGCTCCCACCGTTACTCGTTTACAACATGTGAACCGGGTTTATCGATATCTCAAAGGAACAATACACTTTGGCTTGCAACTTAATAAGCTGAAATAGTTGGATCTTCAAGTCTTTGGTGACATTCAGTTACCACTTCAGGCTTATAGTGATGTAGATTGGGCAGGTAGCAGTGATGACAAAACCTCTACCTTGGCTTATATTGTTTACTTTGGTGGGAATCCAATATCTTAGCACTCCAAACGACAACACACAGTTGTATGATCTTCAACTCAAACTAAATATTATTCTGTTGTGATGACGGTAATTGAACTTCAGTGGTTGAAAAATTTACTATCTGAACTTCACCTTCCTTTCAAAGGATCGTTGGTACTCTTTTGTGACAATCTTGGTGCTACCTATCTCCATAAGAATCCGATTTTTCATATTAGAATGAAGCATATTGCGCTAGATTATCATTTTGTGCACCAACTTGTTTAGGTTAGAAAATTAACAGTTGCACATATTTCGACACATGATTAGATAGCAGATGCCCTTACCAAACCACTAACTTCTCGATGTCAAGCTACGCTACGATACAAGATGCATTTCTCGAAGGAGACATGCTCTTACAGGGGAATATTAGGGGATAATCACTGATTACGTCCTTTTTACCTGTAACAACTTATTGTTAGGTTGTAACAACTTATTGTTAACCTGTAACAACTTACTATTACTCACATAAATTAGTTATTAATTCTTTCGTATTTAAAAACTCATTTGACATAATGAAAGGAATAACGACATTCAAATTACTTCTTCTTCTCTGATTGCTTTTTGTACACATCACACGTGAAGCATAATCCTTTGTTTCTTATAAGTTGCAGTTCAGTTGGTGTGATACGACGGATAGGGGTTAGGATTAAAAACAGTGGAGTGGGTCTGCAATGTTAGAGATGGCAATAAGGGTTGGAAGACTCGCATAAATAGCAGGTGGGAGCAACCAAATGGGTAAAGTGGAATTAGCCATGTTAGTACTTAACTTAGTTGTTTGGTTCAAAGTTTTGGGCCTAGATAAGCCCAATAAATTGCAAAAACTTCGGGGGCGTTTGGTTTGAGGGTTTGGGAATGAAGGAATGAAATAATTGTAAAAAATAGTGTTTGCTTTGGGTTTTCAATCCCAAGGGAATGGATTTATTCCATTAAGTTTGAGAATCTACTAAACCCTCCAAATGGGGTGGGTGTCAAGTTTTCATTCCAATATAGTGGTTACTATTTATACCCCTCCCCTACATAAGCAATTTTTATTCTTAATTATATTACTCATCACTCATCATCATCATCTTTTTATTATTATTATTATTATTATTATTATTATTATTATTATTATTATTATTATTATTATTATTATTATTATTATTATTATTATTATTATTAAGTTTTAAATTTATTATTATTATTAATTATTGTTTTTGTTGTTGTTGTTGTTATTATTATTATTATTATTATTATTATTATTATTATTATTATTATTATAAATTATAAATTATAAATTTTAAACTTCTTAATAATAATATTATTATTATTATTAATTATTATTATTATTATTATTTATTATTATAAATTTAAAACTTATTATTATTATTATCCTTATTATTATTATTATTATTATATATTATATATTATGATGATGATTATTATTATCATTATTATTATTATTATTATTATTATTATTATTATTATAAGAAATTAATTATCTTATTATTATTATTATAAGAAATTAATTATCTTATTATTATTATTAATTTTATTATAAGAAATTAATTATCTTATTATTATTATTATTATAAATTTTGTAATAATAATAATAAATATGATATGAAAAAATGATATGAAAAAATGATATTATATTATCTTTCATTCCCATTAATGTAACAAACCAAACAACATTATTGATAGTAATACAGAAACCTAAATTACAAATCAAACATCATTTTTTATTTTTCATACCCATTCCATTCCTTTATATTATTATACCCATATAATACCCAACTGTGCTCAAACTAAACGCCACCTTCGTCTTTCATCATATAGTTTAGCAAGCCCGACAGCTCTGATCAAGGATTGAGACTCTTATGCAATGACATCATTTTTGTTAGGCTCCTTCAGCCTTCTTATAAAGCAGTCCAATAACACACTCTCACTAAGATCAGTTGATCAGTTGGCTAATATCATGAATCGGGTATAATATTTATTAACTGACCCAATCTGTATCAACTTAAAAAGTTTGGACTTTAGGTGACTCAAAACATGATAGGATGAAATGCTCTTTTGTGGCTTGAGTTAGGGAAGCCCAAGTGAAAATTAGGTTAGTCTTCTACAACATTTGGTACCAAAGAACCACCGTCCTCTCAAAGTGTACAACGAAGACAGTGAGTCTCTGAGTGTCAGGAGTATCATAGAAGGTAAAGAACTATCCAACTATGAAGATCCATGTGAGAGGATTTGTCCTATTGAACTTCAGAAAGTCTATCTTAACCTGCTGAAATTGTAATGTATTAAAAGAACCAACAGTCTGAAACAAGCCTGAATTTGTCGATAACACTCTTGTAACGAGACTCTATTCCTGACGATCAATAGACTTGTTGAGCCTATCTATATGCCAATTCATAGATTCTAATGTAGCCTCAATCCTTCCCAAACAATTTTGGGTAAATTCATCTTACTGGTTCATATCATTTGACACACACTTAATCTCGACGGACATCTCTTTCATCCTCGTGTTCTTAGCCATCATCTGCTCTTCCTTCTCTGAATGAAATCACCAATGTGATGTTAATTGGAATATCACCTGCAGATAAACAACTTAAGATCACTGCACAAAATAGCCGAATATAATGCTATGTTATAAATTTAAAATATTGTGAGTGTTCACAAAATTACAAAGCAATAAAGAAGTTAATTAAGTTCTAGAATAACCCAACAAGAAGGAAGAGAATCAGAACAACAAAACACAACAAAGAAGGAGAACAAGAGATATTCTTTATACCCATTTGGTTTTATTATCTGAGTATATATATGGTTTGCATGCGCCCACTCACTCCTTGAGTCGCTAGGGGACTTTTCTTGCGCGAATGTTATGCCTCGTCGCTTCGCATTGTGACTCACTATGTTTGGGATCATGCACTACCTATCTAAAGTCCTCATTGTCAGTATTCAATGTCACCTATGATGTTTTAATCCCACCAATTTCTTTTAACACAACATTCACTCAACCTGATTTCATTATAGAAGATGTGGTACCACTTTTACACAGTTTCCTCCTCTTTTTCCCATTTGTTGCTACTCCTTAAGCTAACATGTAGTGACCCAAATAATCTATTTTTTTGAACCTAAATATGCTTTTATTTCCTTTGATGAAGAAATGGTGAGCTTGAAGGTCTGCATAATCCTCTGAAAATATTTGTTAGAAGGGCCTAACTCACCTCCAAAAGCTAGCTCAAGAGAGGAGGTTTGCACATTATTATAAATTGTTGAATGCTCTTATATTTGTTCGATGTGAGATTTCTGGCACACACCTCTCAGTCCAAAACAGGACTGGACATCTGATAGACATATTTGACAAAGGAACATAATCGAGCACTGCTCCAAACCATCGAGACAAACTGACTCTAATATCATGTTAGAAGGCCTAATTTACCCCCAAAAGGTAGCTCAAGAGGAGGAGGTTTGTACATTATTATAAATAGTTAACTATTCTTATGCTTGTCCGATGTGAGATTCCTGACAATATTCCGAGTGTTGTTAAGAGGAATCACTGTAAATCAAGATGTTAATAAAGAAAACCAAAATAAATTTCTTTAAGAAAGGTCTAAGTAATTAATTTATGAAGGTTTGAAACGTTAATGGAGCATTTGTCAAGCCAAAATTGACATCACTAAGAATATGTAATCGCCAATGTCTTAAAAGTTATTTTTGTAATGTATTCCCCTACATTCTTATATCCGATTTAGAGTACCAGCCTAATCCATATAATTCTTCAATGAGTTCTTCAATTAGAGATATGAAAAACTTGTTTTTAATTATATGCTTGTTAAGCTCCCGATGATCAATACACAATCATCCAAGAATTGTCCTTCTCTTTTAATATAACTAATGGTGAGACATAGATTGATGTTATGCCTGATAAACTCCAGACTCATCAACTCTTGAACAACTCTCTCTAGAGTTGACAGCTCTCTTTATAACATCCTTTTGTTCCTCCAAGTATTTGTAATCCTTTAGCTCTTTTCTCATCCAACTCTCTACTGTTAACATTTCTTGAACCCTTGTTATTTTTAATGAAATTGGTCTTAACAGTGATTCCTTGAGTTCCAGGGGTTGGTAGGATTCCGGTACAAATTATGATGATAATGCTTCTGCACATCAATGATCAACTAGAAGTTTTTGAAGGTGATGGGGAGCATGCTTGTCTGAGTCAAGAAAAGAACTTCATGCTGGCATGGGTTCAGAGGCTGCTGCCAATGTGTTACGAGCACTGTAAAAGAATTTTAAAATTCTGCAACATCGGTCATAGAAAATGAGAATTTAGGTTTTAGTTATGAGGATAAGTATTTGCCATGGAAAAAGGATTCTTCCATTATTCTTGGAATTGCAAGAACTTGGGTTAACTTTTATTTTCCATCTAGTTTCCGTTTCAAGAAAATGGTATGGTGGGGTTTGGATGGCCTGGAGGGAGAAAAATGAGAAACTCAGGAACATCATAGTTAAAGGGGAATGCCTTGATGGAGTCTTTATAATTCAGCCATGTATAAGTTGGGTCCCTTGAGTGCTAGACTATATTGCACAAGCAAACTTGCGAAGCAGCAACACCGATCTAAGAAACATAGACACGGACACGCGACACGCGACGCGACACGAGGGGACACACCAACTTCTAAAATTTGGTGGACACGGACACGACATATATATATATTATAAAATTTAAAATTAAGAAAAAAAATTCAGAATTCATAATATGATATATATTGATTGATGTGTTTCAAAACTTCCAACATCTTGATAGTTCATACATATTTGATACTTTATAAGCCCCTCTAAAAAAATATGAAGCATATATTTTATGGAGTATATATTCCATTAAGCAATGTCTAAGTGGTCTCCAGACGTATCCCAGCTGTATCCACCATGTGTCAGTGGGTATTCGACACGGACACGTGTCTGACACGCGGACACGGCTCTATTTTGTCGTGTCCGTGCTACATAGACACCGATGCATTTGGTTTGCCACTTCTGGTTTGCCACTTCTGTCAGTAGTTCAAAGCAGGGAATGGTAGCCATGCAGAATAGATAGTGAAGATTGCATTATTTCACTCTTTTTCAGAAAATAACGGGTGATAAAAACTCAGTTTGTTGAGACAGCTTGTTGCTGTGGACTTTCTTGACATCCTGAATAGTGATCAGATAAAAAATAACCAGTGAGATCCTTGAATTGCTTTTGGCATTCTTCATGGATGCATTGGTTTGTTTTGAAATGGATACATGAAAATGAGAACTGGTATCTTTGGTATTAAACAATGCTCTGGTATAATTCTAGCTAACCCTCCTGTAACTTTGGTTTCGAATTTAAAATTGCAAGCCTAGAGGTAATAATTTCATACTTGCAGTTCTGATATGAACTGGAACTTTTGAGCAAACTACTTACTATGCGTGCTTAGAGGTAATGACGCAATCCTTTCTATGCGGGCTCTGGAAATAGAGACTGTGTCACACTGATGAGCTAAAAGGGTTGGCTTTTTTGCACCAGACTTCCGGCAAGGTTCGGATTTGGGTCCGAGACATAAACCTCATTGATGTGGAAAAGCATATCATCTCAAAACCAGGAAGGTGAGCCAAGTACAACAAGGAGAAGTATATTTGAATGTCCAGTAATGTGTCTGACTCAGGATTTTTCATAATATAAACAAAAAGAAGTTCTAATTACCTCTTCTTATCTTCCAGCTTTTTTTCACTGTTATTGTAATGATACTGAATTCTGTCTATGTTGGCTTGGAGGATATAAGAAAGTCTTTGATGGATACGAATTACACCTCGACAACTGCAACTTCAGTGGGTATCCACTACAAAAGTTGCTACATGGACATGGCTACATGGTAACTTCATTTGTTAGGCATTTACTGTGTAAATTCTCTCTTCTTTGATGATGAAACGTAGACACTTTCAGCTCAGTCAGTGCCAAATTTCTGCCACCTTACTGTTTCAGTGGGCTTCCTGGTTTTTAGGCACATGTTGCTCCCTTACTTGGTCAATGGATACAAGATTGAAAGACTTTTACTTCCCCTATGTCCTCATTTTACCCTTTACCTTGGCTTGTGTAATCTTGTACTTTTGGATTGCCTTCTCTGACTCCAGACAAGTTTTTCCAAAGTTATCTGCTAATGCTAGCGGAAGCTTTTTAACTCATTGGAAAGAAGTTAACAAGAACGAGTCTTGAAGTCCTTCTGGAGGGTACAATCATTCATTCCTGAATATTAAAGTACTGAAACTTCAGTTTAAGGTTTATACATATCCCACTTTAAAGGGATTAGATTTCTGTGTGGCTTACCCAGTTTTTACTTTGTATCAGCGTATCTCATCTGTTGGTTGATAAAAATGGACTGATCAAATATGTTGACACATAGTAAGAATTGGGTAAGGGTGTTGTTTTTGTAGGGCTGAAGCATAATAAGTGAAAGAAGAGAAGAGAAATCAAAGGTTTTATCTTAGAACACTCATTATTTTATTGAATAGAAATTTGTCAATTTATACAGCTTTTCTCTAACTCAAATTCAAAAATAAGATAATATTTAATCTAATCCAGCATAGAATAAAATCTAATTTTATTTGATGGCTATCTCAATAATATCTCTAATAATATCTTTGACAGTTTCAAAGTCACATATTCAACAAGTGGTATAGCAAATCTCACCTGTACTTTAAAAAGTGATCGATCACTCTTTATTAATTAATTGGTGAGTTTTATAAACTAATCAATTTTATAAAATAAAATAAAATTTTATTTAACAATTTTTAAATTAAATTTTATTTATTTGACAAATAAAGATAGCTTCTTTTTTAATTTTATTTCAAATTTGTTTAGTTTTTATTTTATATCGATTTTATGATATTCTAATACAAATTAAACAGTATGTCTCGATCTTTTATTTTATATCTTTTATTTGATTTAATTTTTATCTAATTTTTAAATATTATAAAATATTTTCATCTATTTTTAGCAGTAAATTAAGTAATTTAATAAAACAAGTGATTTGCTGAATATTGAGTGCATCTAATAATTTATTGAATTCACACCTAAAAAGTAGTTACTACAAATTTCACCAATATTCAGGTTGGGTTAATCATCTTATAAAAAGTAATTTGTTTAATCATGTTTTAGAACTTTTTGCTTTGTTCTTAATTATGTTCTAAAACTCGGATTGGTCATCGAACCGGTGGCTTACTTAGTTACTGGTTTGATCGGTTCAACCACCTGGTCGAACCGGTGTGACGTAATAATTATGCAATAATTATATTTAATTATATATAATATTAAAAATATTTAAAAATAATAAAAAAAAATTATCGGACCCGTCGGACCGGACCGGTCTGACCGATCAATTGATCGGTTTTGACCGATTTTGATCGGTTCAGACTGGATCAATTAGAGACCGATTTTGAAATATCAACCGGATCGGACCATCGATCGATCACCGATCAAACTGGTCGAACCAACTGATCCAATCTAGATTTTAAAACCAAGGTTCCTAATGAAGTCAACAACATGGATGTTAGAAGTCCCAGGAATAGCTAAAGGAACAATGTTGACCAGGTCAAATTTGACATCATAGCCACAAGTGATAGGCCATCAACAGTTTCTTTATAAAATATATGACTATTGAACAGTATGGATCTCTCTCTTTTTCCTCTCTGTCTCTGCCTCTGTCTCTGTGCATGTGTCCATTATTGAATTCTGAATGCAAAAGAACAGGCTTTGAAATATGGGCTAGCTGTTTCAAAAAATTTTGAACTTTTGCTGCAGAGAAGCTTGTGGACGTTACTGAAACTAACAGGGAAACTGTTCTATACTGTACTCAATTGAGTTATGAAACTAACTATAGTTCTTGGAATATTACACATGCCTTCTTTCAGGAACATCCATCTGTAATCTTCTTCTTCTGAAAATATGCTGTGAAATACTTAGCAATGAAGCATACATGCACAAATCCTTGGAAACATGTACGAGTACATGATAATACTCAAGTGCAAAGCTGGATCTATTGAGGATTCCCATTTCCCAAGTAGATATACACTATCTTTTGCACATTATGAATCCACTATATGCGAATAGGCCCCATGCTTGTCTTGATCTATTTATATTGCATAGTTACTATCATATTCATGACAACTTTTTGAACATGTTGGGTATGAAAATCTAACTCTCAAGAAAAACAAACTTCACTATCAACATCTTCATGTTGGGGGAAGGTTTCCCACTTTTCTGCACAAACACTCTTTTACATTCAAGGTACTAAAAGAGCATTGGATAAATGAGTCAAAGGGCATGAATGAGCTAGTTTCTAGCTCCAGCCAAGTCATCACACAGTAAAAGTTCATCTAAAATGCGAGATTGAGGAAGGTTCAACAGTATGCAATCTTATTTTTATATAATAAAAAGGCGTTATTTTTAACAATTTCGTATAAATTAAAAATAATATAAAATATCAATAAAAACATATATCTAAATATATAAAATTATGTAATACAATGTATATTTATAAATTTTTGAAGAATAAATCGTTTAATGCATACAATATATAAATAAATGATATTTATAAATCGGGATTCTTAATTAGTCTTTCTTTTTGAGAAAGATTGAATTGAATAGCAACTTCTGACTCAAACCAACAATCTTTTGAATTAGAAGTACTGGCTATGCATTACTGAAAAGTTGATAAGACTGTTCAAACTTAGTACATAACTTCCTTAAGTGTCACGTGTTTGTCACTTACCTCAATATGGTAATCAAAATTTGCCATTGTTGTAGTAGATTGAGACTAAAGGGAATCTAGGTGTCTTCATGCTATAGTATATCAATAGCCTAAATACAGATGATGGATTCTTAGGAAATTGATTAAAACAAGCAATACAAGCATCATGTGGTCACTAAAATGAAAAATGAAACATACATTTTCATGTGACAAAACAGAAAAAAAAAAAAAAAAGAAGATAATCTTTCTGCATGCTATTGTTTGGAACCATTCAGGTGCTTTTTTGTTAAAGAAAAGTTGAAAATCTGACAAATTCCTTGCAATAAAATGTTTTTAATTTTCTACCTTGGAACCATCTTCACTTTAAATGATGCTCTGCCCTCTTCCTTCGCCACCAAGCTCACCTCCCTATAAGCATCTGCACATGCATACATATACCAGCACTTTATAGCCGTTGAAGCAGGTTTAGAGAGAAGAAGAGTATAGATTAGCTGAGAGATGGCCACAGATCAATCTTCTTGCATGTTTGCAGAAGATGAGTACATTGACATTGAAGTAAGCTCTTCTGCTTCATCGAACTTCATTTGTTACTCCATTAGATCTCCACCACAGAGCAGAGAGTTTGAGTTCCAAATGTCTTCACAGTCTCATGACAGAGAAACCAATGCTTCTCCAGCTGATGAACTCTTCTACAAGGGAAAACTCCTTCCACTTTTTCTTCCTTCTAGATTACAAATGGTTCAAAAACTCCTTCAAAACCCCATAACTACTACCTTTGAGAGCAAATCTCAAGAACCCTTTATAGAAAGCTATCCACTTTCCTTCATTACTAGCTCCATTAAGCCTCTTTGTAGCTCCAACACTCCATTGGAGTTCTGCAACATCTCAACCTCAGAGTCAAGCAGGGTCAGTAGTGAGCTCAACCTAGACGACTATTGCTTTGAATGGTCTTCAGAAATCAACAGTTTCATTGGAGATCAACCAAAGAAGTCATGGTCCAAGAAGCTCAAGCAATTAACTTTTCGTCAAAAGCTCAAAGCTTCAAGTGCGTATCTCAAGTCAATGTTTCGCAAATCTGGATGTACCGACGATTCGTGCTCTAAACCAGCTCACAATGCAGAGAGAGGAAGTGATTCCAAAAGTAAGGTTTGCTTGAGCAATTGCATCAAGGGAGCAAAGAGGCACCCCTTTGGCAAAATTGATAATGAGAGGTACAAGAAGTGTAGTACTCTAAAGAAAAGTATAGAGAGAGATGTGATTGAGGATGGTTTCTTTATCAATCAAAGGAGGTCTTTCTCTGGGGCGATTCAATGGCATAATACAACTAACAATAAATCTTCTGGTTCTTCGTCCACATCTTCTTCTGGTTCTTTGTCCACAGCTTCATCATTTTCATTCAGTTCCAATGGCTTCCAAGATCTACATTTTCTCAGGAGAAGTGGCAGTGCAAACTCAGAGATTGAGAATCCAATTGAGGGAGCCATTGCTCATTGTAAAAAGTCTCAGGAACTGTTTAGTCCAAGAAAATCTGCAAGTGATTCTTCAGAGTTTGCAGTTTGTAGGGATCAAGAGCTGTTTATTCCGAAATGAGCATTACAATTTTATTTTGCAGCTTTAGTACAGATCAAGTTGAGGTTTTCCATTGTAAGTTCTGATGAGTCCTCCGAAGTTTTCTGCTATATCAAATTAAGACATCATGAGAAAACAGGGACTCTTGTTTCCTTCTATAATTTTCTTCTTCAAACTATTTCTACCATCTGATCAAATCTATTGAGCTGATCAGTACCTATTGTGAATTAATGAATCGTACCAACTAGAATTCTATACAAAATTCTCTTGCATTGTATTAGAATATACTATAAAATTTGGAGTTAGAACTTTACCTTCCGCAAGAAACCTACTCAACTCGAGCGGTGATTAGTCTAGAAGTGAATGACTTAAAGATATCTTCTCACACCTCGTGAGCAACAAAAAAAAAACATAATTTTGAGTTGTATTAATCATACCAATTCGTACATTGAAATATTGAAAATATTAAATAAGTTTGCAAATTTAAATTTTATTAAATATTTTGTTATTATGCCCAAAAATAAAATATTTTTATGGTCATTTAATAAATTAATTGTTATATTTTAGTTTATAAAACTTATTAATTTATAAAAATTAACCTATTTATTAATAAACTTGATTTTAATTTTTCTTTATTTTAATAAAATAAAATTTTAATTAGTAAGAAGGACTATTGATAATCACTTAAAAATCAAGTTTATTAATAAATCGATTAATTTTATAAATTAATAAGTTCTTATAAACTAAAATATATCAATTAATTTTATTTAATAATTATTTTTTAATTAAACTTTAAATTTTTCGATAAATAAGAAAAGTCTCTTTTAATTATATTTCAAATTCTTTGGCTTTATTCAAATTTTAATAATTTTATGACGATCAAATAATGATTAAATTATTTAAATCTTAAACCTCTTGTTATATCAGTTTAACTTCCGATCGAATGTTTAAAACATCGGTTAAAAGTTGCACTAATGTGGTATAGAATCAGATATCATTTTAGATTATTTTTAAAAAATTATAAATAGTTTCTCAATTTTATAACTAACCAAAACTCCCAAGTTATTCTATTGGGGTCAAGCAGCAGTCTATTTTTTAATCCAAAATCAGTGGGCTGATGAGAAACATCATTATCAGTTTCAATCCTTTAAAAAGTGCTGAATGCCCTTTTCAACAAAAGTTTTATAGTTAAATGGTTTCTGAAAAATCCAGGCCTTTTGTGACTTGGGGTTCTTTTTTCTCCCCACTAGACCCTTTCCATTCCTGAAGAAGGAACTGTGGAAGATATGGTAATTGTGTTGCATGGAAATGAGGAACGTCATCTTTTTGTATATTTTCTTTCTGTACTGAGAAAAAGTTGAAAAGATCAGTCAAAAAGAGTTTGTGAAAAAGTAACATTGCAGAAATTATTATATTCATTTAAATATATGCTCAAATAGAGACGGCAATGGTCAACTTTGTCAATTTTAAAAATAAAATTTTTAAAATATAATTATAAAAAACGTCTTTTTAATTAAATTCAGGCTCAATTTATTTTTAAAATAAAATTTTAAAATTAAAAGTATAAAATAATTTTTAAAATTAATTCCATATCTAAGTAGGCCTACTCAAAGATCAATTTTTAAACAAAATAATGTTATTTTACTTAAAATAATTAAACTTCAAATCGTTTTAAAATTAAGCTGAATCGATCTATTAAAAACATCTGAATTTAAGTTGACAGAGCGGTCAATTTTTATCCCGGTGCTCAATTTAAGAAACTGAACCTGCTAAAATGAGTTAAAATATAAAATACTTATATTATTAGAAACAAAAATCTTTAAGGTGTTTGAAAGAAATTAAATTCATATCTATCGTGATTCCAAAAATAGAACTCTTCACGCATCTTGTTGCTATGCTCCTTGCGATCTATACTAAACATGGGACTTAAAAAACACGTCTACTTGATTTTCGACACCATAACAAGAAGTGTACAAGGATCAATGGACACGTCAAGGTAAGTGTAGCAACCCACAAGAACATTGTGACAAGCAACTCAATTTCCCAGATAATGAAAAAGGTTACCCACAAGAACATCGTGTTCTCCATGTCCTTACTGCACTGGACATTATACCCTAGCTACGACACAGCACCGGACATGCACTTAATGCTCCAAGAACATCGAACACGTATTGAAATGTACTTATCAGTTATCAGTACAGAAACAATCCTGATATGATATGCGGTTTAACAAATTAAGATATTCCTTATAATACCATCACAAAGATATTTGTATACTTATTACAATTTAGGGTATTGTTTTATTATACTATGATTTAAAATTTTATATTGACATTCCTTTTTTATCCTACTCATGCTAAATTGTTTAGACCCTTTAAAGGTTTTAATCAAGGAGTAAGCAAATTCCATAAGCACATAGCTTTTCCTTCAAAAAGAACTTATGTGTTGGGTGAGCACATTAGATATTTACTTAAACAGGTCGAAAATTGATTGGATCGCTAAAATCCACTCTCTCTTCAAACTCACCTCACTCTCATGAATGTCCTTCCCAAATCTTATCGTGTCGTGGATGAGCCGCTAAATTTTCACCACGGTCGATTAATTATGTGAAACGGTTATGCTAAGTTTGTTTTTTCAAACAATTTCTTGTAGTGATAATCAGATTTTGGATATCTCATCATTAATTCAACTCTTCAAGATTTCAAGTTTTCTTTTTCCACATATTTTTCTCGGTAACCAAGAAGAACATTAAATGGCGCTCTGCTCAGAAAAACTGCAGAGCTAACTTTGATTAATTGCTTTGAAGCTATGTCAAATTTCATGTTCAATTATATATATAAAAGATATCAACATCTCAAAAACATATGTCATTGTTGTAGACAGAACATGTTACAGACTATGACCATCCAAGAAATTGGCCTGCATCCGTAGTTAAAAAACAACTGGTCAGTGCAGAATTGATTAAGACAACCAGAACTAAGCACACAAGGATGTCTCCTTTTAGTAATGAATTTAGAAAATATCCCAATAATTACTTTAACTCCCCAGATCTTAGCACCCCTTCATATTTCACTTTATTACTGAACTGAGTCGGAAAAGATTAAAGCAAAACACGTGGCATTAGATCAAGTGAGTTGTGTCAAGACAAGACATGATTTTCTAGTAGATTAAATGTAGGATTCCATGGCACTGTAGAAATTTAAGATGATACGTGGAGATCTAGAATTGGAACTTGCCTATTATTGATTAAAAGACATGATTCTTTGTCTAAAAAATTATGGTATATCTCACCATTTATTTATGTAAAATATATATAAGGGGCTGTTTGTTTATATTTTTCTCTCCATTTTTTGTTGTCGTTTTTATATAAAAAAAAATAGGTAAGTAAAACCTGTTTGGCTTACTCTATTGCTATTTTTTGCTTCTGAAAATAAAAAAACTACAACAGTTTTACAGAAACAAAAAAAATATCATTTCTTTAAATTTTGACAACATGTTTTCTTCGACAAAAAGCCAACATAATCCTGGTTTCTATCTCGAAATAATAATAATAATAATAATAATAAATTTTATAATAATAATTAATAATTAATAATAATAAGATAATTAATTTGGTATAATAAAATTAATAATAAAATTAATAATATTAATAGTATTAAAATAGTAAGTAGAAAATTTATAACAATAATTAATAATAATATTATTATGATTAACAATAAAATAATAATAATAATTAATCATAATAAAATTAATAAGAACAAGAATAACTTAATAACAATAATAATAATAATAATAATAATGATGATGATGATGATGAATTTAATGATGATAAAAAAGTAAGTAGAAAATTTAAAACAATAATTAATAATAATGAGTTTAATAATAAAAAATAAGTAAAAATTTATAAAATAATAAATAATAATAATATTATTAACAATAAATAATAATAATAATAATAATAGTAAGTAGAAAATTTATAACAATAATTTATAATAATTAATAATTAATAATAATAATAATAATAATAATAATAATAATAATAACAACAGTAAGTAGAAATTTTATAACAATAATTAATAATAATAATAATAAATATTATTATTAACAATTATTATTAATAATAATGATAATAATAATAATAATAACTTATTAAAAATTAATAATAATAATAATAATAATAATAAATTTATTAAAATCTCAACCAAATAAATTTTATTTTCAATTTTATGTTACAAATTTCAACTAAATAGGTTTTATTTGTTTAAGTAAAAAACAGAAATTAAAACAAAAATAGAAACTAAAATAATAACAAAAAACAGAAGTAAAACCAAACAGATCCTAAATAAATAACTTAAATTTATAGAATATAATAAGATACCATGAAATTAAATTGGAGTTCCAGATTTTGTTGATCAGTAAAACTTGTTTTAAAAAAACGTGTGACTGTACACGTAGCAAACGTAGGTAAAGCTGACATAAAACTTTTGGGACACATTTCCAAAATTTATTGGTACACATTTCAGGTACTGTCCTTCTTGGTGTGTCGCATGTGGGACGTGACAGAAGATGATTATGGAAAATGAATCTTTCATCTTACTTTTGAAGCATCTACTGTACAGCTGGTAAACTAACTCGTAACAAACTAACAAACGACGAAAAGAGGGCGCTGATAATGGATGCGCGAATTGGCTTGTTATTCACGCCAATTTTAGCGATATTGGTATCATTTATTTTGATATTTTATCTTTAAAATGTTATAATCTTTTTTAACGGATCGGTCAAGGCGGAAAAAAAAAAAAGAATCACGCGTGAGGACAGAAGCCGCTTTCGTCAGCGTGTGCGGGCGCTTGCGAGCAACGTGTTTTTTACCGCTTTATGGATCACTTGTGCCACCTCTTCTTTGGTGACTCGTGTTGGGGTGGGTTTGGTTTTCGATAGAATCCGAAGAAGTTTTGCTCCATTTGGGTATACCTCTCTTGGGTTTTTGGACCAGACTTGTAATCAACATATAACATGCGAGGAAGGTGCTCTGAGTTCAGCTCTATTTTTTAGATATTAGCTTAACGTAAACTATTAAATTTGTACTATGAAAGTGTTGACTGTAAAAAGGAATAAATTAAGTTCAAACAGATTTGAAGAAGAAATGTACAAGTTAAAGACTCATTTTAGAGGACACGCTCAAGTTTGAGAGGCACATACTTATGTAAATGAAAGACACTGTACATATTAACCGTATAAATTTCTGCAATCATTCGAAAGAAGGATGGTGATATATAGGCGTATTCTCTAGTCGTGTAAGTCATTGTGACCGTGTATCTTCACAATGTTAAGTTTTGATTTTGAAACTTAAAAGTTGGACATGGTCATTGTTCATGACGGTGTAGGTGACGGCATGCGGTATAAAATCTTACTACCAAGCACCACAAGAAAAATGTTACCAATGGAAAATATTTTGATTCCATCAGTAATATAAATTAGCAATAGAATAAACAGACGAATAATGGTGTCGTTAAAACGGTTGTATGTAAAAATATAAATACTTATTTTAATAAATTATTGTAACATATACAAGTTATCTAATATGTTTAGAATAAAATTAGTATTATATTACAAAAGATGCGTGAATTTTAAGTTAAACAAAACAATGTTATTTGATTTTACTGACGGAAATGTTCCGTCGGCAAATCTAGAATTTATTATTCCGCTAATAATTCCCGCTTTATTTATCGACGAATATTTGATACCGTCACTAAGTTCCATCTCAAATTGGTATTTATCGACGGATATTACTACTGTCGTTAAATAAAATTTTTCCGACAATTTTCCGACTAAAATTCAATAGTTTCTTTTCCGTTGCTAATTTTTGCTTTTCTTGTTATCAATTATATATGAGATTTTGCAGATAAGAAGCTTATCTCTTGCAACATCAAATGTTACAGAAGCTTAAAAACTCGTATGAGTGATGGTGTTCTACATTATGTTGATGTTCAGATCAGATATCTGAATTACAACATATTCAACTAGGAAGCCAAAAGGGTTATGACTAGATTCAGGAATATATACAAGAGCAGGGAGGAAAATTTGTATGCTTGCCTAGGAACCTAAAAAATGTGATGATCTTATATTGCATACAGTTTATACTCATTCTCAAAAATCTCTGATTCTGCCATCACTGACATTGATCCTGAAAGCGACCTGCTCATGGAAGATCTTCGAATGTTGCGCAATTTTGAAGATTCAATTCTCTGCATCACTACCCAATAACACATAGTCCCTATTGTTGCTACCATGATCACCGTTCCTAGTACTGTTACCCAATGGGCCAACCACCTTCCCTTTGTTCCCACAACATCATATGACAGTGCAAGAAATGCAACTGAAATCAACACACAGGCCAACCACAGTAGCTTGTTGATCACTGACATTAGTTGCTTCTTAGCGTTTCTCTCTACGACTACAATAGAAGTTTGAACAACCACCACAGCCAGGGATATGAAGAGAGCGATGGAGTCGAATACAACAAAGATCAGAAACTCTGGTTTAGGAGCAATGTTTGCTTGTCCAGCAGATTGTCCTGGAGCAAGCTTTTCCGGCTTATCAGCAAACTGGCCTGGAACTTGGAAGATTGCCGCGAATGCGACCGTTGCAATGAGCACGGCTACGAGTGTGGTGGAGTTGATTGCATTGTTGAGACCTTCAGTGTGCATTTTGTTGAGACGCTTGGCTATACCGTGAACACGCTTTCGGGTTAATCGCGTCGTCTCTAGCTGGTTATGAACCTCGTGCTTAATATCACTCACAGTTTGCTTCAGCTCTCGGGCAGGATTTGCTGTACTTGGCTTCATGGATCTAGCTGACTGAACGCCATTCTCTTCCAAGATGTTTACAATTTCAGTCTGCCCAATTTTCTGAGCAGTGTCAAGGGCAGTTTCTGCAGCTCTGTTGATTGCTAGTTTGTTTAGTCCTTTGTGGAAAACCAGCTTCTTAACGATCTGCAAGCATGGAACAATCTTAAAGGTTCAGAAATTCCATATGAGTAAGAGGATTGTACAGATTAAGATGATAGTTCCAAATCAAACAATGGTTTAAGATCCTAAATAAGGGCTCATTATGGAAGCATTTAAGAGGTTCCGATCTCCATGGTCCGAAATACTACTAAACTACTGACAGAAACTCATCATCATTCCATGGCTAAATATTACAGAACAACAAAAAGCTTCTGTAGAGACACACAATCATATGATTGCTGGGACCTAAAACTTCGAGAATAAGAAAGAAAAATACCTCAGCTCTGCCTTTGCGGCTTGCAATATGCAAAGCAGTGTTCCCTTTGTTGTCAACCATGTTTATGAGAGCAGAATCAGACATTATCAGCTCTTGGACGAGCTCAACATTCTGTCCTTTGACTGCCATATGAAGAGCTGTCTGGCCTTTCTTATCAATCCTTGTGGCGAGCGAAGATTCTTTGCTCAAAAGACCCTTGAGGATTTCCAAATGACCATTCCTGGCGGCTGAGTGCAAGGCAGTTTTGCCATTGCTTTTTGGAATCATTGCAAGGCAACCAACACTCTCCAAAAGGAAATTTACCACCTCAACATGCCCCTGAGACGCGGCGGAGTGCAAAGCAGTGGAATTCGTTGAATCATAAGTCATCGAAAGCTCAGGATTAGCCTCCATGAGAACCTTCA
Organism: Erythroxylum novogranatense; assembly: GCA_029891385.1. NCBI lineage: Eukaryota > Viridiplantae > Streptophyta > Magnoliopsida > Malpighiales > Erythroxylaceae > Erythroxylum > Erythroxylum novogranatense. The sequence goes on from CM057232.1 coordinate 110,388,053, forward strand.
AAATCTCTGCATCAGATTAACAGAAACCATAGATCAGAATACATGTAAATTATATGAAATAAGGAACTAAAGAACTTGGAGCAAGAACGGTTCGAAACTTTTTAAGACTCTTACCTAATCCACCTTGTTTTGCAGCAAGGTGAAACGGGTCATACCCGTTTCTGGCTTTCAGACCGGCCGTTGTGGTATCGTAGTACTTGATCATCTCCTTAACCAAATCGATATGACCACACTCTGTAGCCACATACAACGCTGTCTCTCCTGACTGGTTTTGCTTGGCCAGAAGATGCTTCAGCTCCGTTTCTCTACTCTCAGCTATCATTTCCACAACCACCTCCAAGTCCCCCGCTCTTGCCGCCGCATGAAACGCAGTGTCGTCACGTTTCCCGGTCATCTGCTTCTCCATCTTCTTCTGCCGAAAAACCCGTTGGCCCTCCGGATCTTCCATTAAATGTCAGCTTATCGACGACAACAACAACAACAGCAAAACCCCTGCTAATCCTGTCAACTTCCCGGAAGATTTTTACGGTGGAGAAAGATCAAAAATCATTATATCGAGAAAATCAAGCCGGGATACGATGATTTGGAGGATTTAGGTAAACTGTGCACGTGGGGATCAAAGTTGGTGATTACTGAAAAAGCTCATCGGGGTGTTCAAATGTTCAGCAATCAGTGCTAGAATTATATAATAATACTGTCTCTCAGTAGCTAACGTGTTGAACAATACCTTGGAATGAAAAAGTAAGAGTATAAGGACAAGAACTCTGGAATTTGATCGACTCTCTTTGATGAAACTAGAAACCCAAAACTTGATTCACACGAGTGCAGCAGTACTTGAAATCTGAAATCTTTTAACACACTTAACATGGCCTTTGAAAAACAGAAAGGTCTCTGACTTTTGTGCCCTAGAACACAAAGATAAACCTCATCAAAATCAAGTCTTTCAAGAAGAACAACGATAATAAAAACAAGAACCGTACGGTGGCTATGATATTTTTCATTTCTAGAAACTTAAAATTTTATTTCGTCAGGTAAGTGATGTAATCCACGTAGGTTTCCACCAATCACAACCGTCGACTCGTAAATATGAAGACGTGTGGAGCCACTCTCAACCACAACCTCATCATAGTACTGCTTAAATAGATTCTTTTTTAATCTTATCTTTAAAAAAGTCGTATTTTCTACAGTTTTAAACTCAAAGTAGTTATTAAATGTTGCAATGATTACGAGGTTTGACAGTAAATAATAAAGGAAGAAAGATCACCTCGTCACCAACCAGTGACCAGAGTATCATAAACCTAACAAAAGCGATACTATATCTTCGTGCGAGTGATAAGGCCCCTTCTTATTTAAGTCAGATTACTGAATCGTTATTTTGTATGCAATTATTTAAAATTTAGAGTTAAAGTTTTATCTCCTACAAAGAATTTATTCAATTAAAAAAAATTAATCTAAAAATAGATGATTTAAAAATACCTTCTAATAATTAAGACCCTTTTAAAATATTTTGTGGACAACAAAAAACAGAAAACAAAAGTGACATTATTAAATTACTTCAATAGAAAAAGACTCTTTTATTGTAATTTTAGATTATATTAAGCGTAAAATTTTTAATAAAATATATAATACGATATAATGACTTATATTGGAATATTACATAAATGGATATTATATTAAAAATTATTATTTGCAAATGACAATAAAATTATAATATAATATAGTAAAAATATTGTTTAGAAGATGAATGGAATGTAATTTGTGTATAATAATAATAATAATGATAAATGACTATTGTACTATTATAAAATAATGAGATGTATTGTCTTGTTGCTTGTTATTAGAGTTGAGGGTATAATTGATATTATAAAAATTATTAAGGGTACATTAGGTAATACATATTTATTATTTTACATTTTATTCTAAACTTACCAAATCAAGAGGTGACTCATTTTACTGTTTACGATGTAATGTAAAACTTTCCCTTTTATTTTATCTCATTTCATTCTATCATAAATCATCCTCCTAAACGATAAAATAATATTAAATTTAATTTCATCTCATTACTAGCCACCCTACCAAACATAACCCAAGAGAGTTGACATATTAGATATATAGACCAAATTTAGTTTAGACTTTAGATATGCTGATTAAGACACAAACCCCTATTCTCATTTTGGGCGACATTTCTCAAAGCCTGCAATTCAGAAATTTAATTAAATTGACCAATCTTTTCTCTCTATGACTTAAGACTATATAATTGTATGTAATTAACTATTGGTGATTATTTATTAGGAATCATTATCAATAATTAGTTTTATCTTAGAATACTTACAATATTGTATTGTGGACATCTCAGTTTACACATAGGAAATTAGAATTGATTGTTTTATTAAAATATGATAAAGAGTCATTCCTCGCATTTTTGGCATGCGAATTGCAAGTTGCAAGTTGCTACCATAGTCCTATGGTTAGCATTTGGTATAAAAAAAAAGGCACGTAAGGACAAACACAACCTGCCCAATAATAGTGTACATGTCCCTTTCACATTAGCGCGTTGCGGCATGGGGACAGGAACAAAGCAAATGAATATGACCTTTAAAGCAGGATTCACCGCGTCTACTTGCTTTCTCTATTGGAGTGTTATATTTAAGAAGTTTAATACTGTCAGACAATGTTCAAAGCTGACCGGCTATCAATCGTTGAATCGGTGGCCACGGCTCGGTTCGATTCAATTGGCTCAGGTTATTCTTGGTGAATCGGTGTGACGTAATAATTATATTTAATTATATATAATATTAAAATATTTTAAAAATTAAAAAATAAAAAATAAAAAATAAAAAATAAAAAATAAAAAATTATTGAAGGCGGTCAACCGGACCGGTCAAACTAATCAAAACGGTCAATTGGACGGTTTTGACCGGTTCACACCGATCCATTGGAGACGGTTTTGGGCATAGACCGGACCGGACCACCGACCGGTTACCGGTCGGACCGGCCGGTCCGGTCCGGGTTTCAAAACTCTACTGTCAGATCTCTCCGTACCTTATTTTATTGCAGGATTTTAAACTGGTGATGGTAATAATGAATAGTATGATTAGCAGAAAATTATTTACAGACGATTGCTACGTAACTCACGTGACAACGCGCTTAACCATAAAACTCAAATGGGTTTGAGGTTTGGGTTGAGGACTGAGCAGCGATAAGTTGTATGGGTGGTTAGTGTAGTGTGCTCGACACGTTTACGGAGGCTTTTCTTGAACAAGACAACGCAACTATCGCTTTCTCCATCGTCTCAGATCTTGCGGTAGATACCGGAGAGAAGCTTTGAACCACGCCCATGGTGCTTTTGGTTGGTAAGGTTTGTCCTATTTGCTCTGAACTTAGGTGGTGGAACCAACCCCAACCCGCTAATGGTCACCTCTAATGGTGTCTAGTACCAGCAAACTTTAATTACATTATCATCATATTTAGTTTGAGGTTCCGTACTGAAATGAAGTCGGGAGAGATTTGATAATAAATTATAACAAAATCTAAAAAAATATTCAGTTAAAGTTAGTACAAAATCATGATTAATTAACAAAGAATACCACTTCTTCGTTTTGACCGTTGACTTTTGATCTTTATAATGTATAATTAACTTATCTGTAAACCTTTACGATAGTCATAAAGTCTTTGTAACTTAAATTTAAAATACAAAATTTTCAACTTCTATTAGTTATCTATCAAAATCATCAATGATGTTGTAGTTAAACCTATAACATTCTAGTCATAAAAGAATAACCTTACGAGCAGCTCCAAGGTTCGCCTTTATTGTTATAAGTATCAAATAACCAATAAATGTTATGTCAAATAATTAAATGATTTTATCTTTTATGTTTATTAAGATGATGTATCTATTTTCAACCTTTTTTATTTAGTATAAAGAGAAGATATTGTATAATAAACTTTTATCTTAGTTATTAGATGAGATTCTGATGAGAGGAAACAACTTCATTTAATGCTAGTTATTAATAATTTTATTTAGCAATCAATAAAACCTAGTTTTGGTTTTAAATTATTAGCAACAATTGTATGTACTTCAAATTTAAATAGTAGAAAATCCAAAATTATGAATGGGAGTCATGTTTTAATAAACATGTAAAGGAAAATTTTAATAAAGTTATTATAAATAAATGTTATCTTCATTACAATTATGTGAATAAGTTTTCGTAGATATTCAAATTCTCTTATCCATTAAAAGTTTTGTACGTTAAAAATATATAAAATAATCTTATGGTGCTTTTTTTTTAAACGTTGTCATGTGCGCTCAGCGCATGTTATTCATATCCAAAGATAAAACGTCATACAAAAAACTGAGCATACCCTCCATTCGAAACTAAACATAGAATTAACCGCCCTAGTTATCTTATGAGCAACCTGATTCGCTGATCTCTTAACAAAAGCGGTATAAATAAACTGATGCTCTTTTATAAGAGCTTTGCAATCCTCGATAAGCATTGAAAACTATGAAAGACAACTTTGTGGGCATGTCATAGATTTGGTAATTGTTTGACAATTCGTTTCCACACAAATCGGGGAGAAGGGAAGGCTTTTGATCCAGCTTAGGGCCTCTCGAAAACACAACGCTTCACCAATTAAAGGATCCCTCCAACTTGGTATAAACATCACTTTCCCTGCACAGTTGAAACCTTTACAATCTCGAATAACCATTCCTAAGCCATAGAATCCAGAAGGTAAAAGTGTCACATCAACATTGCACTTAAAATGGTTCGGTTGTGGAGCTTGCCATTTGGGTTGAGATGGTTGAGTCGTTGAGGATGTAGTAGTGCGTTGGTGTTGAGCAGATTGCCACTCTAAAAGTGTGGTGGTGGCTCGACGAATAATGTTGGATGGGCTCGGAGTTTTTTTTTCTTCCAGACAACTTCATTGCGTGTGGTCCACAAACTCCATAAAATCATGCAAATTTCCTTTGCTTGTGCCTTTGGAAAACCAGTCATAATAGAAGTAAGCTAGTAATATATGGTGGCCGTAGGAGACACGTGCCAGTCCACCAAATAAATACTCCAAACAGAAGTAGCCACGTCACAATGGAGAAATATGTAGTGTTCATTCTCAGTAGCTTTACCGCATAATGTGCAACTATCATCTATGTCAATGTGTCGTTTTTTAAGATTTGATATGCAAGGGAGAGCATGTTTCAAAGTACGCCAAATAAAGAGTTTTATTTTACCTGGAATGTGCATCTGCAAAATTTTATCCCATGGAAAACCGACTTCTCTTAGCTCCATATTCACTTCCTCCATGCTTATGCGATATCCTTCTTTCACCTTGTACTCGCCTTGAGTGTTGAGAGTCCACATCCACTCATCATTGCGTCATGAGGAGCTGAGTGGTATTTAGAGAATAAGGTCAGTGTCTGGTCGATCAAAAACTTCCCTGATCTTGTCTTCATTCCACCGATGATCCCGAATAAGCTCTGCTACAAACTGTATCTGCGTGTTGGTTGGTGTTTAGATATATGGGTCATCATCATCCATTAACCATGGGTCCCTCCATATATGAATTTGTTCTCCATCACCTACTCTTCGTCAACAACCGGGAATGAGTATTGTTTTGGCCTGATGGATGCTTCTCCAGATTTGACTTGGATTGTTGCCCAACTCTACTGAAAAGAAATCAGTCTTGGGAAAATATCTAGCTTTAAGAATGGTTGTTGTAGTTGACTCCGGGTATTTGAGAAGTCACCATCCTTGTTTTGCCAAAAGAGCTAGATTAAACTGCCTCAAATCCCGATATCCCAGATGTAGCGCCCCCTCACCGTAGAGTATGCACCGGGTCGCCCGTAGATCGTACCAATGCACAACCTACGACGAGGGTGCACTACCAAACTATCATTTCTATAAACCTCATGGCATCAATATAATAAAACAATAATATCAAGTCACTAAATTTTAAAAACCAAATCGTACTTCTCATTTCAATACTCAAACCTTAATTACATCATCAGTCATATATACACAACCGTACAAGTCCAAAAGAACTAATACAACTCATAGCTAAGTCATCCACAAAATATCCAAAAGATCCCCGGTGACGGACACATGGGCCATGCTCCTCTTCAAGCACACACACAGCGCGGAAAAGTCTCACTGATCGGAGCTAGAAGTCAACCTAACACTGTCCTGAAAAATATAGTCGCAATCGGGGTGAGTTTGCGAAACTCAATGAGTAACCATCATCGATGGTTCACTCAACTCATGCATATCCAAACAATCACATAATATCGTATACTATCACATTCAAGAAATCACATGCAATCAATTTCACATTTATAAGGCGATTTTCCTTTCACACAATTCACAGACAATCATTCATATATGCAGTGTACATGTGACTCTTTCATTTTCTTTCGTTGTTGTGACCGTGCGCCTGAGCTCATATACGTTGAGCCATAGGCTCTGTAAACATTGGGCTCAAAAGCCCTAATACGTTGAGCATAAAGCTCTGCAAATCGTTGGGCACGAAGCCCTGTACATTGAGCATAAAGCTCTGATTTCGGTGGCTACACCGGTCACAACTGCCTTTATCTGATCATACTATTTTGCGTGTATGCACATGATCAATTTTCAATACATGCATCACTAAAGAACTTCCTATGTCCAATTTTACCATTGAGACCAATTATAACGATCTACATAATTCACACTTCTATATCCAATCCAAATATTTGAACACCGTGGTCCAAATCAATCAAAGACAACCACATAAAATCCATCCATAAATCCTCATGGCATATGTACTGAAAATTAAACACATAAAGGTTGAGAAACCAACTAGGTTACTCACCTCGAACTTCCGAAACTCTTTGGGAAGTCTCGCCTACGTCGATGATCGGCGATCCACGTGAGCCGCTATAACAATCAAAATATACGTAACATTATTACTGGTACCAATTCCGATGCTCAATTATACATATGAATCAAATCATGTACATACTATGCAAATTATGACATTTCTGACCTAATTCCGAATTTCCCGATCTCAATCCTTAATTCCCGAACTAAATTTCTAATTTCCAAATTCAAAATCTCCAAATTGAATTTAATCCATAGCCAAAAGATCCTCAATTGCCTAAACCCCAAATATTAAAACCCTAATTTCATTATCGGGCGAAATAACTTTCGATGCCGCGGCGAATCGGGCATCCCACGTCGCGACGTACGCACGCGTTCGTTGCGACGTATGCCTTGTCCTCCGCCGCAATAGCGCCGACCACGTCGCGACTTCTGAAGCAATTACATTCGTCATGGCGTGTTCTTCTGACGTCACGCGCGTCGCAATGAGCAATTGCGAGACGCCCGAAAACCCAGTTTTCGGCGATTTCAGTTTCAAATCCAGATTTTCTTCTCACAAACCACTCCTAAATAAATCCATACATATCATACAACAAGTCTTTAGTTTCTATTTCATCAAACAATCAAATTCCCTAAAATTCAACCCTAAAACCACCGAAAACCAACTTTCGGAAATCTTAAACCCAAATCCTTAGATTTTCATGTTTAATCCTCTAATAAACTCTATAAATCAACCAATCAAACTATATAAAACAAGTTAGAAGTAACTTACTTGATGAAGAACCTCAAATCTCCAAGAGAAATTGGTCAAGAAGAGGAAGAAGAGAACGAAGAAGAAGAAGCAAATGTCGTGGGAGAAGAAATTCAAAGGTAGGGCATATATATATATATATATATAAAGACAAGGGCTTGTTTGGCTAGAATGCTTACCACCAGTCCGGATCCAAACCACCTCAAATCGATTTCAAATTCTAATTTCTTCCGAATTCCAATGGCTAAACCCTAATTCCTCAATTCAAATTTCTAACCTGTCCGTGTCATTGGATAATCAATTTCGAAACCGGATATTCAATTAACCAATCATTTATCAAATTTTCCGGTCCTGGCCTATTGCTCTGAAAATTCTAGAAAAATTCCTATAAATCCATAAAAATAGAAAACTCATTATCATATACTCTAATTTCACAATTCCACTCTCTAACTTTCATTTCTCATTCAAATTCAATTTTCGAGCCTATATAACCTAATTATCACACATACCTAATCATCTCCAAATTCCATTTTACAATCTCCAATTTCTCATCTCTAATACCAATTAAATTTCTCACAGCCCACTTAACCCAAATCAATTTCCAAATTCAAATTATCCAAGTCTAGTCGGAAACATGTCATATATGCATGTACGTACAAATGCCAATTATACAGTATACTATAATGCATGCACATGTACAAATATGAATGTAATGAATCGTACACATCCCATCGGTGGCGGATGTTACAATTCTCCCTCCTAAAAAAATTTCGTCCGAAATTTTCTTACTGATCGATCAAGCAGATGAGGGTATCTGCATCCTCACGTGCTCTCGATTTCCAAGTCGCCTCCTCGGATGAATGGTTCTTCCAAAGGACTTTCACCAATGGAATAACCGGGACCTCAATCGCTTGACCCGCGATTCAATAATCCGCACCGGCTCCTCAATATAACTCAAGTCATCGGCAATCTCTATCGCTGAGCGGAATCATATGAGTCGGGTCGAGCGATATCTTCAAGCATGTTCACATGAAAGGCGTCATGCAATCGAGACATCTCACTCGGCGGCGCCAACTTTGAGGCTAACGGTCCTATCCTCTCGGTAATCTCATACGGACCGATATACCGAGGACTCAACTTGCCCTTATGACCAAATCGAGAACTCCTCTCACGGAGACACTCTAAGGAACATCTGTATCTCCCACAAGATACTCCATCTCTCGCCGATGCTGATCCACATAACTCTTCGCTCTGTCCTGAGCCGCCTTGATGCGACTCCGAATCAACTGTACCTTATCAACTGTGTCCTGGATCAGCTCGGGACCCTCTATCATCCTCATACCCTCTTCATCCCAGTAAAGAGGGGATCTACATGGTCGTCCATAAAGCGCCTCATAAGGTGCCATCCCAATACTGCTCTGGTACTGATTATTATAAGCAAACTCTACCAGAGGCAAATACTGATCCCATACACCTCGAAACTCCAACACACAGGCTCTCAACATATCCTCAACTGTCTGAATAGTCCTCTCACTCGCCCATACATGCTCGAGGATGAAGCATTGTCTTTGAAATGCAATCTGGTACCCATAGCCGACTGCAAACTCCTCCAGAATCTCGATGTAAATCTGAGATCCCTATCTGACACTATCGAAACTGGGACCCCATGCAGTCGAACTATCTCTGCTACATACTTCTGGGCCAACTGATCGAGGGTATGGTTCTCCCTCATCGGCAAAAAGTGAGCCGATTTGGTCAATCGGTCCCTTATGACCCGAGATAGCATCACTCGCCTCGGCGTCTGGGCAACCCCATAATAAAGTCCATCGTGATGCGCCCCATTTCCACTCCGGAATGGGCAGCGAGTGCGATCTCCCAATGGGGCTGGTGCTCGGCCTTAACTTTCTTGCACGTCAAACACCGAGAAACAAACTCCGCTACATGCCTCTTCATGCTCGCCACCAAAATGCAACTTAAAGTACGATACATCTTGGTGACTCTCGGATGCATGGCATAAGCGGCCAAATGAGCCTCCTCAAAATCTCACGCCTCGGATCATCTACATCAGAACACACAACCTCGGCCCATCCACAAAGTGTCATCCTCATTTCAAACTCGATCGCCATCCCGATCGACTCTATCCATCGGTCGACCAATCTTTGGATCCCGATCCGAACTCTCCTAATCCGATCGTGCTGTCTGGGCCTCAACCTCAAAGTCGCAATCAAAGCTCCCTCCTGACTCAAATCCATCTGCACATTAAGTGCTCTCAACTGAACTAAGCACGGCAACCTCGACACCTGAATCTGAGCTGCACTACCATGCGATCTCCTACTCAATGCATCAGCCACCACATTGGCCTTCCCTGGGTGGTACTCGATAGTGCAGTCGTAATCCTTAAGCAGCTCTAACCATCTCCTCTGCCTCAGATTCAGCTCCCGCTGACTCAACAAATACCTCAGGCTCTTATGATCTGTGAAGATCTGGAAAGTCTCCCCATACAGATAATGTCTCCAGATCTTCAGAGCAAATACAACTGCTGCCAACTCCAAGTCATGCACAGGATAATTACCCTCATGGGCTCTCAACTGTCTCGATGCATAGGCAATGACTCTCCCATGCTGCATCAGCACACAGCCTAAACCTAGCTGCGAAGCATCACTATAAACCTCGAAACCTCCGGATCCAGATGGCAAGGCTAACACTGGCGCTGTCGTCAACCGATGTATCAACTCATCAAAACTCCTCTGGCACTCATCTGTCCAACTGAAAACTACACCCTTCCTCAGAAGTCTTGTCAAGGGGGCGGAGATCACTGAGAAACCCTCGACAAACCTCCGGTAATATCCTGCCAATCCGAGGAAACTCCTCAACTCAGACACGTTCCTCGGAATCTCCCAACTCCTCACTGCCTCAATCTTGTGAGGATCCACCCGAATACCCTCACCAGACACTATATGGCCTAGGAACACCACCTCATCGAGCCAAAATTCACACTTAGTGAATTTGGCATATAGCTGCCTGTCCCTCATGATCTGCAGTACTATCCTCAGATGCTCCGCATGCTCCTGTCTAGACCTCGAATATACCAAGATATCATCAATGAATACGATCACAACCCATCCGGTATGGGTGAAAGACCTATTCATCAAGGCCATGAAGGCTGCGGGGCATTAGTCAACCCGAACGGCATCACTAAGAACTCGTAATGTCCATACCTGCTCCTGAAAGCACTCTTAGGCACATCGGCCTCTGCGATCCTCAACTGATAGTAACCGGATCTCAAATCCAACTTGGTAAACACCTGTGCTCCCTGCAACTGATCAAATAAATCATCGATCCTAGGTAGTGGGTACTTATTCTTGACAGTAACCCGATTAAGCTGCCTATAATCGATGTAAAGCCTCATAGTCCCGTCCTTCTTCTTTACAAACAACACCGGGGCTCCCCACGGTGAAACACTCGGCCTGATGAACCCTTTATCCAATAACTCACGAAAGGTGGGCCTTAAGCTCCTCAATTCCACGGTGCCATCCTATACGGAGGTATCGATATAGAGCGGTACACGGAATGAGGTCTATCTCAAACTCGTCTCCGATCCGTGGCAAACCCGGTAACTCCTCGGGAAACACATCTAGGAACTCCCTGATCACAGGGACATCCTGCAACCTCTGCTGCACTCTAGAGTCTACCACATGCGCCAAATAAGCCTCACAGCCACCTCGCATCAATCTCAAAGCACTCACAAATGAAATCATCCTGGCTGGCACTGCCTGACTAACACCTCGAAATACAGCCCTCGGCTAACCAGGAGACTCCAATACTACCTCCTTGGTATAACAATCCAAAATGGCCCTATGGGCAGTGAGCCAGTCCATCCCCAAAATCAAATCAATCTCCTGAAAGGGTAACACAATCAAATCAGACTCAACTTCTTGAATCTACCCGAATCGGGCATCCCCTGCAGATCTCGCCTAAAGCAGTGGTACTACCCAAAGGTGTACTCACCTGCAACCCGTACTGTAACATCTCCCTATCCACATGCAATCTACATGCCACATGCGCTGCAATAAATGAATGCGTGGACCCTGGATCTATCAATGCATACACCTCTATATCTGAGAGTAGAAGCAAACCTGCAACCACCTCGGGAGAGTCCTGGGCCTCCTGCCTAGTCATGGCGTAGACCCTGGCCTGGGACTGCGGCCTACTGCCTCGCCCCTCGGTCCCCATAAAGGAATCTCCACCTCTACCTCGGGCTCTGCCTCGGCCTCTAAATCCAAGTCCACCGCTACGGCTCTGCTGCACCGTCGAGCTACTACCAGCTCTCCCACTAGCAGCTGACTGGGCTCCCAAAGTCAGAGGACAACTCCTGATCATATGATCCATAGATCCACAGGCTAAACACGCTCCTGTCACTCTCCAGCACTCTCCGCTGTGCCTCTTATCACAGTGCACGCAAACCGGTATAGCTCGACACGCCCTCTCGCCACTACCACTGCTGCCACTACCCATCTGCCCAAATCTCCCTCTCTGAACCGAACCCGACTGTCTAAATCTCCCAGCTGATCTAAATCTGCTCTGACGCCTGCTCGTGCTCCTACCGGAGCTACCCTGACTATCACTGGACCTCTTACCTCCAGACCCCTGACCGGTCTCGGCTCGGCTCTGTCTCAACAACCGCTCAATCCTGACAGCAGCTGATCTCATCTCCACAAAAGTACTCATATCTGACCGGGCTAACCTGGTACGGATATCCAGATTCAGCCCTCCCTCAAATCTCCGGCACCTATCTGTCTCGGAGGAAATCAGAACAGACGCATACGCTGACAGCTCATTAAATCTGACCTCATAATCTGCCACTGTCATCGATCCCTGACTCAACTCTAAGAAATCCTGCATCTTCATATCCAAATACTCCTTGGGCATGAAATTATCTTGGAAAGCCCTCAAAAAATCAGCCCAAGTCAATACACACGGCCTGGTGGAACTACCTGGGACAGTCTTCCACCACTGATAAGCCGGACCCTGGAGCAAAGAAACAGCATAATCGAAGCGCTCCTCCGGGTCGCAGTCCATCTGGTCCAGGACCCGCTCGGTCCTCTCCAATCAACCCTCGCCTCGGCGGTTTGATGCGCAGAGAGTGAAAAATGACCCCGCCTTTTAGCGATCATACCTCCGTTCCCGTCTCATGGGAACTACTTGAGGCTGCTCCTCAAACATAGGCACAGAAGACTCTCTACTAGCTCCTACTGATCCTTGGTCAGCTGAGTGATCGACCTGATCACCAAAGACGGATGACCTACAATAAAATCACAATTCTGATCAATTTCTTGCTTTCCTCACGAAATTCAAGCCTAAAACATACTATGCCCAAAAGATGCCAAACCATGCTCTGATACCACCAATGTAGCGCCCCCTCACCGTAGAGTATGCACCGGGTCGCCCGTAGATCGTACCGATGCACAACCTACGACGAGGGTGCACTACCAAACTATCATTTCTATAAACCTCATGGCATCAATATAATAAAACAATAATATCAAGTCACTAAATTTTAAAAACCAAATCGTACTTCTCATTTCAATACTCAAACCTTAATTACATCATCAGTCATATATACACAACCGTACAAGTCCAAAAGAACTAATACAACTCATAGCTAAGTCATCCACAAAATATCCAAAGATCCCCGGTGATGACTGTGGGCCATGCTCCTCTTGCCGGCACACACAGCAGGAAAAGTCTCACTGATCGGAGCTAGAAGTCAACCTAACACTGTCCTGAAAAATATAGTCGCAATCGGGGTGAGTTTGCGAAACTCAATGAGTAACTATCATCGATGGTTCACTCAACTCATGCATATCAAACAATCACATAATATAGTATACTATCACATTCAAGAAATCACATGCAATCAATTTCACATTTATAAAGCGATTTTCCTTTCACACAATTCATGAGACAATCATTCATATATGCAAAGGTACATGTGACTCTTTCATTTTCTTTCGTTGTTGTGACCGTGCTTTGAGCTCATATCGTTGAGCCATAGGCTCTGTAAACATGGGCTCAAAAGCCCTAATCGTTGAGCATAAAGCTCGCAAATCGTTAGACACGAAGCCTCGTACATTGAGCATAAAGCTCGATTTGGTGGCTACACTTGGTCACAACCGCCTTTATCGATCATACTATTTTGCGTGTATGCATGATCAATTTTCAATACATGCATCACTAAAGAACTTCCTATGTCCAATTTTACCATTGAGACCAATTATAACGATCTACATAATTCACACTTCTATATCCAATCCAAATATTTGAACACCGTAGTCCAAATCAATCAAAGACAACCACATAAAATCCATCCATAAATCCTCATGGCATATGTATGAAAATTAAACACATAAAGGTTGAGAAACCAACTAGGTTACTCACCTCGAACTTCCGAACTCTTCGCAGGAAGTCTCGCCACGTCGATGATCGGCGATCCACGTGAGCCGCTATAACAATCAAAATATCGTAACATTATTACTGGTACCAATTCGATGCTCAATTATACATATGAATCAAATCATGTACATACTATGCAAATTATGACATTTCGACCTAATTGAATTTCCGATCTCAATCCTTAATTCCGAACTAAATTTCTAATTTCCAAATTCAAAATCTCCAAATTGAATTTAATCCATAGCCAAAAGATCCTCAATTGCCTAAACCCCAAATATTAAAACCTAATTTCATTATCGGTGAAATAACTTTCGATGTCATGGCGAATCGGGCATCCCACGTCATGACGTCACGACTCGTTCGTTGCGACATATGCCTTGTCCTCCTCGCCAAGCCGCATTACGTCACGACTTCTGAAGCAATTCTGTTCGTCATGGCGTGTTCTTCAGACGTCGCGACGTCGCAATGAAAGCAATTGGAACCGCCCGAAAACCCAGTTTTGATGATTTCAGTTCCAAATCCAGATTTTCTTCTCACAAACCACTCCTAAATAAATCCATACATATCATACAACAAGTCTTTAGTTTCTATTTCATCAAACAATCAAATTCCCTAAAATTCAACCCTAAAACCACCGAAAACCAACTTTCGGAAATCTTAAACCCAAATCCTTAGATTTTCATGTTTAATCCTCTAATAAACTCTATAAATCAACCAATCAAACTATATAAAACAAGTTAGAAGTAACTTACTTGATGAAGAACCTCAAATCTCCAAGAGAAATTGGTCAAGAAGAGGAAGAAGAGAACGAAGAAGAAGAAGCAAATGTCGTGGGAGAAGAAATTCAAAGGTAGGGCATATATATATATATATATATATAAAGACAAGGGCTTGTTTGGCTAGAATGCTTACCACCAGTCCGGATCCAAACCACCTCAAATCGATTTCAAATTCTAATTTCTTCCGAATTCCAATGGCTAAACCCTAATTCCTCAATTCAAATTTCTAACCTGTCCGTGTCATTGGATAATCAATTTCGGAACCGGATATTCAATTAACCATCATTTATCAAATTTTCGGTCTGGCCTATTGCTCTGAAAATTCTAGAAAAATTCTTATAAATCCATAAAAATAGAAAACTCATTATCATATACTCTAATTTCAGAATTCCACTCTCTAACTTTCATTTCTCATTCAAATTCAATTTTCGAGCCTATATAACCTAATTATCACACATACCTAATCATCTCCAAATTCCATTTTACAATCTCCAATTTCTCATCTCTAATACCAATTAAATTTCTCACAGCCCACTTAACCCAAATCAATTTCCAAATTCAAATTATCCAAGTCTAGTCGGAAACATGTCATATATGCATGTACGTACAAATGCCAATTATACAGTATACTATAATGCATGCACATGTACAAATACGAATGTAATGAACTGTACACATCCCATCGGTGACGGGATGTTACACCAGACCTCCATAAATCTTTGATATGGCTAACCTCTGCCATCTTAACCATCGTATACCCTTACTGTCTCGTCCTCCATTGTGCCAAAAAAAGCCACTCATCAATTTCTCCAGCTCTTTACAAGTATCCATTGGTAATAAAAACAGGGACATAAGATAGTTCGACATAGCCTGTGCAACTGTCCTTAATAGTATATCTTTGCCTGCTTTCGATAATATTTTAGCCTTCCACCCTTGTAGCCGCCTGGTAAGCTTTTCGACCACATAATGAAAGATTTGGCGTTTACCTCTACCTATGACTGACGGCATACCCAAATAGTTTGTATGACCTACAATCTCCACAACCCCTAATATTTGACATATCACATTCTTCATGGTAGGTGTAGTATTGGGAGTAAAGGAGACACCTAATTTGTCAAAATTTATTTTTTGACCTGACGTGTTCTCATATATTTGCAGGATAGTTTTCAATTGTACTGCCTCCTCTTGTGTAGCCCGAACAAAAAAGATAGCGTCATCGGCAAAGAACAGATGAGACACCGGAGGAGCACCTCTTGCGATTACAGTCCCATAGATGTGTCCTCGTGCTTGTAAATGTTGTAGGCTAGTTGACAATCCCTCCGCACATAGAATGAACAAATAAGGAGACAATGGGTCGCCTTGTCGCAATCCTCGACTAGGAATCAAAGGCCCGTATTCATCCTTACGTCGAATGAAAAAATAAGAGACCGATGTGACGATGTTCATAATCTTTGAGACCCATATGTCAGTAAACCCTAGTTTTAACATAATTTGCCTCTAATACTCTCATTCAACTTTGTCGTACGCCTTACTCATATCAGTTTTCAATGTTAGATAACCCATCTTACCTTGCGTTTTCTGTTTAAGAGAATGGAAAAGCTCATAAGCTACAATTATGTTATCAGTAATCAACCGATTTGGGATAAAAGCACTCTGCATATCTGAGATAATTAGAGGCAGAACCTACTTTAATCTATTGGAAAGTGCTTTGCAAACTATACGATCGATGACATTGCTCAATGATATAGGTCTCAAGTCAGTTATTATTTCCGGCACTTTCTTCTTTGGGATAAGAATAATGTTTGTTATGTTCATTCCAGGCATAGGCGCATCTCCATTCAACGTGTTAAGACATTCTCGAGTGACCTCCATCCCAACGATATCCCAGTATGTTTGGAAGAAACCTGGATTAAAACCATCTGGCCCCAGTGATTTATCTGGATGCACAGAGAATAATGCTTGGCGCACTTCCTCTTCCGTGTATGGAGCCACTAGTAATTCATTATGAAGAGAGGTTACCTTGCGAGCCACATTGTTTAGAATTGGACTGGTATCTCCACAGGAGGAGGTAAAGAGTTGTTGATAATAGTCCAGTAGCATGTTTGGTAAACCTGATTCCCAGTCAATCCATTCCCCATTATTATTCTTGAGCTTTGAAATGAAATTTTTCCGATGCTTGTGAGAGGCCATTAGGTGAAAGAATTTGGAATTAGAATCCCCTTCGGCAAGCCAGTGTTGTTTGGATCTTTGTTTCCAATATATTTCATGTTGTAAGAGGAGATCACTGTACTGCTTTTCTAGATCTCGTAGCACCTCCTTATTTATTATCGGCTGGCGACGCACCATTGCCATCTGCCGTTTAATCCCAGTAAGCCGGTGATGAAAGTCTTGTTTATGCGATGTTGCCCATACTTGCAGTTCTTTAGAACAAGACCGAAGTTTGTCTTGGAGAGGACGGGTGAACTGTTGCGACCATCTTTGACTGATTCTCTGTGGACAGGCATCTTTTAAGGTCCATGCATTTTCAAAACGAAAACGACGCTGGACATATTTTTGCCATTGTATGCCCAAGGATAGAAAGAGTGGTAAGTGATCAGAGGATGTAGCTTGTAAGACGTAAACTCTTGCCATCAAAAACGTTGACGACCACTCATCTGTCCCAACCAGTGATTTAAAAACCAGACCGAACCGGTCGGTCGGACCGATGAACCGGAGTATGAAACGGTCCGGTTTAGCCCTTATTTTTTGTGAGTGATTAACCAGTTTATTTTACGGTCGGACCAGTAAAAACCGCTGAACCGGTTAAAAAATGAACCAGTCGGTTCATTTAAAAAAGATTTTTCATTTAAAATTAAAAACCAAAAGATTTAAAAGTTAAACTTAAAACATAAGGAGACACAACGCCGCCTCTGTCACTGTTCACCGCCTCTGCACTGTTCACTTCACTATTCAACAACAGGTTTTTTCATCTCTCTTTCACGTCTCTCTCTCTATCTCTCTTAATAAGTTTGTTGCTTCTCTCGAGAATTTGCAGGTTCTGTAGTTTTTCGTCCTTTTCTGTGTGGAAGTCTTGGCCTCTTGGGTATGTTTCTATCTTTTTAGTGTTGGAAGTTGTGTTTTGAAGGCATGTGATTAGAGAGAAAAAACATAAAATATTGCGGGAAAAAAAAGCAAAGTTAGACGATGACCTTGGTCTTTGTTATCTTATTTTATGTTATGTTCGTGAACTTTAAACAAAATTGTATGTTTTTGAAGTTTGAAGGTTTAAGACTTTAAGTCAGATATATAATTAAAAATTATCTTATATATATATATATAATATATATAAAATAAAATTTATATATTTATTAGTCACCGGTTCGATCACGGTTCAATTTCGGTTGAACCATTGACCCTTAAATCAGTTGTTTTTTCGGTTCAGTCACCGGTCCGGTTCTTAAAACATTGGTCCCAACCGCCCTATCCAGTCGTTCCCTTACAAAATCAGCCTCAGAGCGTCGATTCTCCCAAATAAACCGAGGACCCTCAGCCCCCAAGTCATATAGTTGACAGTCCATGAGCGCCTGTTGAAAACCCTCCATTAGTGCTCTAGGATGAGTATGATGGCCTTGTTTTTTCGAAGGAAACATGATGTCATTGAAATCGTCGATGACACACCATGGTAAAGCTGATTTATTATCTTATGGTGCTTTTAATAACTTTTGTACATATCGATCAAAAGTTTTAGAAAATTGTTTAGAAGTGAATGAACTTAATTGAACATTCAACATATAAATAGAAAGCAAAATAAGGATTACCCTTCAACCATCAACAACAACTTCAAGAATCCCGTCTGAAACATTTTTCAAATACACAAAATCAGTATCATCCCAAAAATTAGTCAATTTAAATTATAGAAAGGATTATATATAAAATTTGATTGTAGAGACAAGTATTACGGTAGATAAGAACAAGGTCTATTCATGAAATGCTTATAATCTTTTGAAATAGTAGCTCAGTTTATTGTAGTAAATAATACATAATATAATGGTGTGGTTGAAAATCATAATTATAACTTGAAAATATATGATGAGGAGCATGCAGAACAGGACTAACTTCTATATTAGTGTTAAGGTGAGGCTATTAAGTCTTCTTCATCCAATCTAAACAAAGTCTCAAACAAACTAGTTCTTAAAAAAATCTTTTGAGATGTGAAAAGGCTAAAGACCCAATCTTACTCATTTTTTAGAATGGGATTATCCTGTCAAGGTACTTTTGTATAATTCTTATAAAATAAATTATAATCTCATTTTACTCTTTATTATTTTGTAGGTTATCAAAATCACTTTAAAGCTTATATCCTCTACTAAAAAAAAGAGGATATAATTTTAGAGTCATAGACAATAAAGTTATTATTATTATTATGTATATAATGATGTAGGTTATTCTCAAACTTCGAGGGGTAACATGATACATAATACTTTGGTTTTATATCTTTTACCCATTTAGGTTTAGTGAGTATTTGAACTTAATATGTAACATACCACTCCCATAGAGCATAAGCCCGAACATACTAGAGGATATTTGATAACATACTCTACGGAAATGATACATTGGGATAATCATATTAACTCAATCTGAATCGTCAAATATATCATAAGCATTCAAAACATGCATTTCTTCCCATTTCTTTCACAAACATATAAAGTCACATGTCATTATAATTTAGAATCCATATATACATTACACAACAGTTGAGAGTTTAATCTTAGTACAAAAATGTGTAACGTGATATGGGATGCTAATGCAAAAGACTCTAACTAGACTCCACAGATTTAGCTGATCAGACCTTTGAGCTATTTTCGTCCCCAAAATCTAAGCATTAAACTTTTACTAGTTCGCTTAGTAGCTAGAACTCCCCTAAACATGAAAAATGATACAATTTTGATGAATTTGCGAACTTAGTGAGTGAATCATCATCGATGCACTCACACAGTCAAATCATAACGACAAGTTGTATCACAATTTATCACACTTCAACAAGTACATCACATAAACCAGTATTACATGTCACATCACATTCTCCATTGACTTCAGTTGTATTTCACTATTTCAAAGCAATTCAATAAATTATTTTAATTTAATCATATGATGCATGTAGGGATGCATATGTAAATGTTCACGTGTTTTCATTTTTATTTTGTTTGGTTGTGACCAATTGCTTATCAACACAATTTGTTATCCTGTACCTGTTGTGGGTACCGAGTTCATGGCTGGCCCATACCCATTAGGGATACCAAGTCCACATATTATCGAAGCCATAGGCTTTTTTTCATAATTCTGAGCTAAAAACTTTTTTCTGCACAATGGTCACTGATCACAACTCTTTATCTGATCATGCATTTCAATATGATGAGATGTATCATCTCATATGTTATGTTTTTATTACCTTTCATTTCAGTGTGCTCATGCCATATAACTAATTCCTTGGACCTAAGTTCGACATTTATCAATCAGTTATACATACATTTCATATTAAACATACAATTCATAAAGAAGCACATATAAGTAAGTTTACACATCTAAGTTGACTCACAGTACACCCCATAAGCGTTATTGTCTTGATGTTCTAGTAATGTCTAGATGTTGACGATCACCTTGCGTGTCTATTGTAATACAATACATACACATATAGTTCACAAATCACCAAGTTGTTCAATCATATAAATATACAATCATGTGTAGGAAAATCCCGGGAGGTACATCACATGTACCGGCAGCGGAAAACAAAAAATTTTTGTTCCCGGGACTTTCCCGAATCCCAGGATCCCGGTATCCGTATGAAGACATCAACCTAAATAGCCAAAAGAGACTATCTCTAAAGGTGATCCACGCAGATATCGAAAATCTAACCGGATCAAACCCTTTGACCGGGAATAGCTAGAACAGATTAAAGCACGCTAGAGCCTACCTCCATCTGGAGAGTGAAGGAAGCGTTGGACCATATGCTTGGAGAAGGAGAAATCGATGATGGCTTTGGAAGAAGAAGAAAATGAACTTTTAATACAAAGCTTAACTATTAAGCTTTCATCTTCTCTTTTCCTCAAGCCACCACCGTCGACCATAAGCCTCTTCTCAACCTTTTCTATGTCTTTTAACTCTTTAAAAGAGTTCCATAAGAAGAAGCCAAGTGGATGGCTTTAAGCCATTCATTTATTAATGAATTAAAGAAAAGAGCTTTGAAAAGTCAAAGCTTATCATCCTTTTCCCAAAACCAACGTGCACATACTTATATATATATATTAATTAATTAATTAATTACTTAATTAATTAATTAGAATATATTTGCTAAGGTTGACCCATGCCGGGAATTGGTCTCTACTACCTCTATCGGCCCCCGGTCTTTGAAAGCGACTCTAAACCTTTCTTAGCAATATCGATGTCGCGATCTCATCGGGACATATCCCAATCCCATTGGGATCCATTTAATCCATTGCTCTCCATAATTAGAACTCGGTCCAATTACTATTTTACTGATTCTCGAAACACTCTTATCGTGTGACCCTTTAGGTTCCGGTTATGTTGGCCACTTAGATTAACACTTAATCGAGCAAGTCATGAGCGGTATCTAGCAACACATCATGACCCCAATTGGCCGGAAAGTAATCGGTTTGATGTATTCATCACGAACCGGATCACGAACCCTTCCATGACAATTACCGTGCAATTCGTCCTTTCACCATCCTATACCCCACTTGGTTATGAGTATGGTCAAAGTGTCAACTCTCACTAGACTAAGTCTAGCCCAGTGATATCGTTCTCGATTCGGGACTCATTACTTTATATGTCAATGAAGACACTCTTCATGTCATACATCCGCGACCTTAGTAATGATCCCGACAAGAGGCCATGGGTATCTCTTACGCTAATCCGAAGTGGTGAATCCTTTATTGGCTACTCAATTATCTTGAATACCTCAAGTCGCACCCAAGCACCACCCTACGAGTTACCTCGGAAGGCAACAAGGAATGGAGTCAAAGCAGGATCAAGATATCAAGATATCCTCGAGTACCTCAAGTCAAGGATACTTGCACCATTGCTATGATGAGATTATCACCGACACTAGAAGAAGATATCCATGCGATGATCTCATGGCGGGTCATCCAATGAACTTACTACCATTAGTAAGCATCCACATGTCAATTCTAAATATCTCATATTCGGTTTACGAGATCCACCGCTTGATCCAATCAAGGAATATGACATGTGCTAGTCTATCCGGATTAATGATGTCGGTCTCATTAATCCTATGACTAGGAGAATTTGAATCTTGACATAATTGTACATGATAGGAATCTCTTTAGTATGATCACATCATAATTTCCTTCATGCTATGTCATATATCATGGACTTCATTAATTCGATTAAAGATCCAATCAATTCATAAACAATGTTTATGAATATCAAATTAATGAATAATGTCTTTTCTTTATTTATTCATAAAGTCGCATACGACTTTGAATAAAACGCGCTAAAGGGGATTGCCTTTAGGGCACAAATAAACAGTACCAACCTTGAACAAGTCGACTTATCCAATGAACAAGTCGAATTATCGGTACCGAACATGTGTAAGTCGACTTACACATGGTACAAGTCGACTTATCACTTACAAATCTCCCACTTGACCTAAAGCCAATCGCCTTAGTATCTAATACCATAAGCGAGTCCATGAGAATCACAATTCTCGTGTGACAATGGCTTTGTCAGCGAACAAACAACACTTTGCTCTGTGGGAATTCTCTCTATCAGAATATCATCTCGACTAATGATCTCTCCGAATCGGCGAAGCACGAGTTCGGATCGTCGATAAGACCTTGGTTTCTTTGCTGCGCAAGACTAGCCCCATTGTATCACAATACAATCCTATGGGCCCATCACGGTAGGGACCGATCAAGTTCGATAATGAACTTTCGATCCAAAACCGCTTCCATGCATCTCGTGCGGCAATGTACTCTGCCTCGGTTGATGAATCGCAGATCCTCTCTTGTTTGGAACTTTTTCAATCGACCGCCACGCTATTCGGTGTGAATGTATATAACGATTGTGATTGAATTATCCTTATCAGATTAAATACTAGCATCTGAATGCCCGCTCACTTGGAGATTTTCATCTCCATAGATCAAGAAAACATCCTTAGTGCTTCGCAAGAACTTGAGGATATTCTTGACAGCCACCCAGTGACCCTCACCAGGATCCGATTGGTATCTGCTCGTAACACTTAAAGCATACGATACATCGGGCCTCGTACATAGCATTGTTCCATGCTAAACCTCTTTAGCATCTCATCTATGTACGATGATTGTGAAAGACCAAGCAACCTTTTGATTTATCTCTATAAATCTATATCCCTAGGATATAAGTTGCTTCACAAAGGTCTTTCATCGCAAATTGATTGGACAACTAAATTTTAACTGATTGCAACATAGAGACATCGTTTCCTAGTTACAGTATGTCATCTACATACAGCACAAGGAATACGATTGCAATCCCATTAACCTTCTTATACACACAATGATCATCCGGATTTTGTGAGAAATCAAACTCTTTGAGTACCTCATCAAAACGGATATTCAAACTCCTGGATGCTTGCTTCAATCCAAACATAGATTTCTGAAGCTTGCATACCTTTTCGCCATCGATGGAAGTGAAGTCCTCTGGTTGTGTCATATACACATCCTCGGGAAGATTTCCTCTCAGGAAAGCAGTCCTCACATCCATTTGCCATATCTCATAATCATAATGAGTGGCAATGGCTAGGAGTATCCTAATGGATTTAAGCATTGCTACGGGGCTGAAGGTTTTGTCATAGTCAATTCTTTGTCTGTGACGAAATCCTTTAACCAGAAGCATTGTTTTATAGGTAATCAAATTATCATCCATGTTGGTTTTCTTCTGAAAACTCCTTTACACCCTGTGGGTTTTATCCCTTCAGGTGTAACAACCAAAGTCCATACTTGGTTTTCATACATGGAATCCATTTGATTTCATGGCACAAAGCCATGTTCGGACTCGAACTTTTGAGAACTGTTCATAGGTAGTAGCGCATCATCTCATATGAGCAATCGTCATTACTGTTCACTTACGAGAAATTCATATCTCTCGGGAGCGGTCGTATCCTACTTAACCTCTGAAATTCGTGTGTAGTAGAAGGTTGAGCTGTTACCTCATCTATATGAGTTCTGATTTGATTTGACGATTGATCTATGTTTGTTCGAGCATCTTGAACTTCTCCAAGTTCAACTTTGCTCCCCTTGTCCTCTTGTAAAAGAAACTCTTTCTTTAAGAAAACAGCATGCTTGGAAACAAACAACTTTTGTTCCTCAGCAAGGTAGAATTGATATTCCACGAACAAACACTTATCAGATTTTGCATCAAGCTAATCTGACTGTGTCCGCTTCACATAAGCAGGACAACCCCAAACTTTCAGATGAGAAAGATAGGGCTTTCAGTTAGTCCATATCTCCATATGGAGTAACCTCAACTGTCTTTAATGGAACTCTGTTTAGCAAATAAACAGCTGTCTTGAGCGCATATTCCCAAAACTGTGCAAAACCTATCATCAATCGCACCAAGTCTAACAAGGTTCGATTTCTCCTTTTAGCCACACCATTGTGTTGCGGCGTGTAAGGTGGAGTATACTGAGATAAAATCCCATTATCTCTGAGATAATCCAAAACTGTTGGTGTAAGCATTTTCCACCGATCGATCGATCGTAATGTATTCATACTTTTACCAAGTTAGTTTTCTACTTCATTTCGAATTATTTGAGCGTTTCAAGCGCTTGATTTGTATCTCATCGATCATGATACCTATATCGTGAATAATCACCGATAAAAGTAATGAAGTAAAAACAACCACTTATGGCATGAATGGACATCGGACCACATACATCCGAATGTATTAGGTCTAATATTCCATTCATTCGTTCATCCTTTCCTTTAAGGATAACTTAGTCATCTTGCATAATAAACAAGATTCGCATGTGTCATATGATTCATAATCAAATGACCCTAAACATCCACTCTTATGGAGCTTAGCGATGCGTGTCTCATTTATTTATGGCCAAGCCGACAATGTCATAAGTAAGTTGATTTTAAATTATCTCGATTATGTCTTTCGCGTCATTGACATTCTTAATTGGATATGACATATCTAATATGTCAATTCAATTGCATAATGTACCAGTAGCATAGAGCCTTCCATTCGAACTAATAGAACAACCATTGCTACTAAAAGTCCAATGGAAACCAGCTCTAATTAAACATAAAACATACAATATGTTCTTTGTTTAAAACAGGTACAAAATGACAATCATCCAATTTGAATATAAGCCCACTAGGGAGTAACAAGACATAAGTGTCTACGGCCAATGTAGCAACTCTTGCTGCATTACCCACACGAAGGTCTAGTTCTCCTTTTATGAGCTGTCTACTGTTCCTGAGGCCCTGCATATCATTTCATATGTATGAGCCACATCCGGTATCAAATACCGATATGTTTGGATCAGGAATAGTATTAACCTCAATGACAAACATATTTGAAGAAGTAGAGGCATCTGATGCCTTCTTCTGCTTCAGAAACTCCAGATAGATTTTACAGTTTCGCCTCTAGTGGCTAGTCTTGCCATAATAAAAGCAAAATCCTTTTGGGACAGAATCTTTGGTTTTTCCTTGATGGCACTTCCATTTGGTTTCTTGGCCTTTTTCTTCTTTGAACTAGAAGAAGAAGCATCCACCATTAGCACTTGCTTGCTATCCTTCTTGATAGCCTGCTCAGCTGTCTTGAGCAGATTGATCAGCTCAGGTATTGTTGTGGATATTTGGTTTATCCGATAGTTTATCACAAACTGTGAATAACCATCAGAATTAAGTCAATACTCAACTCATAATCCATTACAAATCCTAAGACGACCAATCTCTCAATAATAATTATATATATATAAGTATGTGCACGTTGGTTTTGGGAAAAGGATGATAAGCTTTGACTTTTCAAAGCTCTTTTCTTTAATTCATTAATAAATGAATGGCTTAAAGCCATCCACTTGGCTTCTTCTTATGGAACTCTTTTAAAGAGTTAAAAGACATAGAAAAGGTTGAGAAGAGGCTTATGGTCGACGGTGGTGGCTTGAGGAAAAGAGAAGATGAAAGCTTAATAGTTAAGCTTTGTATTAAAAGTTCATTTTCTTCTTCTTCCAAAGCCATCATCGATTTCTCCTTCTCCAAGCATATGGTCCAACGTTTCCTTCAGCTCTCTAGGACAGAGGTAGGCTCTAGCAGGCTTTAATCTGTTCTAGCTATTCCCGGGTCAAAGGGGTTTGATCCGGTTAGATTTTCTGATCTCTGCGTGGATCACCTTTAGAGATAATCTCTTTTGGCTATTTAGGTTGATGTCTTCATACGGATACCGGGATCCTGGGATTCGGGAAAGTCCCGGGAACAAAAACTTTTTGTTTTCCGCTGCCGGTACATGTGATGTACCTCCCGGGATTTTCCTACAGTGGTATCAGAGAGTCTGGTATCCCGTATGAAGCTATAACCTAAGCGAGATCAGAAACCCTAATGGAATTTGCTGTTGATGCATGCTATCTGTTCAGATTTCGAATTTATATTGTGATATGCTTTTCGAAATTTTTCTGCCCATAATTGTTCATAACATGTTAGAGCATATGTCTATGAATTTTCAGAATTTATCGATTTGATTTGATATTGTTTTGCTAATTAATTCCCTAAGGTTACAGATGCTGTTTTGTGAAACGATTCTGGAACAGGCATGAGTATAAAATCGAGAATAAATTCTAGAAAAATGGTTTTTCGGATTTTCCTTCACCTACATGTCTCTAAGATGTTGGTGAATGTCTGTGAGCATGGAAATTGGATTTCAAGGTGATTGGATATTTATTCACGAATTTATTCTATGCTGTTGGGAATTGCTGTGCTGATGAACACAGATTTTGAATCGGTTTTGTTATTTAGATTGACTGAGTTTTTGATGGCCTAAAATCCTGAAAAAATTCATGAAGCATGTTCTGAACATGTAGTAACCTATATAATTTTCTCAGAATTTATTGAAATTGTTTCATTGATCATTTCGAGCAATGTACAGAACTGGACAGTTTTGTGAAAATTGTTGGGACTGTTTTGCTTGGCTTGATTGAGTGTGCTTTTTCAGTTCCAATGCCTTGAACCATTTTTAATGTGATTAAAAATGTGTTATCTTGATGTAGTATGATTGCCAAACTGAATTTCTTGAAGTTGTTTATCCTAGAATTTTCGGATGCCTAATTGATCACAATAGCGTCTCGTTAGCATGTTGCATTATCTTGTTTGTTTTGACCGTCATATTTTTTATGGCATGTGCTGAAGTAAATTTGATAATGTATGTGCTAGCTAGAGATGCTTAGGTTGATAATTAGGGTGTTCCTAAATTGTTTGGAAATTAATGAGTTTTGACTCATTTCAAGCTTTTCATATAGTTTGACTATTTAAGGCATTCATGAATCAATGAAGTGTTCATTGAGGCATCAACTCACAGATATTACCCTAGGTATGATGGTGTTGAGAATTGGAATTGTACTGATTGAGGAATTAGCCGATTAGAGATTTTAGCAAAATTCCCTGGATAAGTCGACTTATATGGGACATAAGTCGACTTGTTCGCTTAATAAGTCGACTTGTTTTCTGGATAAGTCGACTTGTTTTCTGGATAAGTCGACTTGTTTGAAGAATAAGTCGACTTGTTCAAGATCTCTGTATAAGTCGACTTGTAATACCTTGTAAGTCGACTTGTTCATGGGCAGATGACATAAGTCGACTTGTGTCATACAAGTCGACTTGTGTGTGGGCAGTAGCATAAGTCGACTTGCATTTGATGAAAGTCGACTTGTGGCATGCATAGGTTGGATGATGGATGATTATAAGGATTGATTCAATGTGATTGATGAAACCTAAATCATTCCAAATAGTCCTAGCGACTATGATCCTTCAGCTTGGAGTAGATGAGATTCGAAATCCCTCCTCGGTATATGAAAACTAACGCCTTCCATTAATATGGTAAGAACCAGAGTTTTTATAGGGTTGGGTTGTTGAGCTAACCTCAAGCTCGCTCTATCTGAATATGTTGAACCATGAAAATAAGATTTTCGGATTAATGGGTCGGTTTTCCTAGAAGCGTTGATTTGTTGAGCTAACCTCGAGGTCGGCGTGGACGAGGCGAAAATGGGTAGCATACATCGGATGTATGTGTATCGAAGAGTTGATACCCAATGTAAGTGCATACATCAACAAGTTGATAGCACTGATCGATAGTTGTGTCTAAGATGTAATTGGTATATCTGATACCTCCCGAGACATAAGGTGGCTTGTTGAGCTAACCTCAAGGTCATTCTTAATGTCGGTTATCGATGATACAATTGGTATGGTGATACCTACCGATTGACCTAAGTTGTGGCTTGTTGGGTAAACCCAAGGTCACTCTTAGCAATGTCGGATATCGACCCACTAGGACATTATGTCACTTTGTTTCTCTGGATTCGTAAAGAGGGTTATGGATTCTAGGAAACTAGTGGGAGCCATATGCATGTCATGCAAGTCCTTATGATCATGCAGGCATTTATATTCTATCATTCCTTCTCTCTATCGCGCTAGGTTGATTGAAGAAGTCTTTCAGTGTGAATTTTCGCTCTCTATTCTGGACCGAATTTTCTTGATTGGCTGAGGAATCTGAGAATTGTTCTTAGATCTGAGGAACTGGGATACGTCCTAGATGTTCCACTTCCAGTTGCACCTGCTGTCGATGCTTCTGATAAGGATCAGAAAGAATATTGTAAGCATCTAAAGGACAGTGATATGGATACTTGCTTTATGCTTGCCTCGATGTCACCAGAGTCGCTGGAGCAAAGACGAGTCCATGGATGCTCACTCTATAGTATTTCATCTTAGGAGCTGTTTGATGAGTAAGCTTTCGATGCGAAAGGTTCGAGATCTCGAGGCTTCTCTTCACCATTAAAGATGGCTCAGGGACAAGCTGGCATGCAAAATATACCACGAGGATGAATGGCCAAGTGGATGGCTTTAAGCCATTCATTTATTAATGAATTAACGAAGAGAGCTTTGACAAGTCAAAGCTTATCATCCTTTTCCCAAAACCAACGTGCACATACTTATATATATATAATAATTAATTAATTAATTACTTAATTAATTAATTAGAATATATTTGCTAAGGTCGATCCAACTGGGTTGGTCATACCGACCTCTCAAGACCCCGATCTAAAACAGACTCGAAACCTTTCTTAGCAATATCGATGTCGCGATCTCATCGGGACATATCTCAATCCATTGGGATCCATTTAATCCATTTGCTCTCCATAATTGGAACTCGGTCCAATTACTATTTCTGATTCTCGAAACACTCTTATCGTGTGACCCTTTGGGTTCCGGTTATGTTGGTACTTAGATTAACACTTAATCGAGCAAGTTATGGCGGTATCTAGCAACACATCATGACCCCAATTGACCGGAAAGTAATCGGTTTGATGTATTCATCACGAACCCTTCCATGAACAATTCATGTGCAATTAGTCCTTTCACCATCCTATACCCCACTTGGTTATGAGTATGGTCAAAGTGTCAACTCTCACTAGACTAAGTCTAGCCCAGTGATATCAGTTCTCGTTACGGGACTCATTACTTTATATGTCAATGAAGACACTCTTCATGTCATACATCTTTGGCCACCTTAGTAATGATCCCGACAAGAGGCCGTGGGTATCTCTTACGCTAATCCGAAGTGGTGAATCCTTTATTGGCTACTCAATTATCTTGAATACCTCAGTCGTACCCAAGCACCACCCATGAGTTACCTCTGGAAGGCAACAAGGAATGGAGTCAAAGCACAGGATCAGTATCCAAGATATCCTTGAGTACCTCAAGTCTAAGGATACTTGCACCATTGCTATGATGAGATTATCATTGACACTAGAAGAAGATATCCATGCGATGATCTCATGGCAGGTCATCCAATGAACTTACTACCGCTAGTAAGCATCCACATGTCAATTCTAAATATCTCATATTTACGGTTTCGAGATCCTTTGCTTGATCCAATCGAGGAATATGACATGTGCTAGTCTATCCGATTAATGATGTCGGTCTCATTAATCCTATGACTAGGAGAATTTAGATCTTGACATAATTGCATGATAGGAATCTCGGTAGTATGATCACATCATAATTTCCTTCATGCTATGTCATATATCATGGACTTCATTAATTCGATTAAAGATCAATCAATTCATAAACAATGTTTATGAATATCAAATTAATGAATAATGCCTTTTCTTTATTTATTCATAAAGTCGCTGCGACTTTGAATAAAAGCGCTAAAGGGATTGCCTTTAGGGCACAAATAAACAGTACCAACCTTGAACAAGTCGACTTATCCAATGAACAAGTCGACTTATCGGTACTGAACATGTGTAAGTCGACTTACACATGGTACAAGTCGACTTATCACTTACATCATGCACATGTATATGTGTCATGTTTCAATGCATGCTCAATTGACTATCCAGGTATGTATTCTTATGCATAGATCTTGACTATTCAATTTGTGCTTATATACTCTAAGACCATTCAAACATTATAGCTTGTATACTACCATTTTGCAATTAGGTTTGTACTTTTAAATTAGTTTGATTTACTCCAAATTCATCAACCATACTTTACATTTATTCTTGAACATTTTCATGATAAAAAAGCCTCTCATAATCCACACAAAATTGTTATTTTAAATATGGAATTTCAGTAACCTAGATCAATACATTCACCAAACTTTTTCCAGCAATATATATTGATACATTTACCCAATTCTCATTCATAATTACCCCATGTTCTTCAGTGTTCATTCATCCATACCTTATACACATTACTCATGTCCTTAAGATCATGTTTACATTAAAAGAACTCATTTATTCCTTTAACAAATCAAAATTTTCAGATTTGAACTCAACCACATTAAAAACAGACCATTCTTGAGGTTATGACATCAATTAACTACATAAACTTATCAAGCTCTTAACCAATTAATCAAGAAATAATCTAGGCTCATTCCTAGCCTTAACCAAATGCAAATATACCAATTTAGAGTAAATTATCTCAGCTGATTCAACATTTACATAAGGCTGAAATTAAAATTCCAGAATTTGTCATCAACCTCACTAATGTGTGTAATTTTACTACCTTCAATACTTCACAAATTTTACAAGCTTAGAGACATTACTAACATCTAAAATTTTCCAGATTTCATATTCTTTAAGGTTACTTCATTTCATGTTAATTTAACTTCCATGTTGGTTAGACTAAGGCTTACAAAATATCTGCTCACTTACGTCATTAACAATCACTTTTTACAAACACACCCACAACTCTAATTTTCATATTCGAAAACACCTTAATAACACTAATCTTTACCATGAATTCCTTATCAATTATACTTTAAGTCCCAACTTAAATCATCCATACAACAACCCATAAACTATTCTTTTCGTACATGCAAAAACAGAACAAAAAAGTATCCATTCATTCTTCATTTTTCAGTACATCTTTAACACC
This sequence comes from Erythroxylum novogranatense, assembly GCA_029891385.1. Lineage (NCBI taxonomy): Eukaryota > Viridiplantae > Streptophyta > Magnoliopsida > Malpighiales > Erythroxylaceae > Erythroxylum > Erythroxylum novogranatense. The sequence goes on from CM057232.1 coordinate 110,419,539, forward strand.
AACACTACCTTCAATCCATCCCTAATTAGCCATAATGAAAATTTTTCCAACATATACCACAATAGGTCAATATTTCACTTATTTGATTAGCTTGAATGCCACCTTAAATGTCAAGCTTGCTTAGCCTCACATGCAAGAACATTGAGGGAGTATGATGGTTCAGCTATATCCAGAGAAAGAAAAACAATATATGTCATAATGTTCTACCTTTATTGCTTTCTTTATGAAGGATTTTGCATGGGTTTTGGGTGGTGATGTATAGAACTAAAGCAAAAACTCAAAAATGTGGGTTATGGGTGGGTTTCAATAATGAGAAGGAGGAGAAGGAGAGAGTATACGACAGAAATAGAAAAGAAGATGACCATGCAAAATTTTAAATATGGTGTAAGATGGGTGTTCTTTCTTAAAGGACACTTGTCATGTAATTAAACAAGATACATATCCTCCTTTTTGACTACCAGATGTCACTTAATTCCTAAGCCATTTGTCACTTAATTCTCCAAGTCATTTGTCACTCATTTTATAGGCTTAGTTATCATAATTTTCACATGTCAACTTGTCTTGCTACTTGAAATTTTTCCTAGGCTACATGTACATATTAATCTATCAATCTTTCAATTGTGGCAAATAAACTCCAAAATCCTAATGGTAGTCCATCAATTCTTTTTATTGGTAAACCAAAACACAAGATATTAGAAATGCACAATCATTTTGAAACTTTCATACCCTGGAACATGTCAATTGAGTGCACATAAAATCTTTGCATTTTTTTTCTAAATCATAATTCATATGTGTATGCTAATATTATGCATGTGAATGACTTCATAAAATTATCTCCTAAATGCAACAAATTAATTCTACAATGATGTAACTCAAGTGACTCAGTATTCTAATACTTTAACCCTCAGTAGTTTTAAAAACTGACTATTACATAATCTCTCTTTGGTACAAAAGCTAAGAACTTATAGAGATATAAATGAGGTTCTTTTAGCATAGCATAATGTTGATTATGTTTAATTAAGGAGATCTATTAGGAGGAGAAGGTCTACTTGAGAATGACTATAACATTGGACCTGTTAATTTAGCTACTTTTTCAATTAATATTTATGTTCTACGTAAAGATTTGTGGTGGGATGCAGAGAGAGATAAGATACAATCTATTAAGCATAATCATTTAAGAAAATTTATAGATTTACCTTAAAAATGTAAACATATTGGTTGTAAATAGGTTTATTAGACTAAAATAAACTTACAAGATAGGATTTAATGATTCATAATCAAGTTGGTTGCTAAGGGTTTCATTTAGAGAGAAATGATAAACTTTAATACCACTTTTTCTCATGTAACTTACAAGGATACATTTGGAACGATTACGACAATAATAACTCATTATGATATGGAGCTAAATAAGATAGATATTAAAATCAACTTTCCTAATGTAGCCCATTATGAGAAGGTCTATATGGTACAACTTAAAGGTTTTATGAAGATAATAAGAGTCATTTAGTTTGTAGATTAAGAAGATTTATAATTGAATTGAAATAAGCTTCCCATCATTGATACCCTAAAATTTAATAAGGTAATAATCTCTTTGAATTTGTGAAAAAATAGGCCCCATTTGGTAGATAGTGTTTCAACCATTTTTTGATGTTTTGGAGGGTAATAGTTATTTCAAACAACTAATTATTTTATTTGGTTATCAGCTGATGGGTTGACTTATTCAACCCAACCAGTTGATGTTTAAAAGCTCCTTTATAGTATCATTTTTGGTGATCACATGATACAATTCTGTTTGGTTGACGATTGTTGCTCTTTATTCTTTTAATAGTGGCGGAGGTGTTTTAAAACAAGAAAGAGTGTCACAGGCATGACAACCACTATCAGGCCTGTGATACTTGCTATAATAATAATAATAATTAAATGTGATTAATTATAATATAATATAATTAATTAAAATATAAATAAATAAATATTAAAATATAATAAAATATAATAAAGAGTGTCACTTACGTGACACTTGCTATAATAATAATAATAATTAAATGTAATTAATTAAAATATAAATAAATAAATAATTAATTAAACATATATTTTTATTTATATTAATGATTTTTGGTTATTATTATTATTATTATTATTATTATTATTATGTTCTATATTTTAATTAAAGCTATAAACATACTTTTGTAAAATTAAATATCTAAAATCTAATTTCTTGCAATTTTTAAGTCATGCTCTCATAAGTTTTTTCACACATATATAGCTAATTTTACCAAACTTTTTTAATAAACAACTAATGTTATTCGTTAATCAAATTAGCTGATATAATCGTTATTAGTTAACTGTTGATAAAATCAACTAACAGCTTATACAATCTACTATTTGTCAAACAAGGCCATGATGTTGAGAGATGCTTGTTTTATAAGGTTAGAAGAAGCAAAGTTGTTTTTCTACTTTTTGATATAGACAATTTCTTACTTTCATCAAATGACTTAGATATATTGTTCGGGGTTAATTAGTTGTTCTCCAATCATTTTGATAAGAAAAATCTTAGTAAAACATCTTTTACCCTAAGCATTCAGATACATAAGAACAAATCTTTAAACTATTTATGCATCTAAAACAAAATACATTGAGCCTTTGTTATAAATATGAAATATTAAAAATCCTACACATCAATGATCTCTTATAGCGAGGGATTATCTTTAGCATAATGTCTAAAGAATGAAGTTGAAAGAGGTACTATAAATGATGTACGCTTAGGTGTATGTTAGACTTGACATTGTATTCACTGTTACATTATTGGGCAGATATTTATTTAACCCATATATATATCACCAAAATATAATTAAACGAGTTTTTAGATACCTTTAAAGATTAATGATTGTATGTTGACGTACAAAAAGTTCAGAAATTAGATTTGAATGAATATATATATTTCGAGTTTACTATATGTTCATATAGTAGGAACTCCATATCAAGTTACATTTTTACATTGTAAATAATGTTGTGTTATGAAAAAGTGTCAAATACTTGTGACTTTTTCAACTATGCATGTTGAGTTTGTTACATATTGCAAGATTATTTCAGTCATTTTAGTTAAAAAATTTTGATTTTCAAATTGTTAATGGTTATTTCAATTTAAAACCTATTTAGTGGTACTTTGAATGTTAAATCCCACGTAAGAAGTAGATATCACAAACCTATATCAAGAAAGAGATAAGAGGTAAGGTGATGGCCTTTATAAACCTTTAAAAAAGTTATTAATCAACTCCTATCTAACTATTTTTGGGCATATGGTTATCTTAAGCCCCAGATAAAGCTATTTTTTGGCTAATCAAAACTATTTTTTGGCTAATCAAAACTTAGAGTTTACAAATGGTATTAAAACAAATCTTTAATAGAATTATATTAAGCTGCGACAATGAAGACGAGGAGTGGCACCGATAGTAAGACCATAAATAATAGCAACTCTTAATAGGGGCTTCTAGCCTAGTTCCACATCAGAAGATCGAGAGGATATTATTATACATTACAGATCAAGCCTTACGAGAACATTAGCTTTTAAAGAGGAGATGTTGAAAAATCACACACGAGAGGTAGGATATCACAATCCTATATTACAAATGAGAGGAGAGGTGACGGTTTTGTAAGTCTATGGAAAAGACTACTAATCAACTGGCCTATACTCTCTTAAACATAATTAAAGTTATTATTGAGCCAATCTAGATTTGGAGGTTAAATATTAGACCATTAAAGGTGACATCATCATAAAACATATTTTGATTAAATAAATATTAGTAGATCTTCTAATTAAAGGACTCCACCATACCATTTGTTACAAACATTATGTAGTATGCATATTTTGAGGTCCTTGGACACTATTAATTAGAGATATTGTATGTTTACTCTATGTACAAGTTTATTATCACGTATTATAACTATTCTATATATTGATGATCATAACTATTTTTAAAAAGACAAGTGAGTGGTCCCTCAAAAAAAAGAAGACAAGTGAGTGTTTTAAAGTTTGGTTTAATCTTAAGCATATGACAAGTTGGACATATTTATAGTTTGACCTTAATTCTTTGTCTTAATTACATTCAAGTATTTCAAGATAATACGAGTTTATGATACATAAAGGGATATAATTTTTTTATCTCGTTAATATTTTCTCTAATAAAGTTTAACATATAGTAAGAAAACCAAACTTCTCTATTGTAATTTAACATAACTTTAAAGAAAAGATATGGACAAACGAGACATAGTACTTTTAGATCATTCAGGTACTATTATTATTTTCTAAGCTTTATTTCCTCGTACATGTTCATAAGTCCATTTGATGATATGCTTGATTATGTTAGATTTGTATACCATACGACATGTATTTCTAATATTTTCCGATATCAAAAGCCTTATAATATTGAATGATATACTTCGTTACATTTGGGTCAATTGATTTTCAAAATGTCAACCGATATATTTTTATTTTATTCTCTTAACTTTTATCATTTTCTATATCACAAATAAAGCAATTAGTATTTTTCTAATGAGAAGATATTAGAATTTATCATGTTAGACATATATTAATTATCTTTTAAATTTAATTTAGTATGAAAATAATAAAATGACCTAATAATTAATCTCATTAGGTGAATTAAAATCCAATGAAGAAAAATATTCTTATTAATGTGAGTTGAGCACTTAACAGAGCTATAACAAGGCGGTCTAACAAAATTAGTATAAAATGAGCACCAAAATGGAAGCTTGTATAAGGTTAGATTAGCAAACAGTGGCATGACATAAGATCTAAGGAACTTAGGTGGCTTGGGAAGTGTGGGATTTCGCTGCAAAGTCAAAAGCGTCCCCAAGAAAACACTGTCGAGGCTGGCGGTTTGATCGCCGGGCCGCCAGGGAATGTCACCCCACGTTTCTCTTTTTTGCGGCTGTTGATGATGAAACTTGTCAAATAATTGTATTGACCATTGAGGCAGTTAGGTCTAGAGTTGGTTGAATGTCACTGTCACGGTAGTAAAATGCTCGAGTCCATATCCTTTCTCTAAGTTTATCTTGTCTTATTCTCTCTAATATTTAAGCCGTGTCGTTTTGTATAAAAATTTGACTGCCTTTATTAAAGTTGGATAGACGCCTATAGGATTCATCCACAAGCGCCGTTTAAAGCCGTAGCCGAAAGCCAACTTTTGTTTTAGAAAACTACTTTTTTTGGTTTTCAAACGTTATTTAGGAGGTTGTGACCATTTTATAAATATAAAAACTTTTATAAATATAAAAAATTTTAGAGGTTCTGAACATTTTATAAATAATTTTATAATAATAAGAATAAGAGTAAGTAGAAAATTAATAAATATTAAAACTTTAAATAATTAAATTAATAAGAATAATTAAAGAACAATAATAATTTTAACCATAATTTAATGGTTAATAATAATAACCAAAATAAAATTAGCACATCTTATAAAAATTCCAGCAATAATTTCTAAAATAGCAAATTATAAGAAAATTACACTTATCATATTTAAAACAATTAAAATAATAAGAATAATTAAAGAAACATAACGTTGTTATTTTAATAATAATAATAATAATAATTCTTGAAATAATTTAAAATTTAAAACTGATTATAAGGAATTAAAAAAATAAACATATAATTTTTCCTTATTATTATCAACAAAAATAATAATAATCAGGGATTTAATTTGAATATTTAATATTATTAATAAATAAATAGTTTTTAATAATAAGAACAATAGTAAGTAGAGAATTAATAATTAAAGCCCATATTTAATAGTTAAATTAATAAAATAATTAAATAACTATAATAAATTTTAACAATAATTAAATGGTGAATAATAATTACGAATATAAAATTTGCACAACTATTAATAATTTGGCCAATAATTTCTAGAATAACAAAGTATAAGGAAATTACAATTATCATATTTCAAAAAATAAAATAATAAGAATGATTAAAGAAACATAACGTTTTTATTATTTATTATTATATATTTATAATAACTATTATTTAAATTATTCTTATTATCATTATTATTAATGGATTTGTTTTGTCTTTCTTTTATTATTAGAATTAGCAGTATTTTAATTTTAATTTCCTTTTATTGTTTAATGGATTTGTTTTCGTTAGGTTAGTTTGCTTTTATTTATTTATATTAATAAAGTAAACTTCCTCTTAATATTTATAAATTTATAAATGTTAATTATTTTATTTATGTGATTATTATGATTAGGTTTGTAGTTCAGTTTATTATTATGATTAATAAATGTGTTATTTGATTAAATGCATGTATCGTTATTTCTATTATTATGTCTAATTAATTGCCTATTGTAATTAATTTGGTTAATATTATTATTAAATATAGTATTTTTATGAATTTAATTATTGTGGTAATTAATTATTAATTAATTTAATTTTCCTAGCTTAAAAAATTAATTTAATTTCCTTATTATTATAACTGTAAAATATTATTATGAATTTTAGTGCAGAGTATTTATGAAATATTATATTGCTATTATTATTATTATATTCCTTATTAATATACAATAGTATTAATTTTCTATTGCGTTATTGTTATTATTAGTATTAATATTATTAAAAAATATTTATTATTATTCGAACAATATTAAATTCCTTATTAGTATAAAGTGTGGTTATTTATTATTATTGTTATGATTATTATTAGTATTGTTGATAATTAAATTTATAAATAAATTTGATTTCTATTATTAATATGAAATAAGTAATAATTAGTTATTTTGTTCGCATCATTATTAACTTTATTATTCTGATTCTTTAATTGTTAATAATTATTATTAGTTTCCTACTTTAGTATATATACTAGTTACTATAACTCATAAAGTTAATAATAACGCGAGGTCACTCTCGCGAGGGTGAGCTGATTGTTGCATGTGAGGTGGCCATTTTTCGCGAGAGGCGACAAATGGTCAGCATCATGAGGGCGAGCAAATGGATTTTTTTTTAATTAATGGATTTAATGGATTTGTTTTCGTCTTTTTTATTATTAGAATTAGCAGTATTTAAATTTGAATTTCCTTTTCATTATTATTATGATGATTATAATAATATGTATGATTAGTAGTAGTAATAATATTATAATGATTATATTCGTTATATTTATTATATTAATTAATAATTTCAATTTCTATAATTATACTGAAATTTGTTATAATTACTAATTTCCTTCTAGCTATTATGAATCTTATTATTCGATTTACTTAATTATCCGTTTGATTTGGTTTTTATATGATTATTAGTTTCAACTTGAGGATATGTACTGATTAGATTAAATCCTTTTAATTTGTTAATTATATTTGTTAATAAGTTTAGTATTATTATTATTATCCTATACGTTATAATGATGAAATGCATGTATCTTTATTCCTATTATTATCAGCAAATTGCTTATTATTATTAATTTTCGCTTATTATTAGTAAATTTAGCATTCTTATTAATGAAATTAATCTGAAACTTAGATATTAAGTTAGTTATTTTCCGACTTTAGTTTATATTGTTATTATTATAAATGTATATATTTTTAATTATATTTATTGTTAATATTAGTAATAATTATATAATTGTGAAAATGAATAAGGAATATAATATTAGCACAACATCTTATTATGCCCATATTTATTTGTAAAATAACAAATATATACGAAAATTATGATGATCGTAATTTAAAACAATAAAATGAATAAGAATATTTTAAGAAACATAATATGAATGGGATGTAATTAAATATAGAAGAGATACGTAGGAATATTAAATTAGGAGAAATAATAAATTTCATAAAATACATTATTAAATAACAAATTATATAATATTTGCAAACATAATCATATAATTTTCCCTGACAAAATTAATAATAAATAAGGAATTTTATCATTTCATTTAAATTAATCAATAACAATTTTCGTAATTTAAGAAAAATATTTAACAAATCGTAAGGGATTAGCAATTATAACAGTAATAGTAAAGAAGAAGAAGTAGATGAAAAAGGGGAGGAGCAAAGGGGAGGTCGCTAGTGCGAGACTGCGCGGTGACAAGGCTGCTTCAATTTGGGCAGTCTCGCGATCGCGAACAATCACAGTCGCGAGATTGGCTTTATTGTGGAGTGTCGCGATCGTGACAGCTAACGATCACGAGATTGCCCACATTTAGGTAGCCTCTCCACCACGACCCCTTATGCTTCCGCAGTCAGCAAGTTTTGTTGTTGTTATCCAGATAATTAGTAATGTTATTATATAAAAATCCTTTTTATTTTTCCATGTACTTATTGACATTATTATTATTATTTAGAAATGTTTAATTCATTTTGTTTGCATTTATTTATTTCTATTCACTTTAGAAAATTCCTTCTCATTATTATTATAATTATTATTATCCTTGTTATAGGAATTATTATAATTGTAACTTTTTTAATTATTATGTCATTGATAATTATTATTGTTAAATTTATTATGTCATTTTATTTCTACACGTATTATAATCACGTTACAATAGAATTATTAAATTTCATCTTATTATTATGTAATTAATTGGTCAGTATTTATTATATTAATTATTATTACTATTATTAAATTCCTTATTGATATTACATGTAGCACCCCACTCCCGACGAGACCCGAACCCGACATCAACAGTGATATCCGAGCTCGTGACCGCGAGGGTGGCGTATTAGAACAATCACTACCTTTTAAAACTCGATATGACATTTTTCTTTTCTTACGAAAACAGTTGAGTCATGAAAACAATAATGATTTGGCCCAATTATAACAAAACATTTGTAATTACAAAACAATTTCTATTATAAACCAATTTCAGTTATATCATACAAGTACACATAAATCAAAAGGGCCCACTAAAGCAATTCACTACTCTAATGCAGATGTGACGACACCGATCTCGACCGATACTACGCCTTCTAGCGGTAGACATACTCCCGTGTCTAACGGGTACTCTTCACTTCTGAAAAATAGATGCAATGTTGGGTGAGTTTATGAACTCGGTGAGAAACCATCATCGATGGTTCACCCAACTCATGCATTCACAATTCATATACACATTTGAATCACATATTCACACTTTCATATATTCACATGCATTCAATTTCACTTTCACACGTTCACTTTAAATAATTTACATATGCAGATGCATGCGACACTTTCATTTCATTTCATTGTTGTGACCGAGCGCAATCGTAAATCGAAATCACATTTTTGGCAAGTAGGAGGCCCTCGGGTATGCACTATCGCCCACTCGCGATAGGGATAGGAGAGCCATTGGTATGCACTAATCCCTTTCACATAATAGACCCCACACCCCACCCGTAGGTGTTTGCGAGTTTTACTGCGGCGTGTGTTTGCGGGTTTTACCGCGGCGTCCTCAAATATACAGTGGCGTCTCGGGTCAACAACTATCATTATCTGATCATTTAATTATGCATGAATGCACATGTCACTAACCAATTTCCAATCTCAATCATTTGTCACTTGCATTTATTTTCCGTTTCTCATTTCAATATCACTTTTCATTTCTTCGGACCTTTGGTCCGGTATTTCATTAAATACATTTCCATTCATTTTCACTAATGCATGTTACAATTTAATTCACTCATGCATTCATACACATTTACTCATCTTTGCACTTCGATATCATTAATCAAATATTTGAACACCCATGGTTCAAATCAATCAAATCAATCACACATTTATCCATCCGTGCTTCCTCATGGCAATCAATGCATATAATTAATAAACACATAAGGCTGAGGAACCAACTAGGTTACTCACCTGCACTTCCGAGCTACAGCCTGAAAGTCCCAATTCTGTCCGTGAAATGTCGATCCATCGGAACCTCTATATCAAATCAAATAAATCGCACATTACCAAATATATCAATTTCAATAACCAATAACAAATACGATAAATACTATACATGTTATGACATTCCCAATCATATTCCTGAATTTCTCAATATGATCACTCTCACTCTAATTCAGAACAGTTCTCAATGCCATAATTCAATTCCTTACTCTAAGGTCACATTCCAATTCGCTTACCACTCAATTTCCGATAATCATCAAATTCAATTCCTATTCTCTCAAATGCCATTTTGATCCATAACCAATCCAAATTAAATCCCAAAATTCTCAAATTTCCAAATAACTAAACCATTTCACTTTTCGGAAAACACTTCTCCTCGTCGCGACGTCCCATCCTTCGTCGCGGCGTATAATCCGCTGTTCGTCGCGACGTACGCTGCTGCTCGTCGCGACGTGCGGACCAAGCCTGCTCGTCGCGGCGCACGAATTATATATATTTATATTCGTCGCGACGTGCACGCTAAGGGGGCTCGCCGCGGCGTGTTCTTCACACGTCGCGACGTGCGAACCCAGAAACTCGTCCGAAACCCAGAAATCTCTCAGATCCTCTGATATAAATCCACCAAAATCCATTCTAAACACTCTCAATCCATTTTAAACCTTAAACCCAACTTATTTCTAACCTCAAAACATCATTTAAACCCTTTTTCATCAAACACCCAAATCAAACTCTCACAAACCCTATCGTCGATGCCTTCAAATTCTCTAAACAATTTCTCATTCAAATCAATAATCAAACGAAACGATTTTAACTCATAAACATATAGAAACTTACTTGATTAAGTTATCAATCCGTCGAAAATCCGTCAAACAACTTCAAATCCACGATTTCTAACACCCACGACCGTCGACGAAGGCGAAGGGAAATGAAGAAATAAGCTTACCTTAAGCTTATACATATATATATATATATATATGAGATCCTCCACTTCATGTCCAATTCTTAGGGTCTAACAAATCCGATTTCTATTCCATTTTTCTCCCAATTTCGCAATAACCATTAACAATACTCCCAAAATCATAATTCCAATTGTTCCATATCAATAACCATTCATTCTCGGACTCGGAATCAAATAAATCAGTCACTAAGCTAATTTTCCGGTCTGGATCTCTTACTCTAAAATTTCCAGAGAAATTTCCATAAATTCACTAAAATTGAGTAATGCCAATTCCTATGCTCAATTTCCAATTTCCCTTTCTCTATAATCCATTTCATTCCGTTTTCATATTCAAAACCCAATTATACACTTACTAAATATCCAATTTTCACAAACCAAATCTCATATATACAATTTTGATAAATTCCCAATTGCACAATTAAGCCAATTCACATCGGACCAATTATAACCAATTTCCAATTTCACAATCAAGTCGGGAATTGTCATACATGTATGTACATATATATATACTTATGCAGTCAATAATCATTTATCAATGACTATCAAAATCAGAATGCATGTGCCATGCAATACTTTGCCTGTACCAAATCCTAACCCGATCCGAATTACCAATCTACCCGTCACTCCGATAACGGGATGTTACATTACATGTATTATTATTAGTATTTCATTATTGTTGTAAACATTATGATGTTCATTATTCTTATTATTATTTTGTAGATGAAATCCTTATTATTACTTTTCTTCTTATTCTAATACAATCCTTTAGTAGTATTAATGTTGATCAATGATAGGAATAATTATATAAGTCAATTTCATCTGTGGGATTGTAGAATTATATTGGAATTCCAAACATTATTTGATAAATTTATATTATGTTCATTAAATTGATAAAGTCTGAATTTTTTTATAGAATATTAATAAATTCTGTACAACTTAATTTACAATAATGGTGAGATTGGAAATCTTTTTCATTTCTAACGCAATTATTACCAAAATTTATTACTATCATTTTTGGCCATTGAAGTAACTTGGTTATGTCAATTTTCACAAAATGGTTTTTTTCTTAAACCAAATATAGAGACCATCTTCTCCAAATTGAAGCGTTTGTTCAGAGAAAGTGAATAGTCTTCATCTCCCTATATGTATAATATTTTTTAACCATTGCACTATGTTAAGCAGTTATTAACATAGGGGTGTTTTTTGGCTTCACTATGAAATGTTATGTATGTTTCCATGTCTGTAATTGTTGAAGATATGTACAAATCACTATGTTACATACGTATATGCCTGTTTACCGTAAACATACATTCATTGTGATATAACTAGTATGCTTCTGTTAATAAAGTGGTAATTAATATGTGAAGGTTGAGTTGGTTGTGACTTAAGTTTGAAGTTAGACGTGAAGAGGTGTGAAATTTGTCAGGTTTCTGACTTATACGGGAGTGTTTAAAGGTTTTGGTGTAACATGGACGTAAGTGATGATAAACAATTTAAGTTGAGATGGTGACAATTAAGGTGTAGTTAATGTGTAAGTAAACACATCATTCTTATTATGGAAACAACTTTGCTGCAAATGTCTTATTAACATGTCTGTTACACGAATGGCATAACACATGGATGGAATAAAAAATAAGAATGAACTATGTTTGATATAGTAGTCGTTATTGCTTGTGTTAATAATCATATCTGAAATTTATTGTCCTCATGTATTAATTTCACAGATGTGAAAATGGAAGGTACATCGACTCCATGTCGTCGTTTAAATTATGGATGTGATGATGAGCAAGTTCAGAATGATATTGGCTTTGGGATTGGGATTTGTAATATGAACACAAGACATTTGGTTGCAAGAGAGCTAGTACCGAAAATTGGCATGCAGTTCGCGACAAAAGAAGAAGCTTATCACTTTTATTTAACTTATGGGAAGCATGTGGGATTTGGAATTAGACGAAGCAAAAGTAACAAAGATAAAAGTGGCAAGTTGATTTGCAGGCTTTTTTGTTGTAGTGTTGAGGGTAAGCAGATGCCCGATAAAAGAGATCTGTTTGTAAGAGCTCCACGGGCAGAAGCAAGATTTGGGTGTCAGGCAAGGATGAAAGTGAATAGTTTGCAAATTGGAACATTTCAAGTCATTGAATTTGTGGAGGAGCACAATCACTACCTTTCATCCCCAAGCAAAACACATTTGCATAGAAGTCACAGGAAGATATCTTCAGTTGCGGCAATGCAAATTGAAATGGCAAATGCTGTAGGAATTCGATCGAAAGCATCCTATGATCTTATGGTGAGGGAAGCAGATGGAAGAGATAATGTTGGCTTCATTCAGGATGATTACAAGAATTATTTAAGGTCTAAACGAACAAGAGAGATGACTAAGGGAGATACACATAAGGTGTTACAATATTTGTATAAGATGTAGGTGGAAGATCCAAATTTCTTTTATTCCATTCAAGTGGACGAAGATGATTTGATCACGAACATATTTTGTTCTGACGCTAAAATGAGGAACGACTACGTAGACTTTGGTGATGTAGTGTGCTTCGATACTACTTACAAGAAGAACGGTCAGGGTCGTCCACTCGCTTTGTTTGTCGGTATCAATCATCACAAGCAAACAATAGTTTTTGGTGTTGCACTCCTCTATGATGAAACCACTAGTAAATTTGAGTGGTTGTTCGAGACATTTGAGACAACGATGCATCATAAACAACCTACAACTATTCTTATTGATCAAGATGCGGCAATCATAAAGGCATTAACGTCAACATGGCCAAACACTCATCATCGGCTATGTATTTGGCACATTTACCAAAATGCTTCCATCCATTTGAGTGGTGTATTTTGTAAGTATAAAGAGTTTTCAAGGGACTTGAGCGGATGCATATTTTAGTGTGAAGAAGAAGAACAAATTTTCATTGCATGGAATCAAATGCTCGCAAAATATAAACTTGAAGATAATGAATGGTTGCAACGTTTGTATCATATCAAGGAAAAATGGGCGTTGGTTTATGGGCGTAACATATTTTGTGTTGACATGATGAAAACACAACGAAGTGAGCGCATGAATAGTTTGATAAAAAAGGTATGTCAGTTATCAGCATAACTTATTACAATTCTTTAATCACTTCCAGAGGCTTGTTGATGATCGTCGTTTTGAGGAGTTAAAAGCAAATTTTCGGAGTAATGTGAGCAGTTCAACATTGTCAGCATCGGTAAGAATTTTAAAGCATGCCGCAACTGTATACACGCCAGAAGTATTTAAATGGTTCCAAGATCAATGGAATATGTGTCATGATTACATTTTTAGTCTTTGTAGTCAGGATGGAACGGTTGGGAAATATAAGCTTAGTGTTGTTGGGCAGAGGTACTCTCACTCGGTTAGTTATGATTCTTGTAATGATGAAGTTCATCGTAGTTGTGGGCAGTTTGAGTTTGTTGGCATCTTATGCGCTCATGTGTTGAAGGTTTATAATATAAAAAATATTTGGACAATTCCAACCAAATATATATTGAGAAGATGGACAAGGAAAGTGAAATGTTAGACAAATGCTAGTCAGGACTCTACTGTCATTGATACTGATACGGACCCTAAGTTGCTGTCATGGAAAAGGTATAAAGAATTGTATACCTTAAGCTCGCGGTTGGTTACAAGAGCAGCAACCAGGGGAGATACCTATCAACTTGTAAAACAACATCTTCTGAACATGTTGAACATGGTTGATGAGACATTGGAAGGTGAAGAAATAGTCGATGACGAGAACCAAATAGGATAACATGATCAGTTAAGCCAACGCTCACGCTCAAATACTGAAGTTAATGTGCTGAATGGAGCTGACATGAATTTTGCCCAAATGAAGCACATAAGAGGTGTCAAATTGAAGACAAAGCCTACATCAAGTAAGAGATTGAGGGGTGGTCTAGAGAAAAGTACAAAGAAGAGAAGGAATGCGAAGAAATGTAGCACTTCGACAGTAACCCCCTTTCCAATACTCAGGTCAAACTTTTGAGCATATTTCTTTGAACTGATGTATATCATTTTTTATAACTGCTGATTTTAAGTTAATTTGGTCTTTCCGACTTAATATAGGAATCTGAAGATAATTCATGGCAATATGGAATAATGTCTAGCAGCCAACCTCCCATACTACATCAACAACAGGTTGGTATACGGTCATTGGTAATGTGTACATCTGTTATGCAATTTCATTTCATAATCTCATATGTTCAATGCCTGTGACAATTACCTAATGCAGGTGCAAGTTCCACTTTGTAAGGAATGGACAAGTATGGGGTCCAATCATCAAGATCGCATAAAACAATCTAAGGTTGTATTTCTAATGTTATCTTAGGGGTGTTATCTTTTAGAAGGCTTAACAAGGAAATGTTTAATCTTCCATATCGTTATGACAATTTTGAATTGCAGCCAATACGTGTTCATATGGATAAGTCAACAATGTCATACAGTCATCATCAGACTGCAACATTGCCAAAGGTATGCTTTTTTTTAACATAGGGGTGTTTCTAATGTTTGCCACATTTGTCCATGGAATGTGTTATTAAACTTTGAATCATCTATCATGTTAGGTTAATGATGTTGGACCAAGTCACCAGAATATACGTGTTGTTATCCCACCGGCAATGCGGATGACTGATTTACTCAGGATAAATCAGTCATAATTTGTGTCTCAATTTGAATTATGTTTCATAATTGCATTACATGTTTTGTTTGGTTTGAATTAGTTCACATGCATCTTAATTTCCAGACACAACAGACATTTGGTTGTGGCAATATGGAAGACGTAAACAATTTAACACTTGGTATTTCCATCGGCAAATGTGGGAGATGCCTTTGTGGGGAAAAGTTCTGTATTTATAGACAATGATTATTATAATGATGTAAGTACGAACCACCTCACTATAGTCTTCCTTAATTTGTCAAATAAATTATCTTGGTCTAATTTGTCTTCAGATGACCTTTTATAGAAACGTTATAATTTAATGTTACACTTCTAATTAATGAGGAAGTAAAGTACTATTGGACAATGTATAACTATGGGCAAGTTTACAATATGGGTGTTACACGCACGTATCATGCAGAAAGTGACTTATCAAATAATAAATTTGAGGCCATCATTATGTTAACTCTAAAATATATGAATGGGATACTATTGTATAATATTATGAACATATAATATTTATTGGATTTGCTTTTTACACAACATGGTTGCTTATGAAGACTGTAATCTTCAGATGGAGGTTTGTTATATGCTAGTGTCTTTAATTCTTATGAACACATCAATTCAGCTGTTGAGCTTTATTTACTTTTTAAGAGGAGCATAGCAGATTGCAAAGTCAAATATCAACTATCTCATTCACTTGGAATCAAGACGTGAACAGTGCACGTGACAGTAAAGCAAGTGCTTGAAGGAAGTCCTAAAACAGAACATCTGATTTCTAGGTAGTGTGGAGAAGGTGCTCTCTTCGATCATCAAGGAGGTCCCTTCAAGAATTAGCAGATGCAAGTACCATGTAAAATATTAGCTTCAACTCAAAGTACATTGCTCTAACCTTAAAAAAAATTGTAGTTTATGTATCGATCATGTTAATTGCCTCATAGCCTTTTTATCCTCAGTAAGCACTGGTTTATGAAATTGAGCTTAATTTCCTGTTAATTTTTTTGGTATGTACTCTAAAATACAACAAATCTATAGCCATACATTCATAAACCAGTGACAACGTTTGCTTACAACTTTGAAGAAACATTCACAATACACCTCCAACATCAGAAGTTGTAACATTTCCTTAGACTTGTGCAATTTCTCCCCCATATATTAGAAATGAAGAAATGGACACTATTCACGAACCTTGTTGACATCCCGGAGGCGATGGGCTGCGCTCTGGCACGTTCAATCCTTGCATCTGCCAAGCCCTGTGCATTTTGTCGCTTATGTAAGCCACTGTGTCTTCAATGTTGTCCATTCGCTTGGTCAGTCGATCCATTTTGTGATCAATGCAAGTCAACCTCTGCAGTGTTTGTTTGTGGCGATCACCCATGACATTGACCACCCCCGTCCAACCACCTCCTTGTCGTTGTTGCGGTTGCTGTTGATCTTCATCCTCACTTAATGAGAACTCGCCTGTAGGCCCAAGTGTCGAACTTAAACCTGCACTTGCAAACCTGTGCTTCACTGTTGTCTATGTGCGAGGATCTCGAAGGTGCATGCTGTTCCATTCTAGGATCTCGGCATGTTTTAAGTATTGTTCATCAAAATACTGATAATGCAGGAAGTCTAGTTGACTGACATCAATCTCAAAATGTTGAGCCAAAGCTGTCGCCAAATAACCCATTCCTAAACTATTTCCCTTTCTGCCCACTAATTGGATCAGCGTTTAAGAAAATAACCTGAACATGTTGGGCTTAATCCTTTCATCAATGCACCATAATAAAAACAAGTCCTTCCCTGAGCATTTAGTAGTTTGCTTTTTCTCAAACACAACACCACACATGAATTTATGCACAAGCAACCGTTCTGGATTAAGAATGTGTGCATTTGATGCAACATAAGGAAATGCAACATAAGGATCATACTCGTCCATATCAGTTAAATAATTCCAATAAACCCTACAGGAGAAATTGTGATGGCCATCTTTAGCTTCTTTTGTTGCAAAACTAAATAACTGCCCTAACACAGTCTTGTCCAAAACATAAACATGTCCTCGTAATCTAAACCAGAATTTCTTTGGTTTGGTTGACACATACCTCAAAAAAGTGAAAAACTTTAGTGTGAGTTCACGGTAAACAGGGTTCCCATTGACCTTTTTCACAGAATCTCAACAATTTATCTTTCAGCACTATTTATTCTAGCACATCAAAATTAAAATATGTAGAGACTGCAATGGTTTTAGTCCGTAGAACACTATACCTCAAACCTTCTTCCTCTGAGAAAATGGGAAAAGGGGCATCATATACAGCCGCAATGTTTACACCATTGTCCCCTCTCACCTCAGCTACGATGGATTGCTCTGATTGTCTAGCTCTTCGACGGGGCATTGTCACGATAAAAACTGCAAATGCACAAATACATAACCCAAATCTAGTCGGTGTCAACCCCACTCCACTGCCAACAACCCTCAAGCTTAGACCTTTGAGCAATCCACAGTTCACCCACTTACAACCGAAGAAATGGAGAAGTGGAGAAGAAATGGAGAAGAAATGGAAAAGTTGATAGTTGACCGGTAAGAAATGAAGCAATGGAGAAGAAAACCAATAGTGATTTTGATTTCCAACAGTGAATTAAACGATACTTGCGTTTTGTCAAAATGTTTTATTGAACTAAAATAGTAATGAATAATTTTATTTACATATTCATTTCTAATATTTAAACTAACAATAATTTTAGTTTTCTATCATAATAAGCGATTCATTTCATTAATTAATTGTATAATAATCATATTAATAATACTCATAAAATTAATAATTTGAAAATAATATTTATTACATAAATAAATACACTTAATAATTCAAATGTGTTTTAATAATGTTATCACTAAAATAAACTATTTAATTAAATATAATACATTAATTAATATTCAGTAATATCTGAAGTTCAAAACTAATCATAATAATCACATTAACTAAATATTAAATTTATCTACACCTTAAAATAATTAGAACGCATTACTTAATAAGCGGAAGGAATAATAATAATAATAATAATAATAATAATAATAATAATAATAATAATAATAATAATAATAATAATAATAATAATAATAATAATAGAAATAGAAATAATAATAATAATTTAATATCAATAACGGAATTAATTAATTGAGTATTAATATATTAAATACTCACCAATAAATTTAATAATAATCACATGAAATTTAATAATAATATTTTAAAGTTCTTATCATAATTGAAAACAAAATAAATAATAAATTTAGCAATAATAATAATAACTAAAATAATAATCAAGATGTATAACAATAATAATAATTCCTATCATAAGGATAATAATACTAATTAGAAGGAATTTAATATTGTTAATAGAAATAAATGAAGTCAAACATAAAAAATTTATGATAAGGAATATAATAATAATAATCTGAACAAGTACATTAAATAATACAGAGGAAGTTCATTTAATAACATTACTACTAATAATAATAAAAACAAAACCTCGTGAGGCTGACACAAAATGGTCAGGCCCGCCAGGGCGCGGACTAGCCCTCGCGAGTCTGGAAGCAAATGGTCAAGCTCGTGAGGGCGAGCCCTCGCTAGCTGGCAGAAAATGGCCAACGTCACGAAGGCGAGGGCTCACCCTCGCGAGCCTGGCACATATTCTGCCAGCCTCGTGCGGGCGACGGCTCGCCCTCGCGAAAGTGACCTCATGTTATTATTAACTTTATGAGTTATAGTAACAAGTATATATGCTAAAGTAGGAAACTAATAATAATTATTAATAATTAAAAGAATAATTAAAATAATCAAAATAATAAAGTTAATAATGATGCGAACAAAATAACTAATTATTACTTATTTCATATTAATAATAGAAATCAAATTTATTTATAAATTTAATAATCAACAATACTAATAATAATCATAACAATAATAATAAATAACCACACTTTATACTAATAAGAAATTTAATATTGTTCGAATAATAATAAACATTATTATTAATAATAATAATACTAATAATAATAATAATAGCAATAGAAAATTAATACTATTGTATATTAATAAGGAATATAATAATAATAATAATAATAATAACAACAATATAATAATATTTTATAAATATGCACTAAAATTCAGAATAATATTTAACAGTTATACTAATAAGGAAATGAAATTAATTAATAATTAACTATCACAATAATTTAATTCATATCAATACTATATTTAATAATAATATGAACCAAATTAATTATAATAGGCAATTAATTAGACATAATAATAGAAATCACCATACATGCATTTAATCAATAAATTATATGCATATTATTGCTAATTCCTTATAATAAGTAATAATTTATAAATTAATATTATTACAAATTATATTATAATAATTTATAATAACTTTTAGTTTCTTTAACTATTCTTATTATTTTAATTGTTTTCAATTATGTTAATTATAATTTCCTTATAATTTGATTGTTTAGAAATTATTTCAGGAATTATTATAAGTTGTGCTAAATTTAAATTCCTTATTATTAATCACCATTATATTATTATTAAAAATAAGGTTGGTAATTAAATTATTCCTTTTATTTTAATTGTTATAAATTTTGATATTTCTTAATTTTCTTCTTAGTATTATTATCATCAATAAATTAATAAATTATATATATATATATATATATATATATTAATGATATTATTTAATATCATTACAGTCCTATTTATTATCAATGTTGTGCTTGTTGGAAGGATTAGGGTTTTGATGAACAGTAGGACATATCTTGAATAATAATAATAATAATAATGACGTCAGGTCAACGTCGCGAGGGCGAGTAGGATAGCAATAAATGGCCACGTTCGCCAGGGCGAGGGCTCGCCCTCGCGAGCAGGCAGAAATTACGTCCTCGCCCTCGCGAGCTGGTAAAAAATGGCTAGCGTCGTCAGGGCGAAGCCTCGCCCTCGGAAGTTCCACACATAATTTTATTTTGAGGTC
This sequence comes from Erythroxylum novogranatense, assembly GCA_029891385.1. Taxonomy (NCBI): domain Eukaryota; kingdom Viridiplantae; phylum Streptophyta; class Magnoliopsida; order Malpighiales; family Erythroxylaceae; genus Erythroxylum; species Erythroxylum novogranatense. Next base: position 110,440,066 of record CM057232.1, read on the forward strand.
ATCTCTAACCACAACATTATTTTTATATTTTAATACTTATTTAAAATTAAAATAAAAATTTGTTAATTTATCTTCACTACTCACAATCGGGTTTTAGCAATGCATTGGCAATGGAAAAATTGCCCAGTCGATTAGAAAGGTTAGTTTACTCGAGGTAATCAAGCAGTTCCTATAATAATGCTATAAGCAGTTGCATCATCGAATTTATGGATATGGCATGCATTTTTTGGACTGACAGGATCTAATAACAACATCAACGTGCTCAACAAATCTCCACTATTTAATGATGTATTGCAAGGGTATGCTCTTGATATTCAATTTACTACAAAAGGCACACAATATCGAAAAGGATATTATTTAATTTGAAGAAAATAACATTGTTTTATGTTTAAAATTTAAAACTATTTATTTCTAACTGTTTATAAAATAGATCAAAATATAAAGAAAATATTTTCTAAAACATAAATTTATTTATATGGGACATGTATTGTGAGTTATTAAAATAGAAATATGATATGAATGTGGGTCCCTCTTATTATACTTTTTAGAGTGTAATGCATTGTGAAAAGTGGTGTAATGAGATATGGTATAATGGAATGCTGACATGGGTGTAATGGTTTGGAGATGCTCTAAATAAAAGATTAACTACACAAAGTCTTTATCTAGTCTGATTTTTTATTTAATTATTAGATATGCTATGTTTGATTGAACGTAATATTTTAATGAAATGAAATAATTTATAATAGCATATAATGTAAATAGATGTAATATTAGAAAATTGTTATTTGGTCGGATGGAAAGGTTCATAATATAATATAGTAAAATGTTGTTTGAATGAATGGTTTATAATGTAATATAGTGTAAAGTTATTTATTATTTTACATTCCATCATAAACTCCTCAAATCGAGGTTTTTTAAATAGTTTAGAATGAAATTAGATATAATATAAAATATTTATCTTTCATTCTATTCCATTTCATTTCATTATAAACTTACTTCTAAAAGATGAAATAATATTACATTACATTCTATTCCATTCCATTAATAAATCCCCAACCAATCGTGCCCATAGTGTTTCATTCATTCATAACTCTTAAATAATATTGTATTAAAATATATGGAACCATAAGAAGTTCCATATATTTTAACCATAACTCCCACTTTTGATTAATGATTAATTCACAGTGATTTTGCAATTTAATAACATTTTCTTACAAAATTACGATCAAAAGAGTCAATCACCTCCAAAATTTCCACGAATTTCATGTAAAAAATCAAACAACCTCTTTATTAGTTAAAAGTAAAGTTGTACATTACTATATTTTCCAAAATTTAGCCTTCAACAAGATTTTTACTAGGTATTGTTGTTGTTGTATATTAATACATAAATTTTTATTTATAACATCAAACAAATTTAAGGAATAAATGTTATTTTGTAAAATAAGATGTTAACATTAGGAATTAATTTATAAAATTAGAAATATGTAAATTATTATGAAAATATTAAGACCCAAAATTTGTCATGATTAGGTTACAATTCCAGAAGGGAAAATGGTCCTAAATCTCAATTATCAGAATACTTAGGCGACTTTTGGTTGATGTGTCACATATGAAGTCCTTGGGCTTGGACTCTAGACCTTTCAGTCTGGCCTGAATAATGCAATTGAGAAATTGTTGCTCCAGGAAAGGAATAATTATTTTGTTTTAGGTTAAAAGTGGCATTAATTATATACCAGCCTTCATAACCAAGTTTCTAAAAGCGATAATTTTATAATTGAAATTCGGAAGAAAAACTGTTTTCTCTTATATACAAACTTTGATAAGTAATTATGTTTTAGTTTTAAAATTCAATAATCTCTATTTTATAACATTATTTACAATTAATTAAATCCATTATTTAATATTAAATAAAATAATAAATATTTAATATTATATTTAATTATGAAATATTATTCATTAATAAGAATTATGAATAGTTTAATTTTAATCATTAACTTATAAAAATTTAAATAAAATTTGCTTTAGTAATTAGTCAAAATTATTTACTTTAATAAAATATAAAGAAATTTTACTAATAATTTATCAATAAATATTACATAAGGGATTAAAATAAAATTATTTATAAAAATAAATTATTTTAAATTTATATAATAAGTAATTATTAAACTTTAAAATTAACATTTTAATTTTATTTTAAAAATTAAAACCTAAAATCTTAATTAACAAAAGTGAAACGAATTGCAAAATTTCTCAAGAAAGGAGAACATCAAGGTTGATTAATTTTTTTTGAAAAATATAAGGAAAATATATATCTAAACCAACATTACAATGAGTTCAAGACTATACACATCAAAAGAAAGCATATCTAACACAACTTATTTACATAACCAAGCCAAGGGTGCCAATTATACTTTATGTCATCAGATAAGGTAGTGTGCAAAATTTTGCTATTAAAGAAGATTGAATCTAATTAATTATGTTCTTCGCAACTCAATAGGCTTTAGTTTCCTTATGAGCAAATAATTGCGAATTATGCTCCTTCCAAAGGCCATAGATGGTAGAAAGAAAGGAGCCTTGATTGATGATAGCATTAGGATAACCCTTTCGGGAGTATCTAATAGCCTAAGTAAAAACATGGTCCCAAGAGTAGGGAGACCTCGTTCTCAATAACAAATGTAAGATCCTACTCTAGACCACTTTTGAGTATGAGCACAAGAAAAAGAGGTGATCACGGTCTTCAACTTCCAACTTACACAAAGAGCAAGTAGTATCGACATTTCCGTGCAAATGACGCTTAGTCTTGAGTCTATTGAGGATAGCAAGCCACGATATGAAGGACGCCTTAGGAGAGATAGAATTATGCCATAAAAGAAAAGACCAAGGTACCTTAGTTAATCCCTGAGTATGTAGTAGATGACAAGACTTGTTGGTGAACTGTCTGCTAGTTTTGAACTTCCACAAGATGGCATCATCCTGTAGCACATCAGGAATAGAAGGTAAAATGGGAGTCAGAGTATTGAAACCTTTGAAAGTACCCTGCCATTGGCCATTACAAAGAAGGGAAGAGACCCTTAGATTCAGAGGAATTCTATTACTCAAATACCAAATACGAGGATGCAAAATAAGTGGACTATAGTCAACCCAGTTGTCAAACCAAAATCAGGTCCAACTTCCATTACCAACTTGGTGTTTAATGCTAGGATAAATTGTGTCACACATACACATCACTTGGATCAGAATCTAAGAAAATTCCTTCCTAATGCCAACTTGCCAGAAGTTACCATTGTGGAAGTGGTACTCATGAAACCATTTAACCCATAACACGTTATGATCAGTATACAATCTCCAGAGTCTCTTTCATATTAAGACTTTTTGAGTGGAGTCAATATACTTAATACCCAAATCTCCAAACACTTTTGGGGTTACCACCTTACTCCCTTTAACTTTAGCATTTGTAGCTTTTTCGGAACTCCCAGACCAAAGAAAGACTTTTAGGATTTTGTCTATGTCTTTTAGGACTCCCTTGGGTAAAGCTATATTGGCCACCCAATACAAATACAAGCTACTCAAGACATAAATAATAAGAGTAAGTCTAGCAGTATAAGATAGGAACCTGCTTTGCCAAGCTTGCACCCTTTTTGTAATTTTTTCTAGCAAAGGTAGACACTCTAACAGAGATGGTTTAGAAAAGGAGATGGGGACCCCTAAATAATAGTATATGATAGGGTGAGAATTCAACCCCACAGTTTGAAAAATAAGGTCCGAATTACGCACATCAGCTGAGATATGCACACTACTTTTTTTCGAGTTAAGATGGAACCCAGACCAATCTGCAAATAACATCAAGGCATGCTTAATCATAGACAGAGAGTTAGCGTCAGTGCTACTGAGAAGCAAGAGATCATCAACATAGATAAGATGATTAAGCTTGAGGGTGTCACATTTGAAGTGATATCAAAACCTATTGTTGCATTCAGTTAACTTAGTGATCAACTTGGAGAACCCTCCATAACTAGAGAGAAAAGATAAGGCGATAGAGGATCCTCTTTTCGAATACCCTTAACTATATGGATCGGTTTGGTTGGGATTCCATTGTTAAGAATACTCAAAGAAGGAGTTTGGATATAAGCCATAATCCAATCAATGAACCGAGGTGGTAGTTTAATAGCTTCAAGGCATAAGTGAATGAATTGCGAACTAACTGTATCAAAAGCCTTGAAGAAGTCAACCTTAATTAAATAACTTCGGAGATGTTTGCTCGAGTTGTACTCTTTTAATAACTCTTGTAAGAGGAGGATGTTATCCCCAATGTTCCTCCTCGGGATAAAAGCTCTTTATGCTGGATTGATGATGCCGGTGATGGCCTCTTTTAGTCTCTCTGCTAAGATCTTAGAAATGATTATATGCATGGTATTATAATAGGAAATTTATCTGAAATCAGACATATTTTGAAGGTGTTGCTTTTTAGGAACTAAGCAAATATATGTATGATTTAACTCCTTAAACATCTTCCCATATTCAAAGAATTCCAACACCACAGAAGAAACCAGCTCACCTGTGATATCCTAAGTCCTTTGGAAGAATAAAGTAGTAAAACCGTCAGGACCAGGGGCTTTGGAGGGGTTTTATACTGAAAAGGACTTGTTTGACATCTTCACAAGTATCAGGCTGCATCAGTTGTTCCAAAATGCTAGGTTCAATCGAGGCCTCCATTAAAGTGATCATATTAAGACTTGGCAAAGAAGATGAATCTTCACCCATCAATTCTGCTAAATATGTTTAAGCTAATTCCTGTAATTCGGGTTAAGAAGAGTAAGTGTCAAGCTTTTAAATTTTGTACCGTTGTGGCCGGTACCGGCCAATAAACAGTACGAAATGCTAAACACCGGTATCGGCCTCGAATGCCAATGGGTACCGGCGTTTACTGGACGGTACCGGCTGGAACTATCAATTCAGGACGATACCGTAACTTCCAGAAATTGTAAGGACTAACTTGCAATTTTTGAAAGTTTTAAATTTAATCTAATTACCCCCTTCTCGATTCTTCTTTGGTTCTTCCTTCTTCCACACAACTGCCGCCTCTCTTCTCCGATCTCTCTCTCAGTGTCTCCCCGTCTCCTCGTCGTCTCCTCCTCGCCGTCGACGTCTCCTCCAGTTCTCTAGTCCTCCTCCTTCGACCGCTAGTTTGTGCAACTAGCGATGTTTTCTTTCTCCCTTCGACGATTCGACCTCAGCCCGCTCCTTGCTGCCTTCTCCTTCGATCCTTTCCTTCCTCCTCGCCGTCTCTCTTCCTTTGACACACCACACTACCACCTCAGCTTAGATGGACCACATGACTCGATGTCGACCAAGATTGGCGAAGACTCGATTGTTTTGGGGTATATGTGTTTTGATTTTTGTTTCATTTTTCATAGCATTTTGAAAATTATTGTTTCTGTGATTGTGTTAGTTGTTGGAGGATGGTGAATTTGGGATTAAAAATTGGTGTTGTTGTGTTAGATTTGGGTAAAAAATTGGATGTTGATTTCGGCTGAGAATGGGAAATAGGAATGGTCCGAATGGATATTGAAGTTGATTGATTTTTATCATTTGTGAATGTTGAAGTTGAACTGAAATTGGAATTGGATTTTGCCATTTTGGAAGTGGATTGGAAATTTGGAATGGTGATTTATGGTATTGATTATTGAATGATGGAAATTGGCTTGTGATTACGGTATTAATATTGAATTATTGGATTATTGATGAATGAGATTGAATTTGAGTTTGAGCAATTGAATTTGAGATTGAGTTCAATAATTTGAAATGTTTAATTGTACATGTATTTTATTTAATGATAATTTGGTGCTTATGGTTAACCTTATGTTTTAAATTTAAACTTTAAAGTTAAATTGTTGATGTTGATTAATTGGTTGTTAAAACTTAAAATTGAAAGTTGATAATCAAAATCAAATCAACATTTAAACCTAATTGTAAAATTGATAATCAAATGTGAAATTAATAATTAAATGTAAAATTGTAAAATTGGTAATCAAAATTAGTAAAATTGAAAAGTTTAAATCATTAATTGACACATTCTTAATATTTGTTAAATGGTAATTTATTTTAATATTTGGGTATTGAATTTTGGTAAATAATTAGTTAAGTATAAAATTATGGAATTAGAAATTAATAATAATTTGATTGTAGTTAATGATAGTATTTGCCTATTTGAGTATTAGTTTTAGCTAGGTAAAAATTAATTGCATATAAAAGTTAAAAGATGTTGAACTTTAATGGAATGGTAATATATATGTGTAGGGATCATAAATATTTAAAATTGGTAATGTTATCAAATTGTGATTTGTGAATATGTTGTATACTTGTAGATTCTAATTTATACTTATAGTTGTTAATGTCGATTAAGAATTAAAAAGCAACATATATATTTAAGAACGAAATATAAAATGGTGTATATAATAATATTGTTTTGATAGAAATAGAATTATGAATGTTTTGTGATAATTAGGATTGGAAATTGTTGTAAATGGAATGAAATGGAAATGAAATTATGATTGTTTTGTAATTGTTAGGATTGGAAATTGTTGTAAATGGAATGAAATGGAAATGAAATTATGATTGTTTTGTAATTGTTAGGATTGGAAATTGTTGTAAATGGAATGAAATGGAAATGGAATTATGATTATTTTGCAATTGTTAGGATTGGAAATTGTTGTAAATGGAAAGAAATGGAAATAGAATTATGATTGTTTTGTAATTGTTAGGATTTGAAATTGTTGTAAATGGAATGACATGGAAATGAAATTATGATTGTTTTGTAATTGTTAGGATTGGAAATTGTTAGAAATGGAATGGAATGGAAATACAATTATGATTGTTTTGTAATTGTTAGGATTGAAAATTGTTATAAATGGAATGGAATGTAAATGGAATTATGATTGTTTTGTAATTGTTAGGATTGGAAATTGTTGGAAATGGAATAGAATGTAAATAGAATTATGATTGTTTTGTAATTGTTAGGATTGGAAATTGTTGGAAATGGAATGGAATGGAAATGGAATTATGAATGTTTTGTAATTGTTAGGATTGGAAATTGTTGTAAATGGAATGAAATGGAAATAGAATTATGATTGTTTTGTAATTGTTAGGATTGGAAATTGTTGTAAATGGAATGAAATGGAAATGGAATTATGATTGTTTTGTAATTGTTAGGATTAGAAATTGTTGTAAATGGAATGAAATGGAAACGGAATTATGATTGTTTTGTAATTGTTAGGATTGGAAATTGTTGGAAATTGAATGGAATTATGATTATTTTGTAATTGTTATGATTAGAAATTGTTGAAAATTGAATGGAATTATGATTGTTTTGTAATTGTTATTATTGGAAATTGTTGGACATGGAATGAAATGGAAATGGAATTATGATTGTTTTGTAATTGTTATGATTGGAAATTGTTGTAAATGGAATGGAATAGAAATTGAATTATGATTGTTTTGTAATTGTTAGGATTGGAAATTGTTGGAAATGGAGTGGAATGGAAATGAAATTATCATTGTTTTGTAATTGTTAGGATTGGAAATTGTTGGAAATGGAATAGAATATAAATAGAATTATGATTGTTTTGTAATTGTTAGAATTGGAAATTGTTGGAAATTGAATGGAAATTGTTTTGTAATTGTTATGACTGGAAATTGTTGTAAATGGAATGAAATGGAAATCAAATTATGATTGTTTTGTAATTTTTAGGATTCGAAATTGTTGTTAATGGAATGGAATTGAAATAAAATTATGAAAGTTTTGTGATTGTTAAAAACTTAGAATTTGAAATTGTTGTAAATGGAAATGAAATTATGATTATTTTGTGATTGCTAGGATTGGAAATTGTTGGTTATTGTTGGAATAGAAATAGAATTATGAATGTTTTGTGACTGTTAGAATTAGAAATTGTTATGAATGGAAAAGCAATAATGAATGTTTTGTGATTGTTAGAATTGGAAACTGTTGGAAATGGAAGGAAGTGGAAATGATATTATGATTGTTTTGTAATTGTTGAAATTGCAAATTGTTGGAGTATGTTTTGTGTTACTTATTATATATGTTGAATGTTTTGAATTGTTAGCTTTGAGATTATTACAAAATGAGTTGTATTATATAAGATGGATATGCATATTGTCATTGTGTACTGAAATTATATGTTATTTATTTTTGTGTACAGATAAATGGAAGGAAGTTCAAATACTCCCGATCAACCTAGTTTAGGAAGATACAGTGATCTAGCTTGGGCTCATTTTGGTGCGGTTCCCGGTCAAAAGAATCATACCATTTGCTTGTTTTGTAACAATCATTTGAAAGGTGGAGGAATCACCCGATTGAAAAGGCATTTAGCTGGGGTTAAAGGAGATGTGGAAACGTATAAAAAAGTAAGTCATGATGTGAAGTGATAGATGAAAACATTGCTTGATGAACATCAATTTGAGAAAGATAGAAGGGGAATATTGGATTTTGAAATTGGTAGTGGAAGTTCATTTTCTTGTTTTCGTGGTGATTATGGAAATGTTGAAGGTGGAAGTGGTAATGGTAGTGGTACTGGTAGTGTTCCATCTCAGCCTCAGGATCCTAAAGAATCTGATGTGAGGAAGAGAAGAAGGCAGATGACTAGTTTTCTTACATCACGAACAACTCCTGAAGCTCAACCTTCAATTCATAGTGCAATGCAATCAAGAGATGCGACTCACAATGTCGATATGACAGTAACCAGATGGTGGTATGATACAGGTTCATCATTCAATGCTTCTCAGTCTTATTATTATCAACCTATGATGGATGCAATTGTAACATCCTGTCACAGATGGGAAAGCGTAAATTAGTCATTTGGGATGGGTTAGATGTGTGTATGTATATTTCGGCTTGAGCATGCATTATATAGCCTCTATATATTTAGATAAATGGAAATTTGTTGCACATGCATATGAGTGTATATGCATTCATGACATTTTTCGGCATATGTGGGTATACATGAAATTACTGTGACAAATGTGTTATTTGTATTTGAAAGTTGAATTGGAGTGAAAAATAAGATATAGGGGTTTGAAACATTGTATTGGAGTGAATTATCGTGTGTTTTACATTTTTGGGGACTTTTAGGAAATTTTCTGAAATTTTTGGGGGACAATATCCAGACCGGAAAAAATTACTAAATGATCGACTGATGGGATTTCCGATATCGATAATGACTGTCCAATGGTACTGGAAAATTAGATGCATGATTTTAGGATTTATTACTTTGAGCCATTGGAATTTGGGAGAAAATTAGAATAATAATTGGAGATAGGGCATAAGAAGTGGACAAGTTTATGTCACTTGCCAAACATGGCTCTAAGTTTTTTTTAAAAACCCTTCTTTCCTTTATTGATTACCCTAGACAATGCTTCCGTCTCCTTTGAAATAAAATTGCTTTCATATTTGGCTCCTCCTCTTTTCTTCTTCGTGGGTCTTCGACTTCCTTGTTCATCTCTTCTTTCTTAATTTCTTCTTGCTTGCTCCTTCTTCCTACATATACAAAACCAACCATAAGTTTTGTGTTGATGATGTTTGGTGTGGGTGTGAGTGATGGCCGTAGGTGTTGGTGAGAGGTATAGAGAGTTGGAATAAATAGATGACTTGAAGATTTTGAAGCTTGAAACTCGTTTAGGTAAGAATATTTTTGTAGTTAGAAGCTTTTATTATGATTGAATATGCTTTTATTCCATGAAGTTATTGGTTTGATTGTTTAGGTATGTTTCTTTGATTAAATGATAATTGGTAAATGTTGATTTAGAAGTTGAGGAATGAGATGTTTTGAGTGTATTTAGTTGTTTTGAAGTGTTTTGAATGATGTTAGATGGGTTTTTTTGAAAGATGGGATGATTAAAGATGAAGATGGTTAAAAATCTGGTTTCGGGATGTTTTACGGGTTCTTGACGTCATGACGTACTCCTGCATGCCATGACGCTTCATAGCGAACGCGCATGTGATGCTGAGAGCATGCTGCGTATGACGCACGCATGCGCGTCTGGTCATGGCGTATGCTAGTGCTCTCGCTGCGGCGAGGACCCATTCTTCTATACAGACATGCTTTGGTTCTTTAGCCGTAAGTTTTGATGTAGAAGTCCAAATGAGTTGGTTTTTGATTTATTGCAAATGAGAGACAAAGATCTACAAGTTCTATGAAGAAAGAAAGTTTTGAATCAATCTTTAAAGATCTCAAACACTGGATGAAAGTTGAGTATAGAATTTAGTTTCGACATAAGAATAGCCCCTATGTGTTTGGAGTATAATTTTTGGAATTCTGAAAAGAATTAAATGATTTGGTGTCTATGAGTTCCTGTTATTTAGAGAAAAAGGGCTGTAACGGGAAGTTTTAGATTAGTGCCGGAAATGTCACGAACATGTATTGTACGCATTTTAAATTGCTACATGTGTATATATACATATTTTTTGTGTACATTTGGTAATGTTTATATACTTTGACTGTTATAGAGGCACATTTGGAGTGTTGATCCACCGACTGTGCTGAGACTTCCAGTCATTAGCTCGGAAGTTATAAGTGAGTAACCTAGATGGTTCCTCAATCTTTATTTGGTTAAAATTCTGCACTTATAACCTTGTGGAGATAATGGCGGACTTGTGTGTTATTTATGTTTTGGAGTCCGGACCGATGGTGTCCGACGTATTGGGAGACTATGCTATAGAAGTGTTATCTGTTTGTGAATATATAACTTACTTGTTTCAGAAGTGACAAATTGAGATACGTGAATTGATTGTGATACAGTACTGCCAAATTGTGACATGTGGTATAATTGTGCTATAATTATTGTTAAATCGGGATGTATGCATTTCATACATGAAATGCATGATCAGATAATGACAGTTGTGACCGGAGCAGCAACCGAGAGCTTAGAGCTCAACGTATTAGGGCCTCGATCCCACTGTATTTCAGAGCCTCAGGCTCACTGATTAATGCACCCATTTTGGGACAGTTCAGGAGCTCGGTCACAACACCGTAATAAATGAAAAAAGTGTCATATACGCATTTCATATGCATTAGATTGAATATTTGGATTGGGTGAAAAGCGAAATGCCTTATACTTGTGCAATAACAACCATGTGGTAAATGTGTTTTTTTTTCAATTTAATGTTAAATGCCGGACGAAGATCCGAAGATATGGGAATGAGATTGAATGGGAACATGCAATAAGATGATGCATTCCATTTCATGAATGCATGAAACTTAACAGGGTTGTGACCAGAGTAGCCACCTACCAGAGCTTTAAGCTCAACGAGTGAGAATGAGTTTCGAGCTTATAAGTGATTTAGAGCCTCAGGCTTATCGTTCAATGAGCCCTGTATCCACAATGGATAAGGGACAGTTATTATGAGCCCTATATCCACAATGGATAAGGGACAGTTATTAATGAGCCATGTATTCACAATAGATAAGAGATAGTTATTAATGAGCCCTATAAGGGACAGTTTAGGCACTCGATCACAATACCGTAATAAAGATGGGAAAGTGTCACATATAAATTTCATATGCATTTGATTGAGTAGTTCTGATTGGGTAAAAGACAAGACTGCCGTGCACTTATACGATAACAATCATGTGTTACCTTTCAATGTGAAATTTGATATAATTGTGATATGCTTGAGTTGCATGAATTAGGTGAACCATCGATGATGGTTCTTCATTGAGTTCGCAAAACTCACCCAAAATTTGCAATTATTTTTCAAGCTTTGAAGAGTATCCTGTTAGACAAACGGGAGTATGCCTACTGTATGCAAGTCAGAGATTGAGGTCGGGATCAGTTCACGTCTGCATTAGTGTTATCCTGTTCTTGTGTAAATTTATATTTTTGCAATTCCCGCAGAATAGTGCTTTTTATTTCAGTGGGTCCCAATTGGCTATTGTCGTTCTATTGATTGTGATATGATCACTGAAAAAGTTTATGAACAACATTGGGCCCAATTTGGTTATGGATTTTTTTGCATTAAATGGCTAAATACTGTTGAGTGTCTTCTCTAAAATTGTATTATGACCGAAATTGTTTACAAATTAAAACGGGCCAAATCGTTTACTGATTTTCGCGCATACGATTATATTAAAAAAATGTCATACTGAGTTTTTGGACTGTATTTGAGTACTTTAGCATACCACCCTCGTGAGACACGGACTCGGATATCACCCTCGATGTCGAGTTCGAGTCTTGCGGGAGTGGGATGCTACAACAATAGCCTCTTATGGTCCAGGATACAAAAGGCCATCGATTGATGACTTAAGAGGTAAACTTTTGAATTGTACTGTTTCTGAAATTAGAACTTATTTGGCTAAAAGAAGAGTGAGTTGGGCTACTTATGATTGTTCAATTATGTGTGATGGTTGGACAAATAGGAGACAAGAGCCTATTATAAATTTTTTGGTTTATTCTTCAAATGGCTCTATATTTTTGAAATCTATTGATGCATCTGGTCTTATTAGAAATGCTGAGACTTTGTTTGGGATATTTGATGAAGTTGTAAATGAAGTAGAGTCGGGAAACATTATTCAGTTTATTACTAACAATGATTCTGCTTATAAAGCGGTAGGAAAAAGATAGTTGAATACCTATAATTCATTTTTTTTAGATTCCTTGTGTTGCACATTGCATTGACTTAATGATGGAGAATATAGGGGATCCTAGGTATTTTTCTGTTATTGATGAGACTATGCAGAAGGATAAAAAGGTAACAAAATTCATTTATAATCGTGCATGTGTTTTGAATTTGATGAGAAGGGAATTTACCAATGGTAGGAATTTGTGTTGCCCTGCTGTGACAAGATTTGCAACAAATTTCTTATCACTTCAGTCTTTTGTTTTGATGAAGAAAGAGTTAAGGCAAATGTTTACAAGTGATAAGTGAGTTGCATCTCAACATGTTAGGTATAATGCTGGAATGGAGGTTTGTAGTATTATATTAGAAGATAGAGAATTTTGGTCGCAATGTTAATTTGTTATCCAAGTTTGTGAGCCTTTGGTGAGGGTACTTCGATTGGCTGATAGTGAAAAAAAGTCAATAATAGGTTACATTTTTGATATTGTAGAGAGAGCGACAGAAGCAATCAAGTCCAATATGAAAAATAGGCCTTCTTTATATACACCTTATCTCTCATTCATTAATGAGAGAAGAGAAAGACAACTTTCTTCTCCATTATTTGCAGCAGGGACATTTTTTAATTCTAGTGTGTATTTTGGACTGGATCTTACAAAGAAAGCTGAAGTTAGTAGAGGAATGCTTTTCACGATTACTACAATTGTTCCTCATGACGCAATGCAAGATCTTTTAAGCTCACAAATAGAACTTTATAAGTTGTCTTATGGGGATTTTGGAATGTTAATTGCTATTCGACAAAGAGGGAAACTTTCTCTAGATATTACTTATTTCCTATTTCTTATTTGTTGAAATTTAATTATCACTTTATTTTGTTTATAACACTACTTTTGTTTTCTTATAACTTGCAGTTTCTTGGTGGGATCAATTCGAAAATTGTGTTCCAGAATTGAAAAGATTTGCGATTCGGATTTTAAGTCAATGTGTGAGTGCAACTGGGTGTGAACGAAACTGGAGCACATTTGAATTTATCAACTCAAAGAAAAGGAATAGATTGGAGCATAAGAGGTTGAATGACTTGGTTTATGTTCGTTACAATTTAAAGCTTCGGGAAAGGTATGCTATTTTCATTATTATGATATTATCATTATTAATTTCGATATAATTTCTTATAATTTTCTAATAATTAAAATTAATTGTTTACTAGGAGTCTTAATAGAACAAGTAGTTCAAATGATCCAATTGCCATTGATAATACTGATGTTTTGACAGATTGGGCTTCTGAAGAACTCAATTTGGTTGATGTGAATGATTTAGATTTGGAAGATAATCTTGGATGGGAAAGCATTGACGTGTCATTTGGTGCATTAAATTTGAATGATAATGATGATAAAGCTCCTCTCAATGATGAGGATTTTGTACTAAATGATCACTGGGATTAGTGCAGTTCTAGCGGATATCCTCCCATTGACGACTGAATTTCAGGTTTTTATTTTTCCTCTTCTTTTAATTTTACTTGTATTTGATGTTTATGTTAAATTGCATATATGTAATGTAACTATAATATTGTTGTTTCAGGTTTAACTTCTACTTGATTGCTTCTTCGTCATCAACTCTTTTTGTAATATTTATTGTTCTTTTTATCGGATGTTTTGAATCTTTTGATGTAATATTATTTACTAAAATGATGACATGAAATTGTATTATTGTAATATTTTAAATACTTTATATTATTCTTAATTTGATGTGTGTATGATGATGATTGTCTTTGTTTATATTAATTGTGGTTATTATTTATATGTAAAATATTTAAAAATTATTGTTATTGACTTATTTCATATTAATTGTCATTATTATTTATTATTAAGACTTTTGAAAGCATGGTTGATGTAAACAGTAAACTAGTAAAGTATACAGTATAACTGTATAATATACTAATATGGACTATTTTGCAATTTTTAAAAATTTTAGAAATTATTTTATAAATTTAAAAAATTATCCAAAATGATACCCGATATCGATCAGTACCGGTACAGCTCCGTTCTAAAACACAATCGGATACCGAGCCCGGTACGGTATTCATAACTTTGGTAAGTGTAGCCTCTATTATTCCTAAGGATTGAAATTGTATTGGTACTACGACAAGCCAGTAGGGAAGCATGAAAAAACTTGGAATTAGTATCCCCTTCTTTGAGCCAATCTAATTGGGCCTTTTAGTGAAGAATGGATTTTTGAAGCTGTAGGGCTTCCATGTGATTGTGGAGGCACTAACTTTTCGTAGTATGGAGGAAAACATTATATGGATCGTGGTAGCAACCGTTTTGAGCTATCAAGAGTCTCTCCCTTAAGTTAGTTTTATCTAGATACTGCTTAGATAGGAAACTTTTCAGTTCAACCTTCACCTTTTTCAATTTCTACATTAATTAGAAGGATTTGTAAATAACCACATTAATTGAGCAGCACCTATCCACCAAGTCACTAAATCCCTCCATCTCAGTGAGCTCATTAAAGAATCAAAATGGGCAGTTGGTCTTGGGCTCTCTTCCAATCTCTGGATCAACTTGAAGGAGTGATCAGAGAGGAGTTTGTCCCCAAAATACACATATGAGTGGGAGAAATGACCCAACCAAGCTGAATTAACAAGAGCTAGATCCGACTTTTTCTAAATGAGAAAATCCCCTTATTGGCTATTTGACCAAGTTAGCTTTTGACCCGAGACCTTCAAATCCCCCCAAATCCATTGCGAAAAGGGAAAAGGAGAGTTCCTTCATTGACCCAGTACTAAATAATCTCCCCCTTCAATTTCAGTTAAGGAGAGAGAATAGTTACAGTCTTCGACAACCAACCAAGGTTTATCCACAATATGCTGCATCCGATTAAGGTCCAACCATAGTTTTTGTCATTGAAACCCAAAATTAGAGGCATAAATGATAGTTAAAAGAAAACCTCTTATCTAAACCCCTTAAATAATAGTGAAGATGTATAAGTTGGTCAGAAGAGTCCAAAAGTTGAACTGTCAGAAGAACACAGTTATATAAACAGACTATCCAACCATTATAATGAGAAGAGTGGTTGGAGATGATCTCCCAGTTAGGTCCCAAAAATTTCCCCCCGAATAAGTAGAAGGGGGATTTTTATTTTAGTTTCCAATATCCTTATCAACCATGATTTGTGTTCCCTATCATTTCCTGGACCAAAACTTTTTTTGTATGATCATTTTCTATTTTTCTATTTTTCTTACACCTTATGCTCGACCGTCGCTATGGAGGTTGCATACTGAAAATCCTAGGGATAACTAGGGAGTTATCCTCCTATGTCAATGAATTACATTCCAGCTCAAGAAAGGGATGAAGGCCTTTAACCGGAAGCAAACCAGCTTCAGGTACAGAACAGGGAGCCAAAGGGACATAAGTCATGCCATAAGTGTGTGGAAGAATGGGGGAGGCAATAGTCTGGGGTTCAACACACGAAACGTGAGAAAGATCTGCTGGTGGTAATGCAATGCACTGCAAATCAAACCTCCCATCATCGCCTACCATATTACCATGAATGTCCATCATACTATCACAAACCTTTATGTCAATTATGGAGTTAAGAAGAGGGGTTGAAGCCTCAATATCCCCAATGATTGCCTTAGGAACCTTGGGCTTCTCCACCTGTGCAGCAAGGCTCTCCACAAGGTCAACACTGACCACATGCAATTGGGGACTGCATACAAGCTGGCGTCCCAACTCAACATCAATCCCATCCTAACCATGTTGGGCACCATTATCCGACACATTTAACCTCAGAACTAAGATCAAATGCCAACCAGATAACAACATACTATTAGTAGGAATCCATTGCCTAGTTGAAATATTGGGCTTCCTAGGGTAGCTAATAGGGATAACCAATTTTTCCACTCTACCTTTATCATCCAATCAAAGGATAGGGAGACTGTCAAGCAATGTAGCCATTTTAGGGATTTCGATATACATTTTCGCATATCCAATACTCTCGATCGAAGCTGTTTGAGAGTCCATACATATAGGGCGTCTAAAAGCACTTGCCACATAGCTTAAGCCAAAAATGGTCCAATATTCCAACAGGAGGTTGTGGAACTAAACCCACATAGGAATAACATCTATGCGATTTCGATCCAAGTCTAATCTCGGTCTCCATTGCTGAAGAAACAATAATTGATCACCAAAATGCCATAACCAAGCTCAACAATGTCAAACAAATTAGAATCAACAAAAAATTTGAATAAAAAGGTATCGTTCTCATTAAGCATGACTTTCTGGAGTCCTTTCTTGATCCATCTCGCCTTTTCCTAGGCATTAATTGTCAAAAATGTTGTCCATTTAGACCAGAAGAAACCCACGAGAGCCGACGATCAAGCACCCTCCTTTGCTTTTAGCATATCAATGGGAGGAGAGAGAACCCCCTCTTTCAACACATCTTGAAAATGTTGTAAGCACCTTTGTTATGTTATTTGTGGAGAGCTTTGCCCTAAGGACCAGCAGAGAACAAGGGAGCAAGAGGAGCCCCCCCTTTAGTGACCGGAGTTATTAAAGACGAACTGCTCAAAGAACTATGATGGGTGTCACGGAAGAGGACAGGAAAGCCCTGCTATGAAGGAGGAGCTACATCGTCCACCCTAGGGGGCTGGGGGAACTCCAGTAGGAGGAGTGGGTGAAGCCATCGCGGAGCTAAATCTAGGGTTCTGACCAGTGAGAGGGTAGTTTAGTGTCGTCAAAAAAGGGGGGTGTGGAGTCAAGGGTGTCAAGGTTGGTTAACTTACATGCAAGAAATTACCAATTTCTTTTGTTATAATTATCTAACAACTTTAATGAAGAAATTCATCTCAAATTAACATATTTGTAAGTAAACGTGATTTGTATATAAGGTTCTTGTTTTGCGATGGTGAGGGATCATCAACGTACACAGTCTTCTTCCTGTAACTTTTTACAAAAAGGTTATTTTCATAATTCGAGTCTATAGCCTTATGATCAGAAAAGAACAAATATTCAAATTGGCATATTTGGATTGAATTAACAAATTATGCTATTCAAGAAACACTGAATCGTTTTAAGTATTAATCATGTAACAAAGATATTTTTGCTCCTCAGTGTCCATGGCTGAAGTGACTTAGCAGTTGATCAGCAGAGAAACATTCCCAACAAGACACAAGCAAAGAGTTGTGTCTTACTTAGTTACATACCGTTGCAACTCACAATCAATAATCCTAATCAGTCACATACTGTTGCAACTCACTGTTAAAACAAATAAACATGGATACGTGTACGTATAGTTGAAATGAATGAACCTCCCATGTGCATCCATTAGAAATGCCGGCTGTAGATATTCTAGAAGCTTCTTACTTTTTACTTTACTATCCTTCCTGCACTATATAAGTAAAGGTAGGGTCAGCTTTTAATAAGATAAGAAAGAGATACTCTCTTTTCTCGCATACTATTCTAAGCTTTTGAGTACCATTAATTCGACATGGTATCAGAGCACCTGTGCTAATTACCTAACCCTACCAAACCTTAAATCAGTCTAAATACCTACTTAACTGACCTTAATCATGGTAGATCCAGATCTGCTTGAAGAAACCCTAGCTCTGCAGGCATCTAACTAGCTAGGAATGCAATTAGTTACCCACTCATTGGATCTAGCGAATTACTTGGGATGGAGCACAACCATGACCATCGCCCTCCAAGCCAAATATAAGCTCGTTTTGATTGATGGTTGACTCCAAGAACCCACCCGTGGCACTGCACATTATGAAAAATGGAAGAAAATGGACAACACGGTTCGTTCTTGGATACTCAATTTGACGTCTAAAGAACTGTACAACGCCTTTTTGTACACTCCGTCTGCAAGGAAACTTTGTTTAGACATAAAAGAGAGGTATGGAGGGAGTAATGGCCTGCTATTATATCAGATTAAGAGAGATATTACCTCTATAACTCAGGGTGATTTGTCGATTATAGAGTACTTCACAAAATTGAAGAAACTTTGGGATGAGCTAGGATGTTTTAGACCAAACCCTCTGCGCACCTGTCATGTTGCTAATGTGATCAATAAGAATGAGGATGTTGACAACCTTATGCAATTTTTGATGGGACTTAATGACACATTTGAGAATGTGAGAAATCAAATCTTAATCACAGAGCCTTTAGCTTCTGTGAATCGTGCATATGCAATGGTATTAAGTGTTGAGAAACAAAAAGAAGTGAAAGGGAGCTTATTTGATGTCTCAACCACTGCCTTTTATACTAGTTCCAGAAGAACTACCAAAGAATTGGATGGAAAGAAGAACAAAGAAGGTCGGGTATGCTCTCATTGCAAGGGAACTGGTCACACACGTAATACCTGTTTTAAGCTTCATGGTTACCTAGAGTGGTTCACTGAACTAAAGACAAAAAGAAAACAAGTAAAAGTCAATTTAGCCACTGGGGATTGTTTTGTGGAAAAAAGCAAAGAGCTGGCAAAACAAACAGAATGGGGTAATGAACTTACCAACATCATTCAAGCAGAGGTGGGCAAATACTTGAGGAGCCAAGGGAGTACTCTGTTGGAATCCGTCGGGTGTGTGGGTTTTTCCGGCCCTTTTGGTAAGGCTTTTACATCTAATAATCTGCATTCATTTAATGGTCAAGGAATTTGGTTAGTAGACACAACTTCACACATTTGTCATAATGCAAGAATACTTGGCCATTTAACCAAGTTAAAAACCAATATACCTGTGTCTTTACTCGATGGTACTGTGAAAATCTCAACTCATGTCGGCACTGTTCAAATTACAGAAAATTTACTCTTACATGATATGTTATATATCCCTACATTTACCTGCAATCTAATTTTTGTTAAGAAACTAGCTCAATTATCAAATGTAAACTATTGGCTTCTGTAGGACTTGATAACTATCAAGGTGATAGCAAGAGGTTCAATAAGGGGGGCCTGTACACATTAGAACATAAGACCAAGCCAGAAACAATATGTGCAAGCTATACCCAAGAAAATAATCCCGATTTATGGCATAAAAGGCTCGCGCACGCCTCAATGAAAAAGCTATCCCATGTTCATAGTTTGAAACATATAGCCATCACAGCAACACATGTATGTGAGATTTGCCCTATGGAAAAGCAACATCGCTTGCCTTTCCCTAAAAGCAGTATTACCACATTAGAACCCTATGACTTAATACATGTTGATTTATGGGGTCCTTACTCTGTTCGTTCTAATTTTGGAGCCTCTTATTTCTTGGCCATTGTTTACGATTTTTCCAGAATTACTTAGACTTTTTGGTTTACAAACAAATTTGGACTTAACATTGTTATTAAACATTTCCATGCCCTCATACAAACTCAGTTTCACAAAACATTCTAACAAATTTGCACAGATAATGGGACCAAATTTGTTAACCTATCGTGCAGAAATTTTTTCCAAGAAAATGGCATCATTCACCAAAGAACTTGTGCCTACACTCAACAACAAAATGAAGTTGTAGAACATAAACA
This sequence comes from Erythroxylum novogranatense, assembly GCA_029891385.1. Lineage (NCBI taxonomy): Eukaryota > Viridiplantae > Streptophyta > Magnoliopsida > Malpighiales > Erythroxylaceae > Erythroxylum > Erythroxylum novogranatense. The sequence continues at coordinate 110,460,199 of CM057232.1, forward strand.
TAAGCATATCCTTGAGGTTGCCCGAGCCCTCATGTTTCAGTCCAACATGCCAAAGATGTTTTTGGGGGAATCTATTTTTATGGCCACACACATTATAAACCTCTTACCCAGTTCTATCCTGAAATGGAAAACCCCTTTTAAGATCCTTTACAACAAACCATCCAATTATTCAAATATGAAAACCTTTGGAAGTTTGTGCTTTGCCACAAACACCCTCCCACAAAAAGAGAAATTCGGACCACGTGCTTTTAAATATGTTTTTCTTGGATATGAGCCTAGAACTAAAGCCTATAAAATCTATGATGTCATAAACAAGCGAACAATCATATCAAGAGACGTCTAGTTTCACAAAAAAAAATACCCATATCAGACTAATCTTACACCATAAAGCACTAATAAGCTACCTTTACCATTACCACAAATCATACAATGAAGCCATAAATGATAAAAAATGGAAGGCTGTAATGGATACTAAACTTGTTGCCCTAGAAGAAAACAATACTTGGGTTCTAACTTCATTACCAGAAGGAAGAAGAACTATTGACACTAAATGGCTCTATAAGGTTAACTATAACCCTAATGGCATCGTGGACAAGTACAAAGCGAGATTGGTGGCTAAGGGATACAATCAAGAATTCAAGATTGATTATCATGATAATTTTTCCCCTATTACGAAGATGGTTACCATCAGAATTTTGTTTGCTGTTGCAGCAGCCATAGATTGGCCTATCTATCAACTTGACATTAACATCGCTTATTTGCTTGGACATGTAGATGAGGAGTTATACCTAAAACCTCCCAAGGGCTATGACAAAGCTGGTAAACATTAGGTCTGTCGATTAAACAAAAGTCTTTATGGGTTAAAGCAAGCTAGAAGGAAATGGAACAAGGAATTATGTGCTAAGCTACATTCAATCGATTTCAACAAATCTGAGGCAGACCACTGCTTATTTACAAAAGGAACAGGAGATGACTTTATAGCCCTAACTGTGTATGTAGACGATCTACTAATAACAGGCAAAAGTGATACAGGTATCCAAGATGTAAAAGAAGCCCTACACAGAGATTTCACCATAAAGGATCTAGGGCAAGCACGATATTTCTTGGAGGGCGAATTGCTAAATCAAATGAAGGTATCTACATCAGTCAACACAAATATATACAGGACATACTGAGAGACACCAATATGCTTGAATCAAAGGGCCAGAACTTCCCACTTCCCACTGGCCTAAAGCTAGACATAGAGAAGGGCACAATTTTATCCGATCCTGAACCATACAAAAGGCTAATAGGCAGCCTGCTCTATCTAAATTTCACTAGACCCGACTTGTCTTACTCTATGCAACACCTAAGTCAATTCATACAACACCCTCAGACTACACATTTGAATGTAGCATTACACTTAGTGAAATACCTGAAGCAATTTTCCAAGCAAGGGCTCTTCTTCCCAAGGAGTAGCCTCCAGATCCAAGCATTTTGCGATGCTAATTGGGCCTCCTACCCAATGACTCCGTCGAGAGAATTGAGAAAGTTGAGAGAAATTGTATGTATTATTACATCTAATATTGAATACAAGGAAGCCTATTTATACACAAGAATAACATTCTATTTAGGAAAGAAGCTTGACTTAAGCCTAAATCTAAGCTTATAATTAAGCCTAAAATGAAGCCATAAGTATATTATTAACAGCTGGATTATATACATTAACATCCCCCCTCAAACTTACGATGGTAGAGAATTTGCCATTTAGAGTTTGCGAACAAGTTCACGAAATCTGTGTGGCGCATGAGCTTTGGTGAACATATCTACCGTTTGTTGTTGAGAGGTGATCGAAACAAGCGTGAGAGTTCCTTGGAGCACATGATGATGAATAAAATGACAATCATTTTCTATATGCTTGGTGTGTTCATGAAAAATATCATTGTGTGCTATCTGAATGGCACTTCGGTTATCACAGTGGAGTGTAGTAGGGGAAGAATGAGACACCCTATGTCTTGTAAAAGCCACCAAAGCCAAAGAAGCTCAAATGTAGTGTCAGCAAGTACTCAGTATTCTGCTTCAGTGCTTGAGCGAGAAACAATGGTATGCTTTTTGCTACGCCATGCAATAAGAGATTTGCCAAGGAAGAAACAATAACCAGTTGTAAAGTGTCTATTTGTTGGGTCACCTGTCCAATCCGCATCAGAATAGGTGCGCAATTCAAGGGATAAAGTATTGGAGAAATGAAGGCCATGAAACAAGGAACCCTTGACATAACGAAGGATACGAAGAATTGCTGCAAAATGAGTTGTGCGAGGAGCAAACATAAACTAGCTGACAATATGAAATGCATATGCTATATCAGGGCCAGTGACAGTAAGGTAGACAAGACTGCCTATAAGTTGTCGATAGAGAGTTGCATCATAAAGAGGTGTGGCATCAGTTATAGTGAAATGGGAATTTGTCTCTAAGGGAATACTACATATTTTGTCGTTTGTGAGACCTGCACGAGAAATAAGATCAGTAGCATATTTGGCTTGAGATAAATAATATCTAGAGGAATCGAAGGAGACTTCAAGTCCTAGAAAATAGCTCAAAACACCCAAGTCTTTCATCTATCAAACTGACAACTTAGGTAGGATTTAAGATCATGAATGCCTTGTATATCATCTCCTGTAATGATCATGTCATCCACATAAAGGAGAAGAAGAATGTGACTCTTAGAAGTGTTGCGAATGAATAAGGCATAATCGTAGGAGCTGGATTTAAAACCAAACTGAGACACTGTAGAACTGATCTTGGAAAACCAATCTCGAGGTGCCTGTTTTAATCCATATAAGGCCTTACGAAGATGGCAAACCTTTCCTGTTGGACAATCATAGCCAGGTGGAGGTTGCATATACACTTCTTTTGAGAGATCACCATTATGAAAGGCATTTTTGACATCCAATTGATACAACTGCCAAGTCTCAGCGGAAACAATAAGCTATGAGGCTACGTACAGATGTGAGGCGAGCAATAGGAGCAAAAGTTTCTTCATAATCAATTCCATATTCTTGTGTGAAACCTTTGGCAATGAGTCTGGCTTTATACCATTTTATGGAACCATCGACCCGATTCTTGATTTTATAGACCCATTTATAACCAACTATAGACTTCTTTGAAGGTAAGTCAACCACTTCCACTTCCCATGTATTAATGCTAGTGAGAGCTTGAAGTTCTTTTTCCATTGTTTTTTGTCAAAGAGGATTAGTACTTGCCTCGCGATAGGTGCGAGGTTTGTAGAGAGAAATAAGAGTAGAATAACAATGGTAATCACAGAGAGCAACACTAGGATGACTTACCCGAGTGGAACGACGAAATGGAGATGTGGGTGACACAGGATTGGAAGGAACAGATGGAACAAATTCAGGTTTCATAGACGGAACAAATTCTGGTGATGATGCCAAAGGTTGAAGATTTTCTTCAGGAGTGGATAAACCTGCATAAGAATCATCTGGAAACAAAGTGATAGTGAGGTCCGTAAAGAAAGGAGAAGAAGGATAATTGATTTGGAATTTGGATAAGGTAGAAAACATTTTGTGTTCCTAAAAAGTAACACGACGAGACACTCGAAGGCGTTTAGAGATAGGATCCCAACATCTGATAAGTGCATATTTGTCTAATATTTATGTTTTAATTATTCCATTTTATTCCTCTTGTTGATGCAATTGTCGAGACTTAATTTGATTTAATATTTCCTTGTAGGGAATTACAATCTTTGCATAACGTGAGAATTTAAGAGGAAAACATAAATTAAATCAAATTAAGTCTCGACAATTGCATCAACAAGAGGAATAAAAAGGAATAATTAAAACATAAATATTAGACAAATATGCACTTATCAACATCGATAACCTTTGTGTTCAATGCCATACCCCAAGAAACAACATAATCGGACTTTAGGTTCTAATTTAGTGTGTTCATGAGATTGAAGAAAAACGAAGCAAGCACATCCAAAAACACAAAGAGATTGATAGTTTGGGGCTTAACCATGTAAATGCTCATAGAGAGTGATATTACCTATGATAGAGGACGGAATTCTGTTTATGGTGTACACAGCTGTAAGAGTAGTTTCCCCCCAGAAGTTTTCAGGATAGGACAAGGCAATAAAAAGAGCTTGAACAGTATCTAAAATGTGTCGGTGTTTATGTTCTGCACAACCATTTTGTTGAGAAGTACCTGGATAAGAACGTTGAACAAGAGTGCCATACTGGGAAAATAAAGTAGACAAGGATTGATCCTTGTATTCCATAGCATTATCAGTACGAAAAATCTTAATATTGCAAGAAAATTGAGTTTTGACCATGGATGCGAATTGAGAATAAATGGAGAATAACTCAGATCGATTACGCATAACATAAATCCAGGTATATCTAAAAAAATTATCAACAAAAATAACAAAATAACGTGATCCACCCATAGTAGCAGTTGGGGCAGAACCCCAAATATCATAATGAACCAAGTCAAAAGAAGTAGAAGTAATAGAATTACATACTGGAAAAGGTAAAGCATGATGTTTAGCAAGTTGACATGAAACACAATCCGAAATTGTTTGTTTAACAAATCCTAAACAACCACTAAAGATTAAAGGACCTAGTTTAGAACGAGAGATATGTCCTAGATGCGAGTGCCATATATCAGAAGTAACAGTTGCAGTGAGAGTTGGTGTAGGAAGATGAAGAGAAGTGAGCTGAAAAAGTTGTCCAACCTTATGGCCGGTCCCAAGAATCTTTCCCATCTGTGGGTCCTGCACAATACAACCATGAATCAAAAAATGTAAGTCCAGACTAAGTTCACACAATTGACAAACAGAAATAAGATTTAACGATAGTTTAGGAACATAAAACGTATGAGGCAAAGATAAGGAAGATTTAGAGACAATGCCTATATAATGAACACATAAGACAGAGTTGTCAGCAGTGTGAACAATGAGTGAAGTTGATGGAATAGATTGTGATATAAGTGTAGTTGAGTCAGATGTCATATAGTTGCAATAGGCAAAATAAAAAAACCACATAGAAGAAGTACCTGGTGTGACAAACAGAACAAAAAATGAAGAAATATCATTTTTTGAGTGAAGTTGTTGAAGAATGGCTTTAATGTCTTGCATTAAAAATTTTGGAGAAGTGGGTTCATTAGAGGGTCCTTCAGTGACAGTAGCAGCAGTAGCAGAAGTGGAAGTGAGACGATAAGAAGGCCGAGGAGAATTTCCAGAAGTAGATGCATTTTTGACAAGAAGCTTTCTGCACTCTGAAATATGATGACCAAATTTTTTACAGTATCTGCATTGAGTTTTGCGAGAGTAGCCATCAGATGGTGATGCGACAGAAAGAGAGGAGGCAGCCATGACAACGTTAATGGAGGGTAAAGTTCTCTCTGCTCAAAGAGTGTTGAGACAAGTTTCTTCAGAAAGTAACTCCCTGATGACTGTGTCAAGTGTGGGCAAGGGACTGCGATGTAATAAGGCACCACTGACTAATTCAAATTTATATCTGAGTGTCATAAGAAGATGCCAAACACGTTAGGCATCACGAAGACCAGTATAGAGAGAAGCAGAGACAGAGTCAGGCCATACTGGATCACAAGTAGCCAATTAATCCCATAGAGTTTGTAATTCAGAAACATAACTATGAATAATCTGATCTGATTATTGATACATCTGATGAAGGCGACGATAAAGTTGAAACTGGTGAACGTCATCAGAAACAGAATATCTGGTATGTAAGAAATCCCATACCTCTTTTGGAGTGTCGAATCTGTGAAATTCTAATTTAATCCCAGAGATGCACATATTTCGAAACCAGGTAAGAATCTGGTGATTCTTGCTTTCTCATTGATCCATGCGATTTGTGAAGTTGTTGTCTTCCTCATTGGTCGCTTTTATTGGTTTAGGAATATCATCAGTGACATATCGCCAAAGAAGACGGCCTTTCAAGAAACTACACATCTCTTGAGACCATAAATCATAGTTTGATCCATAAAAAATAACAGTAATAGGATGAGATATTGATTGGGAAACATCAGAAGTAGTCATCATTCAAAAAATATAGTCTTCACAGGAGAGAAAAGAGCAAACCTAGCCTTATGTGGTTGAACCGGGTGGTCAAAGAGTTTAGCCGGTCTAGTCGAGGGCTTGTGGAGGCTCTGTTCGAGGTGTGATTCCCAGCGTTGAACTCGTCTAGAAGAGAAGAATCTGAAAATATGACCGGAATAAAATTTCGATAAAGATTGACGACACAGCACAGAAATAGAGAATGCAAAAGAAATAAAACATACCAAAAGAAAATTCTTCGCAACAAGGAAGAATAAACGTCTAGAAAAAAATTTAGTGCTTTGATACCATGTTGAAAGATTTGAGAAAGTTGAGAGAAATTGTATGTATTATTACATCTAATATTGAATACAAGGAGGCCTATTTATACACAAGAATAACATTCTATTTAGGAAAGAAGCTTGACTTAAGCCTAAAGCTAAGCCTATAATTAAGCCTAAAATGAAGCCATAAGTATATTATTAACAACTGGATTATATACATTAACAGACTCGACGATCTCTCACTGGTTTTTGTGTCTTCCTCGGCTCAGCCTTGATCTCCTAGAAAACGAAGAAGCAAAAAATAGTAAGTCATCAGCAAAGGTGGAGTATCGAAGTATGTCTGCAGCAGTGTCAAGAGTTACAATGGGTATCGTACCTACTTGAGAACCTTCAAGTCGTTTTTCAGCTTCCCATCCTACTAAGTTGTGACAACAAAGCAATGGAGCACATCGCCGCAAACAAGCAAATAGAGCAGCTCCTAAAATTGGTATCAGAGCTCAGGTATGGGCTTGAGGTTTAGCTCCATGTCTCATGTTTGGGTCCTAACACAACCACTGGTTTCGAACTAGCCTATGAAGCAGCGAAGCGTGGTGAGTTTAAATAATTTGGTTCTGCCCTACTTTCAATTTGAGTTTTGAGTAGCAAAGTGGTATCAGAGTCTCAAGATAAAAACCAAGAAATGACATAAAGGAAAAGAAAATTCGTCCTATAAAGCTAAAAAGTAAAAAATAAATATTGTACATATAATTTACATTTGTCAGTTGCAACCGAAGGGAAGTTTTAAATATATCTGGTATGTTAGCTATTACAATAATATCCTTATCGAAAAATATACCTTTTCAGTTCCTTCAATTTACCAGCAGGGAAGATAATGGCTTTTGGGCCAAAACGTCCTCAGTTCTGTGGGTAATACTGAAAGACTTTTATTTCTTCAGTCCAATGGTTTAGTGCTTGGAAACATTCATAGAACATTTCCGATGTTAACTTTTTGGACTCTTCACGGAGAGTTTTAGAAGGAAGTAAATTGATTCGATCGAGATCAATGGGTTTAGTCCAAAGGGTAATACGTTTCATTGATAATGTTTTTGAGGAGGGCAAGTAAATGCTTTTAATTCTTTTGTATTATCATGTAGTCTAAGTTGTCAATATCCTAATTTTGCAGCTACCGACACTATTTACATTTCGTCATTTTGTGCTGACAATCTTTACATCTTATCTTCTTCAATTGTTTCCTCATTAGATCCATTATCAGTTGTTTTGGTAGTGGTAGGACAGTATAAACATTTATGCTAAGCATCTCCAATTGTGGCTTCATTAAGTTTTTTTATAATTAATTACCATACCTCGTTTTCCTCGTTTTTGTTCAACTAAATTATTTACATAAAATGTTGGTGTGGAATGACCGTGAAGAATGGCTAGAAGAAATGAATATAAGATATCATGCTTGAAACAAGTCTGCCCATCAAAGTACTCATCCCAACAGATACAACATAATGCAAGATATGATGCCATACCCAGGCTTTGATGCAATGAGAGAAGAGTTGTAAGAACAAAGAAGCGAATTTATTTCATAATGAGCTCTAGGGCCTTTGGTACATTATATAGAAAGAAAAAGTGAAAGACTGTGAAGAATGGCTAGAAGACATGAATATAAGATATCATGCTCGAAACAAGTCTGCCCATCAAAGTACTCATCCCAACAGATACAACATAATGCAAGATACTGCAAGATTAATTGAACTCATTCAAGAATATATGCAAATATTAAGACAGACTAGAGCACAAAAGAAAAATCAAATATTAGGATCACCAATCCAGTTGTAGCAAACTCTGCGGTAATAGATACAACAATAAAAATCGATGATCTTAAAAATCAAATTACATAATTAACTACTTATCTAAAAAATACACACTGAGTATAAAAAAGATTTAATTGATGATTATGATGATTCATTGTAAGATTCATAATAGTAAATTGAAGAAATAGTAGAATTAGTATCATAATCGATTGGATGGGTTCTAATTGATTTTGAGTTGCCAATACTATTTTAACCTTTTTAAATGATCCATTTTATCGTGAGTAGAATAAATAATAATATCATCAATATATACTAGCGTAAAATTTTGAATCCTTCTAAATTATTATCTATAAATCTTAAATAAATACTAGCAACTTGTGTTAGTCCAAATACATGAGTAAGACGTACAGTATAGTACAACTGAGAATTTAGGAAATTAAACATTTAATTAAATTTAAATAATAGGCTCCAGTCTGTCTTAATATTTGCTTATATTCTTGAATGATTTCAATTAATCTTGCAGATTATCTTGCAATGTCATGCTTAATACAATACAACGATAAATAACAAGCAGAGATGGCAAAAAAGGAATGGTATTATTTGTAATTGATGAGCGCTCACAAGCAATTACAGATTGGAGGAAATATGAAAAACTGCAAAAGGGAAAAAACGACAACAGAGAGAATGAGAATCAGAGGTACAGATGAGAGAGAGAAGGTTGTACTATCATAACAATCATCATAACCAATTATTGTGCGTCATTCTCCCTATATAGAAGATTCCTATACTCAACATGTGGGCCGTTATTCTTCAGCTGACTTGTCATTGGCTGTAATGTTCTTCCACTCATAATCCTTCAACAGCCTTGAATCCACCCTTGGCCTATTGCTCCTTCTTACCATCCCAGGTCCATCGATGGCATTGGGCTGATTCATAACAATACCCTCCCGTTGGGCAACAACCTTGTCCTCAAGGTTGAAGTGAGGAAATAGCTTAAGCATATGGTCCTTGTCTTCTCAAGTGACCTCTTCAACAGGCAAACCCTCCCACTGGACCAACCATTGCTCAGTTAACAAGTGAGCATGTGGAACAATGCGGGTCTGCAAGATAGCGGTTGGCTGCAAAATCATAGTAGCATCTGAATCAACCAAATTAAGTGGAGTGATCTGTTGAGCAGGGGTACCAATGCACTTTTTTAAAAAAGAAACATGAAATACAGGGTGTAATTTGGCAGCCTCTGGTAGTGCCAATTTATAAGCAACTGATCCAACCCGTGCAAGGATTTTGTAAGGACCAAAGTAGCGTCTGCCCAACTTGTTGTGGCACTGCAGACGGACAAAATGTTGGCGAAATGGCTGCAGTTTGATATAGACCCAATCTACTTCAAGAAAAGAAACTTCAGTTCGTTTACGGTCAGCGAAATACTTCATACGGGCTTGAGCTTTACGGAGATTGCTACGCAAGAGGGACAGAACATGATCCTTGTCCCGTAGTTGACAGTCAACAAGAGAATTGCTGCTGGTATCACGAATATACTGAGGGATTGTGGGTGGAGACCTGCCATATAAAATCTCGAAAGGTGTCATCCTTGCAGCTGTCTGAAAAGCAGTATTATACCAGAATTCAGCCCATGGGAGCATCAACATCCAAGATGAAGGGGTATCAGATACATAACAGCGTAAATACATTTCGAGGCACTTGTTCAATACTTCGGTCTGGCCATCGGATTGCGGGTGATAGGCTGTAGACATACTCAAGGTGGTGCCTTGCAATCGGTGTAACTCGCGCCAAAATTCACTCATGAAATGAACATCCCTATCAGTCACAATATCTTTCGGTATGCCATGTAGACGGACAATTTCTTGAACAAACACAGCAGCAACCATAACACTAGTAAAGTGGGTAGGTAAACCAATGAAGTGCCCGTATTTTGAGAAGCGATCCACTACAACCATGATCACTATTTTACCTTTTGAGGAAGGAAGTCCCACAATAAAATCCAACGATATGCCTTCAAATACGGAGTTCGAAATTGGTAAAGGGTGTAACAATCCACTAGGATGTAGATTAGTGGATTTCATCTGTTGACATGTCTGACATTCACTCACAAAGGTTTTAACATCCTTCCTCATAGACTACCAAAAAAAATTGGAGGACAAGCGGTGCAAGGTTCGAGTAATACCTGCGTGTCCACCAATTGGAGATGAATGGAACTCCGTGAGTAGCTGCCAGCGAAGTGGAGAATCAGAAGGAATGACCAAACGCCCTTTATAGAGTAGCAGACCATCCTTAAATACAAAGCCAAGGGAACTCAAAGGATCCTGCAATAGTCGTTGTTGAAGAGCCAATAACTCCTGGTGAACTAAGTTAGCATCTTTGACTGCAGAAACCAAATCAAAAGCAGTAGAAGAAACAACCATGAAATGAGAAAGAGGCAAACGAGATAGAGCATCTGCGGCATTGTTCAATTTGCCAGGCCGATACACAATATCAAATTCATAGCCAATAAGCTTTCCTAACCATTTCTGTTGGTCAGGTGTTTGGATAACTTGATCAGTCAGATTCTTTAATGGTTGCTGGTCAGTCACAATAGTAAATTTGCGGCCCAATAATTTTTGCCTCCATTTAGCAATGGATTGCGTGATAGCATACATCTCACACTGATAGGCTGAAGCATGTCACATTTCAGGTGATAATTGTTGGCTAAAGTAAGCAATGGGATGTCCGCTCTGGGACAAAACAACCCCAATCCCCTGACCTGAGGCATCCGTTTCGAGTGTGAAAGGCTTTGTAAAGTCTGGTAGAAGGAGCACAGGGGCCGAACTCAAAGCAAGCTTCAACTGATCAAAAGCAGCAGTTGCCAAAGGTGTCCAATGAAAATTATCTTTGTGCAGCAAGTCAGTCAATGGCCTCGTAATGCTAGCAAAGTTTTTGATAAAACGCCGGTAATACCCAGCAAGCCCCAGAAACCCGCGAACAGCTTTGACTGTGGTTGGTATAGGCCAAGCTTGAATGGCCTTTACTTTCTCAGGATCAACAGCCACTCCGTGTTGGGAAATGATATGGCCCAAATAGCCAACAGAAGTAGAGCCAAAAATACATTTAGTTTCCTTAGCTACCAACTGGTGCTCACGCAAAGTGGTTAGGACGATATGCAAATGTTCCAAATGCAATTCCCAGGAAGAACTATACACAAGGATATCGTCAAAGAAAACTAAAACGAACCTGCGATGGTAGGGCCGGAACACATCGTTCATAAGCCTCTGGAAGGTAGACGGGGCATTCGTGAGGCCGAAAAGCATTACGAGAAATTCGTAATGGCCATCGTGTGTCCGAAAGGCGGTTTTAGCTTCTTCACCTGCTCGCACCCGAATTTGGTGGTATCCTGCCAACAAATCGAGTTTTGTGAAATATTTGGCACCGAAAAGCTCATTAAATAACTCGTCAATCGATGGAATGGGGAATCGATCGCGAACGGTAACAACATTCAACGCTCTATAGTCAACGCAGAAGCGCCAAGTCCCATCCTTCTTGCGGATCAGCAACACCGGGGAAGAAAAAGGGCTTGTGCTAGGCCGAATAATCCCCTCGCGAAGCATCTCAGCCACCAACTTTTCCATTTCCTGTTTCTGGAAGTGGGGGTAACGATAGGGCTTCACATTCACGGGTGGGCTTTGTGGCAAGAGGTGAATGACGTGATCACAGTAATGAGAGGGTGGTAACCCTTGTGGTTTCCGAAAAACATCTGTAAATTGGTTGAGCAAGTGAACCATATCATCACTGAGGTGTTGTGCAGGGGGGTTCCTGAGGAATCCAAGCCAAGTGATAATAAGCAACGATAGCGTGTTGCCGATATAAACGTCGTAACCCATTAAACTGCACAGGTTGCATTGAAACAGAGGGTTCATCTTTCCACCGAATCCTTTCACCCTTATAGTCAAATTCAAATATAGAGGTACCGTAATCAGTCAAAACTGGTCCCAACGTAGACAACCAAGCGACACCCAACACCATATCCCACCCTTGGATTGGCAAGACATAGAAATCAATTGGGATTTCCTTCCCCTGTATTAACAACGGAACTTGCTGCACCATACCTGTACAAATCAGCTTCTCACCACTGCCAACTAAAACAGAGAAATGAGGTGTAGTAGTGACTGTGAGGTTCAAGAAATGGGCTACTCGGGTTTGCACAAAGTTGTGCGTACTGCCCCCATCGAGTAACACCTGAACGGAGTGCCCGTGGACTGAACCTTGGAAGCGCAGTGTGGAGACATGGCAACCACCGGCTAGGGCGTTGTAAGAAATCGTCGAATGAGGTAAATCCGATGATGAGAACGATAACTCCGACGAAGATAACGGCTGAGCAACGGAAGCCGGAAGAGGAAGAGAAGAATCAGTCGGGTCAGGTGGGTCGGTTTCCTCCTCTAAGAGCAACAGGTGAGGTTTGGCCGTGCATTTGTGGTCCCACGTGTACTTCTCATCACAGTGGTAACACAATCCTTGGGCTCGTCGTTTTGCTACTTCAGCAGGGGAGAGGCGACGGAGAGGAAGTTTGGAACCACTAGGTAAGGTGACAGTGTTAGGGTGTGAGGAAGAGGATGACGAATGTGGAATTTGGAAATTGGGGGAATTCTGGAAATTGTGGCTGTGGTTTGGTAGGTGGGTAAAAGTGTGTTTTGGGTTTGGTAAAAGGGGCTTGCCACTGCCCAAAGTGGGTCGTATGACACCTTTCTCCAAGGCAATACGTTGCTCATGTAACAGTGCCAAAGTCATAGCCTCATCCAAGGTAGTTGGCTTATGGATCAAAACATAGTGTTTTATTTCAGCCCGTAAACCAGAAATAAAACAGTGAGTCAAAAATTGGCCTGGTAAGCACATCGTACGGTTAGTAATTGCCTCAAACTGAGACCTATAAGCACCAACTGTCGTCGTTTGTTGCAATTTAGCCAAGAGCCCCTCTGGTTCTTCAAGTTCATGCTGTGATTGCTGTCGGAAACGTTGAAGCACAGCAGTAGTGAACGCCGGCCATCCATTGAGCTGGTGATTTTTATACATCCAATCATACCAATCAGCCGCGGCATCATCGAAATAAAATGAGGCAATAGTAACCCGATCCTCATGCGTAATGTTGTAGAAAGCAAAGTATCGTTCAGCCTGCAGAACCCAACGGTCGGGATTCACACCAGAAAATCGCGCCATCTGCACCGGCGCAGGTTTGTGACGGCCCAACGGTGTCGACCCTTCCCCGTCTACAAATTCCCTTCGTGACTCACCACCGGACAACGGTTGCTTCTGGGCTTGAAGGGCTAATAGACGATGGACAACCTCCTGCATCAAGCGTTCTTGCTTATCAAAAGAACTGGTGAGAGCATCCACATCCCGACGTAACCCAGCCTGAGTGTCTGCCATGACCTTCATGTTATCGTCCAAAACCTTTAGGCGTGTATTGTGCTCTGTCATCTTTACAGAGAGCAATGAAAGCACCAATGCAATGTTGCGGCTTAATACAACAGTAAATAACAAGCAGAGATGGCAAAAAAAAGGAAATGGTATTCGCTGTAATTGATGAACGTTCACAAGTAATTACAGATTGGAGGAAATATGAAAAACTGCAAAAGGGAAAAAACGGCAACAGAGAGAATGAGAATCAGAGGTACAAATGAGAGAGAGAAGGTTGTACTATCATAACAATCATCATAACCAATTCTTGTGCGTCATTCTCCCTATATAGAAGATTCCTATACTCAACACGTGGGCCGTTATTCTTCAGCTGACTTGTCATTGGCTGTAATGTTCTTCCACTCATAATCCTTCAACAGCCTTGAATCCGCCCTTGGCCTATTGCTCCTTCTTACCATCCCAGGTCCATCGATGGCATTGGACTGATTCATAACACTTGCATTATGTTGTATCTGTTGGGATGAGTACTTTGATGGACAGACTTGTTTCGAGCATGATATCTTATATTCATTTCTTCCGGTTTTTCACGAACGGACAAAGCATCTTGAGATCAGTAAGAGATCAGGTATTGAAAGGCTTTGTTCGAGTCAAGCATGTCTCTTCTCGAGAGCAACTAGCAGATTTGTTCACAAAGTCTCTCGGCTCATCCGCACACCATCGTTTGCTATTCCGAATGAAGCACTTACAAGATGAATCCCTAGATGGTGAAAGAGGACAAAGGTGCTACAGGAAAAGAAAAGAAGAAGTTGTTTACAAGGAAACGTAAAATGAAAGCAGTGGGACTGGACTATCTGCTCGAGACAGACTTTATAGTGACAAGACAAAGCCAGTTTGAGTTAAAGAGCAAAACAACGAAAGAACCGGCTTTGTCTTGAGGAGGGAGTCTTAAAAAACATAAATATGGATACGTGTACGCATAGTTGAAATGAATGATCCTCCCATGTGCATCCGTTAGAATAATAAGATAGGAAAGAGATACTCTCTTTTCTCACGTACTATTCCAAGCTTTTGAGTACCATTAATTCGACAGTGACAATCAACAATCCACAGAGATTACCGTACCCGCCAGTTATTTATTAACAGGGCAATGGGCAACTGCCATGGCCACCAGCGCAAGAGCCGTTTTGGGTTGAAGAACGGCTCCAATGAAACTGAAGCTCCACCCTTAAGTTTGGATTTGGGATCACCCCACCAAAGCTCCGAGCGATCCAAAGGTCTCCATGGCTACAACATTGCCTTATGCTCATGTCGACTCCAGCTTGCGAGCACTTGCTGGCCAAGCTGAGGGTTTTGCTCGCTTCGCAACTGGGGGCCTCCATGGTGCGCTTTACCATGTCACCACCTTAGCTGGTCAGCTTTTTATCCTGTGTTTCTTGATTTGATGGCTTAATTTGGTTGAGGCTGTGATCTATTGTTCTTCTGTTGCTTATCGTTGATGTTGTTCTTGCAAGTAGAGCCACTTGTGATTTTAAATTTGGAGAATTAATAGATGAAGTTAGCAGCTAAATGTTGGCCTGGATGATGCAAAGAGCTTAACACCCTCCTTTAAGGTTAATGTCAATTTTTGGTGTGCCTGTAGATGATGGACCCGGATCACTGAGGGATGGATGTCGGAAACAGGAGCCGCTTTGGATTGTGTTTGAAGTATCGGGAACCATTCATCTTCAGTCCCAGTTGAATGTTTCATCTTATAAGACCATTGATGGTCGAGGTCAAAGAATAAAGCTCACAGGGAAGGGACTGAGGCTGAAGGAATGTGAGCATGTAATTATTTGCAATCTAGAGTTTGAAGGTGGTAGAGGGGCTGATGTTGATTGTATTCAGATCAAGCCAAAGTCGAAGCACGTTTGGATCGATCGTTGCAGCCTTCGGGATTTTAAGGATGGGTTGATAGACATCACAAGAGAGAGTACAGATATTACTATATCCAGGTGTTATGACTTATGAATCTCCATATAGAGGAGCTTTGTTTCTGTTTTAGCACTTCATCTGATTGGTTTCTTGTTAATATTCAGGTGTCACTTTTCACAGCATAACAAGACAATTCTGATTGGAGCAAACTCTTCCCACATTGGTGACAGATGTATACGAGTAACCATTCACCATTGTTTCTTTGATGGCACGGGTCAGCGACATCCTCGAGTCCGATTTGCGAAAGTGCATCTCTACAATAATTATACCAGAAACTGGGGAATTTATGCTGTTTGTGCTAGTGTAGAAGCACAGGTAACAAACACTTAAATTGTTGAAAATATCAGGTTCAACAGCTTTCGGACAATTTCGATCTTACTGTTTTGATTCAGATATACTCGCAATGCAACATATACGAAGCTGGGCAGACGAAAAATGCATTCAAGTATGTACCTGAGAAGGTAAGTCTGTTTCATTTCCTTCACCAATGCCTAGAAAATTTAATAGCATTTGGTTGATTTGCATCAAGAACTTGGATGTTTAAGGACGATAACAGTTCAACTGAAGTAATAGTTCATACATATTGCTCTTTTGAATGTCATACAATTGATGAATCTATCTTTGTGCCTAAACGCCGTGGAAGTTTAATCAACTTATCGTACCAGGAAGCACAAAACCATCTGATTAACCTGATTACTGGAAAAATGGCAAGGTCTCTGCAGGTTGAACCGAGCTGAGTTTGTAGTTCTTCTGGCAGACTGGCACTGGCCATTTTGATCACAATGAGGCAGCACGCATGTTTTCTGATGGACATTATTAAAGGCTTAATCTTCTTATGTCTTCACATGTTCTCTATGTTTGCCAAGTACCCGTTTCAGCTACTTAATATCTACACCAGAATTAATACCTACATCAGAAATCATATGCTTGCAGTCTAATTGACTACCTAATTTCTCCTGTTAAGTGTTCATCTTTTAATGTCCAGTGAGTGATCAAAACGTAGTCTCACGACCTTACTGATTCTGTTTTATGAAAAACATTGTAATATACCTTTCATTACTTGAATAAGCTGGTAAATGAGATCTTCATCTTGACATGTATGACCAGCTTGGGAGTCTTAACTCATTCTGCCTCAATTACTTGTCTGTTTTATTATTCATATTCTCCATAAAAAGATCTGGGGACAACTTGGAACTTTGAAGCACACTTAGTCTCAACAGTTCATTTCTTTTGCCGGTGTTTCAGGCAGCTGATAAGTTGGAAGCAAGGTGTGGATACATAAGGTCCGAGGGAGACTTGTTTGAGACTGGAACAGAAGCTGAGTTAATATCCCAGGAAGATGATCACTGTATGTTTCATCCCAGTGAATTCTATCCCACTTGGACCGTGCAGGCTCCTTCAGATGCTCTTAAGCAGGTTCTTCAGCACTGCACAGGTTGGCAATGTGTTCCAAGGCCAGCTGACCAGACATTAGCTCCACGGTAGTTTTCATGTCAAGTATATTTACTTCTACATTGGAGTAATGCTGCGGAAGCTGGTCATAATTTTAAGATTAATAATTTAATAAAGCACTTATTATTAGTGCACGTAAAGATCATATTAATAATTATGAAATATGAGTATGGTAAATCGAACAATTGGGATCGCACCGAAACAAAGGGCACACTAAAGTTGGGAACAAAAGATCTTGCTTTCGGGTTATAGCACCATGTTTCCATTAGAATGTTCTAATCTTGTACTACTTAATTTTGTCAATATATTTGCATGGACTATACGTAAATGTATAGATAAGATTTAATAGAACAAGATAGAAATTTGTGTGGACTATACGTGAATGTATAGATAAGATTTAATAGAACAAGATAGAAATTGGTTAACGAAATGGAGGATCAATTCTACACTCCCACATGAATTTTGGTATTCCAAATTGAATCTAGTGGCAATGAATTTTCGTGTATTTTAAGTCAATGGAAGTGATACCAAGAGGGCTTACGATAAATTTCAACCATATTACAAGTAAATCATCATATTGTTATGAACTTCCTTTACAAGTCAAATTTCATATTAATTAAAGTGACAAAGAAAACAATGCTGAAAAGACAAAGGTCCTCAAAAATAGATTTGAAAACAAAACACCTTTGGACAAGTTCTTGAGTCAGGTGATGAGAATATAAAAGTGTTCTACTGTTTCATTCTTAATTTCTTCGTTATGTGTGGAAATTGCGTGATTTGATTAAGTTCACTTGATAAATGATGATGGCTCAAAACCCAGCCACTGGAAGAAGACGATTGCCACAGTATTAAATTCAACTTAAACATAAATCATATGATAAGCATCCTTCTTGGTATAGTAAAGTTGTTAACTATCAATTAAGAATATAAGATTGTATGAGTAAAAAGACTTTCAATGCCAAAACGTCACATCTAAGGTGAACCTTGCCGACTATTTGTTTTTGTTTTTATATTTTCAAATTCAGTAAAAATATGTGTGTTTGAAATTTGGATCGCCCTTTTTGTTTTTGTTTTGGTTCTTCCTATTTTCAAAAATTATGAAAATTATAAAAGTAGGTTTTATTTTCTATTTCTGTTTAATTTACTATCAATTAAATATATATTATTTAATTATTTAATATATTATTTTTAATAAAATTATGAATAATTTAATTTCACTTAATAATTTAATTTAATTTTGTAATTAAATTAAATGAGTTAAATCAAATAATTATTGATAAATACAATTAAATTTAAAATATTTTCAAAATTTATAAATTTCAAACAAAATTTGATTTAATAATTAAAATAAATATTAGTTTATAAATAAAATTAAATTTTAAAATATTTATTTTATAAAATAAAATAATTGTTAATAAATATGATATGAGAGACATTAAACAATAAACTTATTTATGATACTACTTTTCTCTTATTAATATTTACTAAAATTTGCAAAAATCTCGTCTTTTTATTTTTAAGTCTATAACTCAAATATTAAATCGTCTTTTTATTAAAAAGTATTTTGATCTTCTAAATTTAACACGTATCAAATTCCATGTATTTCTAAAAGATTTTTATTTTATTTTAAATCATTTATGAGAACTTTTCTTGTAAATACATTGAAAATGAATACACTCATGCAATTGTTGCAAATAAGCTTATTACCTTCCTACCCTGCTTTACCTTTTTGGGCCACTCTTTTTCTCGTGAACACTACGTCTCCACTGACTTTTCACGGTGGCTGAGGCTCTAGCCTCACCGGAGGGTCTCCGTCCAACTGGCCAAAGCCTATGGAGCTGGATTCGTCCTCTCTCTCGAAAGTGGACTTTCCGGTTTTCTCAAGAGAAGCGTTGCTTGAATCTTCGGCTAACAAGAAAATAGCGGCAATACACACAACCGGGAAAACTCTGATGCAAACACGAGGTGAAGGAGCATGGCGAAATAAGCTGAGAACCCTGCAAAATAAGGGTTCCTTTGATCACTACCGAAATGTCTTCAAGGATGGCGTGTTAACTGCTCCGATTAAGTTGCTAAAGGATGGGGTACAGGCATGGTCGACAGCCTTGTTTAGGTTTTTTTGATCTAAAAAGTCAGCCTTCCCTGCGATGAATGCCTGGGCTATGGCCAGATGGAGCAAGAAAGAGTTGCAAAAAGTGTTGTTATGTGACGATGGTACGTTACTTTTTAAATTTTCTGATGAGTCTTGCTTGGATAAGATTATGGAAAAGAGGTTGTGACATTTCGGAGAGTAAGCACTGTTTATACAAAAATGGAGGCTGGGAATAGAAATAGACCGAGGGAAGTTTGATGTTCTCCCTATGTGGGTTCACTTTCACAATGTACCATTGGAGTTTTGGACAGTGCAAAGGTTGAGTTTTATGGATAGTGCTTTGGGGAAGCTGGTATGTATAGATTCGTAAACAGCCTCCGTGGAAAGAATATGCTATGCGAAACTTTGTATAGAAATTCTGAAGGACGACACTCTTACAGAATATCTTCCTGTTATGCGACTTAGTGAACATAGGGAGTTGGAGAAATCATAAATTCAGATTAGTTACCCATGGAAGCCTAGCTACTCTGCTTGTAAATGAGTTCCTACGGGTGGAACCTTTCAAACGAGTTGGTAGGATGAGCTTTTAAATGGACGGAGCAAAACTAAAATTGTTGTAAAAAGATATTGAGAATATTCTATTTTACATCAGATTTGGTGTAAAAATTTGGTGCAATGGTTGGAGATGCCCTTAGGCTATGTTTGTTTCGAGGGTTAAGGATGTAATGGAATGGAACGTAATACAGTTCCATCGTTTGTTTGAAGGTTTCATAATGGAATGAAATGGAATGAGATGGAAGCGGAGGGTTTCATGTTACGTTCCATTCCATCCTAAACAGTGAAAATAAGAAACTTCCGATTTGGGGGGTTTAGGATGGAATGTAACATAATAAATACATACTACCTAATATACCCTCAATAATTCTTCTTAATATCAACTTTGACCAAATCATAATATTATTATATCAAATAGAATATAGTAATATTTAATATAATAAATTATATTAAATAATTAATAATAATATTTTCATATTATTAATAATAAATTATTTCTATTTAATAATAAAATAAAAATTTTATATTTAAAATTTATTTATTTATTTTATTTATATAGAAATATATAAAACAATTAAATAATAATTTTATATATTTTTATTTTCATTAATAAAAATATATTAAAAATTATTTTGTTTGTATTTATTAATATTTAATATAATAAATTTTATTAAATAATTAATAATAATATTTTATATTATTAATAATAAATTATATATATTTTATAATAAAATATAAAATTTTATATATAACATTTATTTATTTATTTTATTTATATAGAAATATATAAAACAATTAAATAATAATTTTATATATTTTCGATTTTCATTAATAAAAATATATTAAAATTATTCTTGTTTGTAAATATTAATATTTAATATAATAAATTTTATTAAATAATTAATAATAATATTTTATATTATTAATAATAAATTATATATATTTTATAATAAAATATAAAATTTTATATTTAACATTTATTTATTTATTTTATTTATATAGAAATATATAAAATAATTAAATAATAATTTTATATATTTTCTATTTCCATTAATAAAAATATATTAAAATTATTCTTATTTGTATATATTTCTATATAAATAAAATAAATATATAAATTTTAATATAAATAAAAATTTAATATAATAAAATTTATTAAATAATTAATATTAATAATTTTATATAATTAATAATAAATTGTATATAATTAATAAATAAATAAATTTTTATTAATGAAAATAGAAAATATATTTAAAAGTTATTCTTTAATTGTTTGTATATATTTCTATATAAATGAAAATAAAATAAATTATTTTATATATAAATCACCTAGAATATAATAAAATAAAATAAAATATATTAAATAATTAATAATAATATTTTAAATAATTAATAATAAATTGTATACAATTAATAATAAATTTAATAAAAAATTATTAATGAAAATAGAAAATATGTAAAAATATTCTTTAATTGTTTGTATATATTTTATATAACTAAATTATTTTAATTTAAATCACATAAAATAAAATAAATTAAATTAAATTAAATAATTAATACTAATATTTTTATATAATTAATAATAAAATAATAAATCTATTGCAACAACCATTTTAATATAAAGAGTATAAAAGTTATTTATTATATATTCCATTCCATTCCATCCATATTCTAAATAATGTTTCACTACATTATATTATGAACCCTTCCATTTTTGCCAAACAACTTTTTATTATATTACATTCCATTCCATTATAAACCCTTCCATTCCTTTACATTCCATTCCATTGCATCCCTTTAATTAACATCCAACCAAACAGACCCTTAGGGTCTCTAGAGGTAGATGACAGAGATGAGGTACTTGGTTCAAAGGGGGAGAATGCTGTCATAGTTGAGGGGAAAGTCAACCCAAAGGACTCTGACACAAAAAGGAGTCAGAACGCAAATAATGGAAATGAATTACTTATAAAGGGGACAATTGATCAAATGGCTAGTGTACAACCGAGGACTCCAACCGCATATGGTAGAGTAACTCTAAATGGTGATACGATGAACTTTTTGGCTCAACAGGAAATGGAAGGGCATCCAGGCACGTTTAAGTCCAATACAGACATTGCGGAAAATTTGACAAATGAATTAGAAATTGCAAAGTCCTCTAAGGAGAGGACATAATCAATCGAACAGATAATGATGCATGGTATAATTTGCTGAGGATTGTGTGAAAAATCTAGGAACTGGTGAGCATAATGAGGAGTATTCTCTTCTGGCCAGCGCCTACTAGGGACATTCTAATATGATAGCAGAGCAATGTATTCTCTGTTAGATGCAACCCATGGCATTAAAATCCCAAGTGTGCAGTCCAAGATTGCAAAAAGAAACTCTACAAGTAAGAGGAAACAAAACCCGAAATACCAAAGGACTTTCCCCAATTATGCCAATCCTTGTGTGGAATGTTAGGTGGTTAAATGACCCTCATAAAAAGGAAGCGGTGAAGGAGTTGGTAAGGGAGAAGAAACCATTCTAAGAGACTAAGGCTCTATTTGTTTTGAGGGTTAGGGATAGAATCGAATGGAATGTAACACACTTCCATCGTTTGTTTGAAGGTTTCATAATGGAATAGAATGAACTGTGATGAAAGTGGAGGATTTCATGTTACGTTCCATTCCATCCTAAACAGTGAAAATAAGAAACCTTCGATTTGAAAGGTTTAGGATGGAACGTAACCTAATAAATACATACTACCTAATATACTCTTAATAATTCTTCTTAATATCAACTCTGACCAAATCATAATATTAATATATCAAACCGAATATAGTAATATTTAATATAATAAATTTTATTAAATAATTAATAATAATATTTTCATATTATTACTAATAAATTATTTATATTTAATAATAAAATAAAAATTTTATATTTTATATTTATTTATTTATTTTATTTATATAGAAATATATAAATAATAATTAAATAATAATTTTTATATATATTTTCGATTTTCATTAATAAAAATATATTAAAATTATTCTTGTTTGTATATATTAATATTTAATATAATAAATTTTATTAAATAATTAATAATAATATTTTATATTATTAATAATAAATTATATATATATTTAATAATAAAATATAAAATTGTATATTTAAAATTTATTTATTTATTTATATAGAAATATATAAAACAATTAAATAATAATGTTTATATATTTTCTATTTTCATTAATAAAAATATATTAAAATTATTCTTTTTTATATATTTCTATATAAATAAAATAAATAAATAAATTTTATATAATTAATAATAAATTGTATATAATTAAAAATAAATAAAATTTTATTAATGAAAATAGAAAATATATTTAAAATTATTCTTTAATTGTTTGTATATATTTCTATATAAATGAAAATAAAATACATTATTTTTATATATAAATCACCTAGAATAGAATAGAATAGAATAAAATATATTAAATAATTAATAATAATATTTTATATAATTAATAATAAATTGTATACAATTAATACTATTAAATTTATTAATGAAAATAGAAAATATGTAAAAAATATTCTTTAATTGTTTGTATATATTTTATATAAATAAATTATTTTAATATAAATCACATAAAATTAAATAAAATATATTAAATAATTAATACTAATATTTTATATAATTAATAATAAAATAATAAACCTCTTGCAACAACCATTTTAATATAAAGGGTATAAAAGTCATTTATTATACATTCCATTCCATTCCATCCATCTTCCAAACAATATTTCATTACATTACATTATGAACCATTCCATCCTTCCCAAACAACTTTTTACTATATTACATTCCATTCCATTATAAATCATTCCATTCCCTTCCATTCTATGACATTCCATTCCATTAATTAACATCCAACCAAACAGGACCTAAAATAAAAGACGTCCTTAACCCTTTCGAGCTCTAAATTTTTAACTATTAATTGGGAGATCATATCTAATCATGAATAACATTATAATGGCATAATTATTTGTCTTTTTAATAAAGAGAAGCTTGGAGTTCAGGTAATAGCAAAGACTGAACAATTTATACATGTCTAATGTCAACTTCTTCATATGCCAACAGTTTTTCATGTATAGTTTATGCTTCAAATTTTAGCTTCCAACGAAATCATCTTTGGTTGGATTTGGAACACCTTTAAAGCATAATTTCTTCCTCTTGGCTAGTGGTGGGAGATTACAATTGTTCTCTAAAAGCAAATGAAATAGAAGGGGGAAGGCAGTTCACCTTTGGCCTAACCAAAGAACTCTCCAACTTTCTCAATAGAATGGACCTTGTAGATCTTATAGTTACAAACAGAAGGCTTATTTGGACTAATAATCAACAAGGGCACTTGCTAACAAGGAAGAAGTTGGACCGGTCTTTAGTCAATTCACTATGGGTGACTCAATTCTCAAACTCTTTTGCTCACTTTAGAGAAAACCTCACATCTGACCATTCTTATATGTTGATCCTATGGCTTGAGAAGTACAGTAAAAAGGCTGCCCCCTTTTGATTTTACAATGGCTTAATTTCTATGATTTGGTAGGGCGTTCTTAGAATGTTGAGATTGATGGTTTTAAATCTTATCAATTGATGCTGAAATTCAAGAGATTCAAAGTGGAATTGAAATATCTTATGGTAAGCAGGCACCAAAACCTCTCTACATTTAAAGAGAAACTTGTACTAGCGCAGCAAGCATGTTATGATGCCCCTCATGATGCTATTTTACGATGTGCTGAGTAGGCTTATCTCGGGGACTCTATGGAAGTTGCACAACTCCAAAATCTATGCTAAAGTAAAAATCTAGAATGAATTGGATGAAAGATGGAGACTCCAACATCAAGTTTTTCCACGCCTCTCTTCTTGCCTAAAGGAATGCTAACAGAAATTTTATGCTTCTAGACAGTAGGGGGCAAGAGTATACGGATTAACAACAATTGCAGGAACTTGCCAGGCATCACTTTTTAAAGCTGGTGGAAGATGATTACTTGGTGGCTCCCTCCCCTAATGTGTTGCGGTTGTTTGAATGCTTAATACATCAACATATCAAGGAGGTTATAATAGTGCCAATTTCAGTGAAAGATATCATAAGAGTCTTATTCAACATGCATCTTTCTAAATCACTTGGTCCATATGTGTTCACTAGGCCATTCTTTCAAAGGACTTGGCACGTTACTGGTAAAATATTCTCAAAATTTATGCTAAAATTTTTTACTTCCTCCAAGTTTCTCTAGGAGTTGAATCATACCTACATATGCTTGGTTTCGAAAAAAAGAACTCCACAAAGTGTGAATGACTTCAGGCCAATCCCTTGTTGTAGCATAATTTACAAGGTCATTTCTAAACTCCTAGCTAAGAGACTCAAGATAACCCTTTCTAGCATCATCAATCCTACCCAAGGGCCCTTCATTTCAAAACGGAATATCATGGATAACATTCTTCTTTTGTAAGAACTAATGAAGGATTATAATTCAGGCAAAAGACTCAAAAGTTGCTTAATTAAACTGGATTTTTAAGGCTTTTGACATTGTAAGTCAAAAATTCATCCGCATTTGTATCGAGGCTCTAAAGTTACCAACCTAGTTGATTGGTTGGATCATGGCATGTATTCAATCTCCTTCTCTGAGTATTCTGGTGAATGGGGCTCTTACTAAACCTTTTAAAGTTGCAACAGGTATTTGTCAAGGAGATCCATTGTCTCCTTACTTATTTACTCATGTGATGAAAGGATTTTCTATATTGACAAGTAGGATGATATATTGCAATAAGAGGTTTCAATTCCATTATAAGTGTTCTTTTCTTAACCTTAGTCACCTTATGTATGCCTATGATCTTTTGATTCTTTGTGGAACTGATGAGCACTCTATTTCTCTGATAATGCATACCTTAAGATTATTTGCTGATTGGTCGAGTTTAAAGCATAACCCTAAGAAAAGTCGTATATACTTTTCTGCTAATGTGAGAAATAGTACAAAAATCCAAACTTTGGTTGGGTTTAATGTTCAGGCTACTACATTTTGTTATTTGGGGGTCCCAATATCTTCTTCAAAACCTAAGCTTCATGAACGTTTACTCCTTTTAGAAAGGATCAAGTTAAGAGTGAATGATTGGAAAAATAGGTTTCTCTCTTATGCTGCTAGGGTAACACTTATCATCTCAAAATTAAGTAGGCTAAATATTTACTGGTGTGCTCATATAGCCTTGCCTAGAAAGGTGATTAAGGAGGTTGATTGAATATTAAAAGCTTTCCTATGGTCAGGTCGAACTGAGAATGTTAAAAATGCCAAGATAAAATGGAGTGAAGTGGTTATCCCAAAGAGTGTTAGAGGATTGAGGATCCTTTATATTTCTACTATGCAAAAAGTCTTAATGTGCACAAGACTCTGGAGGTTATACACCGACCACAATGCTCTCTAGGTCAAGTGAATTTATGAGCATCACCTTAAAAATGTGAACTTTTGGCAAGCTTCTTATTCTCGAGAGTTCTCATGGATCCTTAACCAAATGATGAAGCTAAGAGATTTGGTTTACCCACATATTAAACACAAGATTGGAAATGGTGAAAAAACATGACTTGGTATGATAACTGGAAGGACGTAAGCCCTCTCATCTGAAATACATAGGTACTTCTTTTGAGAAACTGTGTTCCGCTTCATCTTAAAATATCCTCTTTGATTCATAATGGGATATGGAGGTGATTTTATAGGATTTGATTCTTTGGCCCAATTCTTCTCCTAATTGGACAATGAGTTACTAGTGGAATCAATCATCTAGACTCTTGATCCGAGCAACAAATTCTTAAACAAATCATGCCATCAGTTGTTAAAAAAGGGCTTACAAGTGGTATCTTGGTCCTCTTATTATGGCAAAACACCTTTCAACCGAAAGCAACTTTTATTTCTTAGCTTATGATTAAAAACAGGATAAAGACTAAAAACCAATGGTACAGTTATGAAGACCATACTTGTACTCTTTGTAAAATGACCTTAGAAGATAGAAATCATCTATTCTTTCTATGCAGTTTTTCGAGGGCAATCTGGAGCATAATCTTTCTTATGTTACCTGATATTGGATATCCCTATAATTGGGATCATTCTCTTAATTGGGCCATAAATAATTGAAAGAAGGGTAAGCCAAATGCTATTCTATATAAGGTGGCATTCATTTCTACTGTACACTTCCTTTAGAGAGAGCAGAACTATCAAATGTTCGCTAATCAAGAAGAGGGGAAATATCAACTGAATGGCAGGCTCATAAACTAGATTCGATCCATCTTAATTGCCAAAAATCTTTGGAATACTCTCTCGCAAGATATGAAGAGTAGATGGCATCACTAACACGTTTTAAGATGTAACTCTAATTAGTTTTTTAATTAGTATTCTTGTTAGTATAGATTCAAGTTGTACCCTGTGATTTGTAGACTTAGCTTTGTCTAAAGTTAAGTTAATCCATTATTTATTTTCCAAAAAAAATGAATACAGTCATTTCTATTTTAAAATGCTTTATTTATGTCTTATCTTTACATGCTCGAAAAGACTTATTTATAAGATCCTAGCCTCTCTGTTAAGATCTTAGAAATGATTTTATATATGGTATTACAATGGGAAATCTTTATGAAATTAGACATATTTTAAGGGTGTTGCTTTTTAGGAACTAAACAAATATATGTATGGTTTAACTCCTTAAGTATCTTCCCAGATTCAAGGAATTCCAACATCACAGAAGAAACCAGCTCACCTGTGATCAGTGACGAATCCAGGATTTTAGTCTTGGGGGGGCTAGGGGGGATCGGCGGGGGGAAATATGTAAACATTCATACATAATTAACATAGTATTCCTAACAAAAAGAAGTCACTAAAATGTTTTATACATTAATTTATCCTAAATAAAAAGTTAAACTAAAAAAATACTTTAATGTTGAAGTCGAAGTAGTGCACAACGCTCCTTCATAGCATCAAATTCATCTATAATTGAATATGTATCAAATTTTTCAGCTATTCTCCTTTCAGTGCAAGTGATGAGACAATCTACAAGATATTCATCTTTCATCCTGTTTCTGAGCCTATTTTTAATAATCTTCATAGCAGAGAAAGATCGCTCGGATGTTGCAGTTGAAACAGAAAGAGTTAGGACCAAGCAAATCAAACGATCAATCAAAGGATAAGTCAAAGACTTTCTTGTTTTTACCAATCCTTGACAAAGCTCAGAAATTGTTGATAGTTGCTTCAATTCACAATGATGAGGGACATCAAGCTCATAATGTTGTGCTTGTATTCTCAAATGCAACTTTTCTTGCTCACTGAAATCATCTGGATAAAACTTATTTGCCAGTTCACAAATATGATCAACATTCAATAATCTGAAGTTATCCCTTGGATCCAAAGTTGAGCTCAAACTAAGCAATTCTATCGTACTATCATTGAATTTGCTATTCAACTCTTGTAATTGAGTATCAATTGTTGGGCCTCGATTCGCACTAAGGTTGTATAAATATTTCTGAGGTTTAGTTTGCTAATTTTCTTTTATTAAAAGTAATTTGAGGTTTTAGTACTTAGTTATTGATTATTAAATGAAGAAATTGAGTTAAATTAGAGGTTTGATAAGTTTTGAGAAATTAAAAAGAGTAAGTGGGTGTAAGGGCAATTTAGGAAGTTTACTTATATTTTTTTTGGGTTAAAGGCTAAGAAGGAGGGTTAAATTGGTCTTTTTAGTTTAGGAAAAACAATAAGAAATGAAGGAAAGGGTGGAGTAGTCGTATGAAGTGATGAAATAAGTGTAAAGGTTATTAAAACATGAAGAAAGAAACGAAATTGCAAGGAAAATTAGTGATTTCATTGAAACTACGTAGTTTAGGTAAAAGGGCTTAGGTTCTTTTTAAAGTTTAAGACACAAACTCCTTAGGCTTTCTAGAAAACACACGAACCTTATAGAGAAAAGGAGAGAGGAGCTTTCGGTTGGAGAAGAAGGAGAAGAAGAAGGAGAAAATAGTTGGAGTTTCGTTGATTTCTAGCTTGAGCAAGGTGACTTTAAGAGTTTCTTTAAGAAAAAGGGAAGAGAAAGAGCTTAAGCTTTCTTGAAAAGTAAAAGCAAAATTCGTGGGTCATCTTCTAAGGTAAGGGAAATTCGAAATTTTTGAGTATTTTAGGTCGGTTTTGGCTTAAATAGCTTCGTTTAGGTATGGGTTAAGTTGGGTAGGTGTTAATTCAAGTTTTCCTATCCTTAAAATCGTCAGATTTTGATATCCTATGTTCTTATGGGATAATTATGTTCAATGAAGGTGAATTGAGGCAATTGGAGGAAGAGCCAAGGCCATTTGACCATCCTACAAGCTAAAGGAATTTAAGGTGGGTAATTCTTTAATAATTGAGTTAATAGGTATATTACCGTCTTTAAAATAAATCCGAATTAAGGTGATAAAATGACTTGGAAATTTTGTAAGAATTACTCTTGATAATGTTTTGAACTTGTATGTGATATTCTTGTTTGTGAATTTATGTTGGAATGGTTGGTTCAATGATTTATTAAGTGAAAACAATAAGAAACTGTGATTTCGGAAAAAGATCGTCGTTTTGGGCAATTTATGTGAAAATGAATTTGTGAATGCCAGTAGAGGCAGTGGTTTTTGAATTGTGTGAACTATATGTTTTCTTTGGGTTTGTGGTGGTCCAGTTTGAGTCAGGTGCACCTGTCTATTATAGGCTTCTCCCGCCTGCCCGCTAGTGGCCGTGGAGTTCCTCTTAGGGACTCCTATTAAATCACGACGACTACATGACGCTTCATGAAATATGTAGTTCGTTCTGTTTCGGATCCACCCGAACCATATTTCTGTGCTTATGTGATAGGTTGAATTGTAAAGTGCTGAGGTGATAACTTTGTAAAATGATTTTGAGAAATGTGAAACATTATAGAAATGTGACGTTGTTTGAAAATGAGTAAATGATGGTTTTTGCTTATTGCTTATTTATTAAGTTATTACCCACGGAGCCGTCGAGCTCATCCCCCCATTTTCCTCCACAGGTGTCGAGCGAGAAACCGAGTCACCGCGTCGGGATTGAGGCAACTCCGATGCAGTTTGCTTTTAAAGTTGTGTTTTGATAAATCAAGCATTAGCTTGTTCTTTGTAAA
Source organism: Erythroxylum novogranatense (assembly GCA_029891385.1). NCBI lineage: Eukaryota > Viridiplantae > Streptophyta > Magnoliopsida > Malpighiales > Erythroxylaceae > Erythroxylum > Erythroxylum novogranatense. Next base: position 110,489,969 of record CM057232.1, read on the forward strand.
CTTTACTTTTGTTGTATTGAGATGTAATCGGGCTTAATGTCCTCTGGAGCTTTGTATTGACTTGTTTTATGTAAATATAGCGGTTTCGAAGTTTTCATGTACCTTGTATACGTTTTCAAGGATTGTATATTTATGTTGCTAAACTAAAAAAAAAGAAGAAGAGTGAAGTTGGGTTATGTTATGTTTTGGAAACAAATAGAATCCTAGGAGTGTGCCACTGCCTTGGATTTGAAGTATATTGGATTTAAGTTGTGTTTTATGGAAATAGAAAGAATGAGTTTTAATGCAGGTTGTGTGTTGGATTGAAGAGTTGGTTAGATGAAAAATAGGGGAGGTGCTGTCCAATTTTTGTAAAAATTGGGCAGCAACTTCATTTAGGGTTTAGGATACTTTAGAGTTTGAATTTTAGTGTGATGCCTTCTTGAAGAATGTAGTGCATGATTAGAGCTTTCAAACAACATAAAGTTTGCTTCAATTGGACTTAGGATGAAAAAGATATGAGAGTGAAAAGGTTTCAGCCACTGTAGTTAGATATGAAATTTTGCAGCAACTTCGTAAGGATTTTTCACCCAATTAGAGACTGATCTGGTTTTTTTGTTCTTCACAAAAAATGTAGATTATCTTTCTACCTTTAAAATGAGGTATGATTTGCAGTTATTGGAGTTAGGAATCAAAAGTTATGAGCATTTGAAGATTGTTGTTACTGTTCATGCTGCAAAATTACTGCTCCATTGGCTAGTTTTTAGGCTGAAACTTCAAGTGGGTTTTTACTCTCTTTAATGATTGAATTGATTTTTGTTATCTTCATGAAACTTGAAGATCTTCTTTTTATCTTCCCAACGAGGTATAATGTGTCATGTTTCGACTTGTGTGCTAAAAGATATGAATTTTCAAACTTTTGACATTGTGTAGGAAAACTTAGTTTTGGACTGAAATTTTGAAGCAAATAATGACTCTTTTTATGGCTAAGGAGTATGGGAGCAAAATTTATGATTTTGTAAAGTCTGAAATTTTCCTACAGATCCAGATTTCATCCTTAGGCGTGACCACGCCTAGTCTCTAAATTTCTTAAACATGCTCACGCCTAATCTTTGAATGTCCTCCTCTTACTCTTTTGCTTGTTTTTTTTGTTTGGCTTCCGATTCACTCGACTTTTGAAGCATTAGTTTTATAAGAAAAATTTCCTACCCTTTCATATAAGTTTTCGAATTTTTGGGGATCTGATTGAAGTGAGGTTCGTTTCTATCCGCCCTAGAGATATGGAATTTCCTTTTAGTTTAGGAATCGGATTTAGTTATGGGCCCTAAGCAAATTAATTTTACTTGTGGATAATTAGGGTGAATTTAGCAAGTTTTGTTCGGATGACAATAAATTAAGTTCAATTCGAGGTTTCCTTCGTGGTGAGGCATCCCTCCCCCGTGAGATGCGCGTCCAGATGTCATGTAGGACGTCGGGCACGCGACCCACCGGGGAGAGGTTCCAACACTTATAGTGTCAGAGCTTTCGGTTGTAGGTTCGGGTATAAAGAGACTTTTAGGGTTTTTGTGGAGTTGTGTGAAAGTGCCTTGTGTGCATTGTTGTATTATTTGCATTGTGTTAAATGATTTTAAATATGGATTTTGCATGAATTTTTGCATGAATTAAAGCGTTCGAAATACTTTGAAAATTGTTTTTGCATGCACTAAGATTTTCACTGGTTTTCTTTTGAAGGATTAATATGCCACGTCGGGGTAGAACCCGAGGGATTCGATCTCGCTCAAGTTCTCGCCAGGGGAGTGCAGATGAGTCTCATGTCCCACAAGATGCAGGGACACATTCTGCTCCTGGCCCTGAGGCACCCAATGTGCAACCTGAGGAGCCTCCTCCTCCTCCTCCCATTGTGCTTGGTTGTGGACCCAAGTCTTCGTGCCTTGCCTGAGCTTTCACTTTTGCCATGAGTCAAGGGTCTCGAGCTTCTATGCCAGTTTCTAATGTGAGGGGCGGACAATTTGATAAACTGCGGAAGTTCGGAGCGGTGGACTTTCATGGTACCACCAATCCCGAGGAAGCTGAGTCTTGGTTGAAGAGGACAGAGAGAGTCCTAGTGCAGATGAAATGTTCTGATGATGAGAAGCTGGAGTATGCTATCAGTTTATTGCAGAGTGATGCTCTCCACTGGTGGGAGTCAGTCCCACAGAGCCAGGCTGTGCCACCAGTGCTTTCATGGAAGGATTTTGGAGAGTTATTTCGGAAGAAGTATCTTTCCCGGGTCTACATGCAGGACAAGACCAGGGAGTTTCTCAATTTGACTCAGAGGGAGATGACTGTGACCGAGTATGAGCTGAGATTTACTCAGTTGTCGAGATATGCAGCTCATATTGTGGCCAGTGAGGAAGATAAATGCAGGAAGTTTGAGGGAGGCCTCCACTTGGGCATCAGAGAGAAGGTAATGCTTCATAACTTCTGTGATTATCAGCAGCTAGTGGATGCTGCACTCCAGCCGAGAAGTGGAGAATATCGAACAGATGTCGATAGGAAGAGAAAGAAAGAGAAAACGATCATTCAGAGAGGGGCGGTGTGCGATCAACCCGGCAGGGGTGGTAAGAGTGTCCGGACTCAGAGTCAGGGAGGTAGTAGTGGCCCTCAGCAGAGCAGACAGTTCAGAGCAGAGTCAATACAGGGTTCCTCAGTGGGAGGAAACAGTAGAACGGAGAGAACCAGGAACCAGATTCCTCCGTGTCAACACTGTGGGCACTCGCATCGGGGAGAGTGTTATAGGGTATCGGGTGCCTGTTTCAAGTGTGGGGAGAAGGGACACAGAATCAAAGAGTGTCCTCAGATGCTTAGAGGAGAAGGATCTCAGCCTCAGACTCAGAGGCAAGCGGAGACAGTGGGGACCAGACCAGTTTCTGGGGTAGGCAGTTCTGGGTCAGCGCGGAAGCCCAATTTGTCAGGGAGACCGAGAGGGCAAGCACAGGCTCGAGTTTTTGCTATGACTCGTGAGGAGGCTGCTGCCGCACCGGAGGTTGTTACTGGTATGGCTCAGCTCTTTCATTCTGCTGTGTATGTTCTGTTTGATTCTGGTAGCACCCATTCCTTTGTCTCTGCTAGTATGATATTGCCTGGTATGATATCAGTTCTATTGGATGATTTTCTGCTTGTTAGTACTCCGTTAGGGAGGAATGTCATCGTGAGTCAGATCTTTCGAGATTGTGAACTTATTATTGATGGATCTAGTTTGGTAGTAGACCTGCTACCTCTAGATCTGAAGGGGTTGGATGTGATCGTCGGAATGGACGTGATGGAGAAGTATAAAGCGAAGCTAGATTGTAGTAAAAAGGAAGTTGAGTTTGATCTGGGAGAGGGTCAGACAGTGGTTTTCAGAGGAGATAGAAAGTTGACACCGCCAAGGCTTGTTTCAGCTTTGTTAGCTGATAGACTGATGGGGAGAGAGAGTTGTATGCCAAATTCACGAAATGTGAATTTTGGCTTCGTGAAGTAGTCTTCTTGGGTCATATTGTTTCTGAGAAAGGGGTGCATGTGGATCCCAAGAAGATTGAAGCAGTAGTAAACTGGCATGCTCCAACGTCAGTGACCGAGGTGAGGAGCTTTCTGGGTTTGGCAGGTTATTATCAGAGATTTGTGGAGGGTTTCTCGATGATTGCCACTCCTTTGACTAAGCTATTAAGAAAAAACCAGAAGTTTATCTGGAGTGAAGAGTGCCAGCAGAGTTTTGAGGAACTGAAGCACAGATTGACTAGTGCTCCAGTTTTGGCTTTACCAACAGGAGAGGGGGGTTATACTGTATATAGTGATGCTTCCAGGAAGGGATTAGGATGTGTGCTTATGCAGGGAGATAAGGTGATAGCATATGCCTCACGGCAGCTAAAGCCTTATGAGATGAACTATCTGACCCATGATCTGGAGTTTGCAGCTGTGGTCTTTGTTTTGAAGATATGGAGGCATTATTTATATGGAGTGCAAACCAGGATCTTCACAGATCACAAGAGTCTCAAATATCTGTTGAGTCAGAAGGAGCTGAATTTGAGACAGAGGCGATGGATTGAGCTGCTCAAAGACTATGATCTGTTGATTGAGTATCATCCAGGTAAGGCCAATGTAGTTGCAGATACTTTGAGCAGGAAGTCTTCCATAGCCTATGTGCAGACAGTGTATTTGCCGCTATTGGAAGAAATGGCTAAGCTCAGGATTAGTTTGAAGCAGGAAGAGTCTGATTGCATGATTGCTACTTTCATAGTAAGACCGATCCTCAGAGAGAAAGTGAGAGAGTTACAGATTCAGGATCCCGAGTTGAGTAAGCTGCGGGAAGAGGTGCAGAGGGGTAAGGAGTCTGATATGGTGCTGAGTGATGATGGACTCCTGACAGTCAGGAATAGGCTCTGTATTCCTGATGTCAAGGAGGTTAAAGATGAGATTCTGGATGAGGCACACAATGCACCTTATGTTATGCACCCAGCGGCACCGGGATGTCTGAGGATCTCGTGGAACATTTCGGTGGAGAGGTATGAAGAGGATGTGGTGAGTATGTGAGTAAGTGTCCGGTGTGTCGCAAGTCAAGGTGAACATCGTGCACCTTCAGCTAATTGAGGCCATTATCCATTCTGAGTGGAAATGGCGAGAGTCACTATGGATTTTCGATGGGATTGCTAGGACGATGGGAGGCATGATGCCATATGGGTGATTGTGGATAGATTGACGAAATCAGCCCATTTTCTGGCAATCAGGCAGACAGATCCTCTGTATGTGCTAGCTAAGAAATATATTGACGAGGTTGTGAGATTACGTGGGATCCCGGATTCGATAGTGTCTGATCGAGATCCTCGCTTTACTTCGAGATTTTGGGGCAGTTTGCAGGAGGCTATGGGCACTAAGTTGAGTTTCAGCACTGCTTTCCATCCTCAGACCGATGGTCAATCTGAGAGGACCATACGGACTCTCGAGGGAATGCTCAGGGCTTGTGTGATGGATTTTAGTGGAGCATGGGATGAACACTTGCCTTTGATCGAATTTGCATATAACAATTCGTATCATTCGAGCATTCAGATGGCTCCTTATGAGGCTCTGTATGGGAGGAGATGTAGGACTCCAGTGTGTTGGGATGCCGAGGGAGATAGGAGATTTTGGGTCCGAGATGATCTGAGATGACCGTTGATAAGGTCAATTTGATTAAGCACAGTGAAGGCACTCAGACAGATGAAGAGCTATGAGGATGCTCATAGGAAAGAGATGGAGTATGAGGTCGGCGATAAGGTGTTTCTTAAGACTTCTCCGTGGAAAGGGATTCTGAGATTCGGCAGAAAGGGTAAGCTGAGTCCGAGGTATGTGGGGCCTTATGAGATTCTGGAGAGGATTGGTCCGTTGGCTTACAGGTTAGCCTTGCTGCCGGAGTTATCTCAGATGCATGATGTTTTTCATGTCTCTATGCTGAGGAGATATCGATCAGATCCCTCCCACGTCATTCAAGCTGATGAAGTTCAGTTGAGTGATGATTTGAGTTATGAAGAGCTTCCAGTGCAGATTTTAGATACTAAAGAAAAGGCTCTTAGAAACAAGACAGTTCAGTTGGTAAAAGTTTTATGGAGGAATCATTCAGTGGAAGAAGCCACGTGGGAGCCATTGGATGCTATGAAGGAGAAGTATCCCCATCTTTTCAGTGATTCAGGTACGAATTTTGAGGACGAAATTCTTTTAAGGGGGGAGAAATGTTGGGTCTCGATTCGCACTAAGCTTGTATAAATATTTCTGAGGTTTAATTTGCTAATTTTCTTTTATTAAAAGTAATTTGAGGTTTTAGTACTTAGTTATTGATTATTAAATGAAGGAATTGAGTTAAATTAGAGGTTTGATAAGTTTTGAGAAATTAAAAAGAGTAAGTGGGTGTAAGGGCAATTTAGGAAGTTTACTTATATTTTTTTTGGGTTAAAGGCTAAGAAGGAGGGTTAAATTGGTCTTTTTAGTTTAGGAAAAACAATAAGAAATGAAGGAAAGGGTGGAGTAGTCGTATGAAGTGATGAAATAAGTGTAAAGGTTATTAAAACATGAAGAAAGAAACGAAATTGCAAGGAAAATTAGTGATTTCATTGAAACTACGTAGTTTAGATAAAAGGGCTTAGGTTCTTTTTAAAGTTTAAGACATAAACTCCTTAGGCTTTCTAGAAAACACACGAACCTTATAGAGAAAAGGAGAGAGGAGCTTTCGGTTGGAGAAGAAGGAGAAGAAGAAGGAGAAAAGAGTTGGAGTTTTGTTGATTTCTAGCTTGAGCAAGGTGACTTTAAGAGTTTCTTTAAGAAAAAGGGAAGAGAAAGAGCTTAAGCTTTCTTGAAAAGTAAAAGCAAAATTCGTGGGTCATCTTCTAAGGTAAGGGAAATTTGAAATTTTTGAGTATTTTAGGTCGGTTTTGGCTTAAATAGCTTCGTTTAGGTATGGGTTAAGTTGGGTAGGTGTTAATTCAAGTTTTCATATCCTTAAAATCGTCAGATTTTGATATCCTATGTTCTTATGGGATAATTATGTTCAATGAAGGTGAATTGAGGCAATTGGAGGAAGAGCCAAGGCCATTTGACCATCCTACAAGCTAAAGGAATTTAAGGTGGGTAATTCTTTAATAATTGAGTTAATAGGTATATTACCGTCTTTAAAATAAATCTGAATTAAGGTGATAAAATGACTTGGAAATTTTGTAAGAATTACTCTTGATAATGTTTTGAACTTGTATGTGATATTCTTGTTTGTGAATTTATGTTGGAATGGTTGGTTCAATGATTTATTAAGTGAAAACAATAAGAAACTGTGATTTCGGAAAAAGATCGTCGTTTTGGGCAATTTATGTGAAAATGAATTTGTGAATGCCAGTAGAGGCAGTGGTTTTTGAATTGTGTGAATTATATGTTTTCTTTGGGTTTGTGGTGGTCCAGTTTGAGTCAGGTGCACCTGTCTATTATAGGCTTCTCCCGCCTGCCCGCTAGTGGCCGTGGAGTTCCTCTTAGGGACTCCTATTAAATCACGACTACATGACGCTTCATGAAATATGTAGTTTGTTCTGTTTCGGATCCACCCGAACCATATTTCTGTGTTTATGTGATAGGTTGAATTGTAAAGTGCTGAGGTGATAACTTTGTAAAATGATTTTGAGAAATGTAAAACATTATAGAAATGTGACGTTGTTTGAAAATGAGTAAATGATGGTTTTTGCTTATTGCTTATTTATTAAGTTATTACCCACGGAGCCGTCGAGCTCATCCCCATTTTCCTCCACAGTGTCGAGCGAGAAACCGAGTCACCTTGATCGGGATTGAGGCAACTCCGATGCGCTTTGCTTTTAAAGTTGTGTTTTGATAAATCAAGCATTAGCTTGTTCTTTGTAAACTTTACTTTTGTTGTATTGAGATGTAATCGGGCTTAATGTCCTCTGGAGCTTTGTATTGACTTGTTTTATGTAAATATAGCGGTTTCGAAGTTTTCATGTACCTTGTATACGTTTTCAAGGATTGTATATTTATGTTGCTAAACTAAAAAAAAAAGAAGAAGAGTGAAGTTGGGTTATGTTATGTTTTGGAAACAAATAGAATCCTAGGAGTGTGTCACTGCCTTGGATTTGAAGTATATTGGATTTAAGTTGTGTTTTATGGAAATAGAAAGAATGAGTTTTAATGCAGGTTGTGTGTTGGATTGAAGAGTTGGTTAGATGAAAAATAGGGGAGGTGCTGTCCAATTTTTGTAAAAATTGGGCAGCAACTTCATTTAGGGTTTAGGATACTTTAGAGTTTGAATTTTAGTGTGATGCCTTCTTGAAGAATGTAGTGCATGATTAGAGCTTTCAAACAACATAAAGTTTGCTTCAATTGGACTTAGGATGAAAAAGATATGAGAGTGAAAAGGTTTCAGCCACTGTAGTTAGATATGAAATTTTGCAGCAACTTCGTAAGGATTTTTCACCTAATTAGAGACTGATCTGGTTTTTTTGTTCTTCACAAAAAATGTAGATTATCTTTCTACTTTTAAAATGAGGTATGATTTGCAGTTATTGGAGTTAGGAATCAAAAGTTATGAGCATTTGAAGATTGCTGTTACTGTTCATGCTGCAAAATTACTGCTCCATTGGCTAGTTTTTAGGCTGAAACTTCAAGTGGGTTTTTACTCTCTTTAATGATTGAATTGATTTTTGTTATCTTCATGAAACTTGAAGATCTTCTTTTTATCTTCCCAACGAGGTATAATGTGTCATGTTTCGACTTGTGTGCTAAAAGATATGAATTTTCAAACTTTTGACATTGTGTAGGAAAACTTAATTTTGGACTGAAATTTTGAAGCAAATAATGACTCTTTTTATGGCTAAGGAGTATGGGAGCAAAATTTATGATTTTGTAAAGTCTGAAATTTTTCTACAGATCCAGATTTCATCCTTAGGCGTGGCCACGCCTAGTCTCTAAATTTCTTAAACATGCTCACGCCTAATCTTTGAATGTCCTCCTCTTACTCTTTTGCTTGTATTTTTTTTATTTGGCTTCCGATTCACTCGACTTTTGAAGCATTGGTTTTATAAGAAAAATTTCCTACCCTTTCATATAAGTTTTCGAATTTTTGGGGATCTGATTGAAGTGAGGTTCGTTTCTATCCGCCCTAGAGATATGGAATTTCCTTTTAGTTTAGGAATCGGATTTAGTTATGGGCCCTAAGCAAATTAATTTTACTTGTGGATAATTAGGGTGAATTTAGCAAGTTTTGTTCGGATGACAATAAATTAAGTTCAATTCGAGGTTTCCTTCATGGTGAGGCATCCCTCCCCCGTGAGATGCGTGTCCAGATGTCATGTAGGACGTCGGGCACGCGACCCACCGGGGAGAGATTCCAACATCAATGATGGCAATGAATAAGTTAACTCGATAATGGTGCTCAATTGAGACATCATGTGCTCGTCGACGAGATCTTCCAAGAAAATAAGGAGCATTCAAATCAGGAATTTCAACATTATGTTTTTCACAAAACATTTTAACTTCATTGAAAAGAGTTTCCCAACCAGATTCCCTAAGCTTTTGAATTAATATTTTAGTAGTGGAGACCAAACTTATTGCATTTAAGATGTCTTGAGATCTACGTTGCAAAGCTTGGCAAAGGTCATGAGTAATTCCCAAGATATTCTTCATAACATGTAAATGAGAATAAACTCAAAAGAAGTAATGGAATCATAAGCAGAATCTGCATCACCTCGTTGAGCATATTTTCCTTCTTTCGTAGTTGTTTGAAGAACATCACAAGTAGCATCATACATGCATAATAGGCTTTTGATAGAAGTCAAATGGGAACCCCATCGAGTATCTCCAGCTCGTTTCAAAGTTCCTTGTTGATTAAGTCCTTTACCTGTTTCAAGTTTATCAACATTAGCATTCAAATAATTTAAATTTATAACATAAATAAAAGATGTCCATGTTAATTAAGTCTCTTACCTGTTTCAAGCTCATCATTAGCAATTAAATATGCAATATGATCACCATGAGCTTCAATTAGTTGATCATGTCTTTTAGTAGACGAGCTGACAATATTGACAATAAATGTCAATTTTGAGAAAAATTGATGCACAGAGCTAACTTCTCTAGCTGCTGCAACTAACACCAATTGAAGACGATGAGCTAAACAATGAATGTAATATGTGAATGGACACTCTTTCAAGAATAAGGCTTGCAATCCATTCCATTCACCCCTCATATTACTCGCCCCATCATATCCTTGACCTCTAATATTACAAATATTAAGGTTATGTTGAGAAAGAACCGATGTTATCTCTTCCTTCAATGTTAAAGCCGTTGTGTTTGAGACATGAATAAGATCAAAGAATTTCTCTTGTACACAACCTTTTTTTGTCAACAAACCTCAATACTATTGACATTTGCTCTCTTTTTGACCCATCACGAGATTCATCAATGATAATACAATATTTTGCATTACCAATATCTTCTCGAATTATAGCACGTATTCTTCTTGCAAATATATAAAGTATCTCTTTTTGGACACTAGGTGAAATATATTGAGCATTACCAGGAGCATTTTCAAGCACCACATTCGCAACATTTTTATCATAGGTTGCCAAAAGTTTCACCATTTCAATAAAGTTGCCGCGATTCAATGAGTCAATGCTTTCATCATTGCCTTTAAAGGCACAACCTTGAAAAGTAAGCCATCGTACCACATCAATAGAGGTTTTGAGTCGCAACCGATTATTCATCACAATTTGAGAGCATTGCTTATTAAGGGACCTTTCTATGTGTTGAGATTGAGCCATCAAAGCATTACAAGATTTCACACAAGCATTGTGCCGTGAGTTAGGAGATTTCCCCATATGAATTAAGAATGCGCAATGTTTCCCATTTTTGACTTTCTTCCAAGCTTTGAATCCATCTACTATGAATGTGTTTGTCCTAAACCGAGCATTTGGACGATCACTAAACACATAGCAAGGCAAACAAAATGCAGCATCAATAGTATCTGAGTACTCCAACCAACTTGGGAATTGATCATACCAAGAAGGTTGAAAATGACGAAGTTGCTTTCCTGAGCCAGAAAGTTTGTATTGAGAAAGTCTAGGCTGATAAGGTCCAGCAGTTATGTAAAATCTTCGAATTTCATCACGTTGATCAATATGATAATCCCACATCTGACGTCGAAGTGTCGGATCACGTGGCAAAGAAGAAATGTCAACATTTGTTGATGGAGTATTTGTAACAAGAGTTGAATCATTGCCTTCAAGATTAGTAAATTGAATGTTTATCCCATTGTCTTCAAGATCAGTAGGTTGAAGTTGTGGTGTAGGAGATGACACATTTTCTTCACATTCAATTAAATGAATAGTTGATAGTGAAGACGATGCATTTTCTGTTGAGTGCTGAATATTTGTCTTTGGAAAATATGCATCAATCCTGTTTCTTTTTCTCATAGCTTATATCACAATTTAAATTATCATTCACCTAAATTATACATAATGCATTAAATATAAAAACATGAATTCTAATAATAAGAGTAAACTATCTTCGATCAATATTCCAAAGTCCAAACACAAGCATGTATTATGTATATTTTAAAAATAAACTAATAATTGAATTTAATTTTATCAAAGAAAAAAAAGAATACATGTTATTTTTCGTTAGTGGACCCTATAATTGAATGAAGAGAAAATTAGAGATTTGGAGGCTTCAGGCTTGCGTGTAACTAATTCATTGAAACATGGAAGTAAAATACATCAAAAGAAAGTGGTCCCTCCTTCCCTTTACTTAGGGTTTTAACTTTTACGGTTTTACCCAATTTTATAATCAAACATAAAAAGCATCTAAAATAATAAAAAAAGTAGAGAATAGAGAGTGAAAAAATTAATACCTGAGTCTTGAGATAAAAACAACCAGAACTATGAAGAAATGCAAGTCCCCTTGCAGCACCAAGAACAATTTTCATTCGAATACTCCAGGACAATTGATGGAAATGAGACCCTTCGATTTCAAAATGAACAAAGAGCTTCAGTTCCAAACCCAATATTAGATTGCATTTCAAAAGATTGAGGCATGTCCTGCTATTGTGCAACCAAGAAATCAAAAGCACAACTCCTGCAAACAACAAAAGAAACTTACTCCTGAATAAGTGATTCTCCACGCTTCCCATAGTCATGAACTCATAAACCAATAGTCGATGCTCATCTTCTAAGCAGTAACCAGTGTTAGTGTGTTTGGTGTAGTGTAGCCGTGTAGGAGTCTCGTATGGAAGAAAGTTAGAAAACAACTAGGTATATTTATTTATTTTGATGTGTTAGTGTGTAGCCGTGTAGGAGAAGCCATTGGGCTTTTGTATTTGGTGAAGGAGATTTAATGATGGGTTATAGATCAAAACAAAAACTTTAAGCCTATAATTAACATGAACCCAATTTTGTTAAAATAAAAATGTAACAGGCCTCTCTTTTATATTATGGATGAAAAAATAATTTTTATGGATTTCTTATATTGTAAATATTATGAATGGATATTTTATATAATTAGACTAAAAAAATAATTTTTATAAATTTACTATATATATATATATATAGCCCCTGCTAGCCCCCCTGGATCCATCCCTGCCTGTGATATCCTAAGTCCTTTGGAAGAATAAAGCAGTAAAACTGTCAGGACCAGGGGCTTTGGAGGGGTTTCATACTAAAAACGACTTATTTGACATCCTCACGAGTAATAGGCCACATCAACTGTTCCAAAATGCTAGGTTGAACATAAGCCTCCATTAAAGTGATCATATTAGGACTTGGCAAGGAAGACGAATCTTCACCATCAATTCTGCTAAATGTGTCCTAGCTAACTCCTGTAATTTGGGTTGAGAAGAGTAAGTATGCCCTCTATTATCGCTAAGGATTGAAATAATATTCGTATTACGACGATTCAATAGGGAAGCTTAAAAAAACTTGGAATTAGTATCCCCTTCCTTCAGCCAGTTTAATCGGGCCTTTTAGTGAAGAATGGATTTTTGAAGTTGTAAGGTTTCCATGTAATTGCGAAGGCAGTAGCTTTTCAAAGTACAGATGAAAACGTTATAGGGATCGTGGTAGCAAGCATTTTTAGCGATCAAGAGTCTCTCCCTTAAGTTAGTTGTATCTAGATACCGCTAAGATAGGAAACTTTTCAGTTCAACCTTCACCTTCTTCAATTTATGCATTAATTGGAAGGATTTGTAAACAACCACATTAATTGACCAGCACCTATCCATCAAGTCACTAAATCCCTCCATCTCAGTGAGCCCATTAGAGAAACAAAATGGGGCAGCAGGTCTTGGGCTTTCTTCCAATCTCTGGATCAACTTGAAGGAGTGATCAGAGAGGAGATTGTCCCCAAAATACATATATGAGTGGGAGAAATGACCCAACCAAGCCGAATTAACAAGAGCTAGATCCGACCTTTTCTAAATGAGAAAATCCCCCTATTGGTTATTCGATCAAGTTAGCTTTCGACCTGAGGCCTTCAAATCCCCCAAATCCATCACAGAAAGGGAAGAGGAGAGTTCCTTCATTAACCTAGTATTAAATAATCTCTCCCTTCAATTTCAGCTGAGGAGAGAGAATAGTTAAAGTTTTCGACAACCAACCAAGGTTTATCCACGGTATGCTCCATCTGACAGAGGTCTGACCATAGTTTCTGTCGTTGAAACCAAAAATTAGAGGCATAAATGATAGTTAAAAAAAACCTCTTATCCGAACCCAAATGACAGTGAAGATGTATAAGTTGATCAGAAGAGTCCAAAACTTGAACTGCTAGAAGAACACAGTTATATAAACAGATTATCCGACCATTATAATGAGAAGAGTGGTTGGAGATTATCTCCCAGTTAGGTCCCAAAATTTTTCCCCCGAATAGGGAGGAGGGGGTCTTTTATTTTAGTTTCCAATATCCCTATCAACCACGATTTGTGTTCCCGTATCATTTCCTGGACCAAAACTTTTTTCGCATGATCATTTAACCCACCAATATTCCAGATAATAACAATCATGATTGGGGAGAGGAATCCCCATATTTTCTGTTTTTCTTACACCTTCTGCTCGACTGTCGTTATGGAGGTTGCACACTGAAATCCCCAGGGATAGCTGGGGAATTATCCTCCTCTGTCAATGAATTACATTCTAGCGCAAGAGAGGGATGAGGGTCTTTAATTGGAGACAAACCAGCTTCAGGTACCGAACAGGGAGCCAAAGGGATAGAAGTCATGCCACAAGTGTGTGGAGGAGCAGGGGAGGCAATATTCTGGCGTACAACACACTAAACATGAGAAAGATCCGTTGGTGGTAATGCAATGCCCTGCAAATCAGACCTCCCATCATCGCCCACCACGTTACCATAAACGTCCACCATATTATCACAAACCTTCTCGTCAATTATGGAGTTAAGAAGAGGAGTTGAAGCCTCAATATCCCTAATGATTGCCTTAGGAAACCTCGGGCGTCTCCACCTATGCCACAAGGCTCTCCACAAGATCAACACCGACCACATGCAATTGGGGACTACTTACAGGCTGGCCTCCCAACCCAACATCAACCCCGTACTTATCATGTTGGGCACTAGTATCCGACACATATTTAACCTCAGAATTAAGATTAGAATGCCAACCAGATAACAACATACGACTAGTAGGAACCCATTGCCTAGTTGAAACATTGGGCTTCCTAGGGTAGCTGATAGGGATAACCATTTTTTCCACTCTACCTTTATCATCCAACCAAAGGATAGGGAGACCGTCAAGCAATGTAGTCGTTTTAGGGATTTTGATACACATTTTTGCATATCCAATACACTTCATCGAAGCTGTCTGAGAGTCCATACATATAGGGGTGTCCAAGAGCACTTCCCACATGGCTTAAGCCAGAAATGGTCCAATATTCCAACAGTAGGTTGTGGAAGTGAACCCACATAGGAATAACATCTATGAGACTTCGATCCAAGTCTAATCTCGGTCTCCATTTATGAAGAAACAACGGTTGATCACCAAAATGCCATAACCAAGCTCAACAATGTCAAACAGGTTAGAATCAACATAAAATCTGAACAAAAAGGTACCGTCCTCTCGAAGCCGGAGGAGTGGATGAAGCCACCATGGAGCCAGATCTAGGATTCTGACCAGTGAGAGGGTAGTCTAGTGTCGCCAAAAAAGAGAGGGGATGTGGAGTCAAGGGTGTCAAGGTTGATTAACTTACATGCAAGAAATTACCAATTTCTTTTATTATAATTATCTACCAACTTTAATGAAGAAATTAATCTCAAATTAACATATTTGTAAGCAAACGTGATCCGTGTATAAGGTTCTTGTTTTGCGGCGGTGAGGGATCATTAACGTAAACAATCTTCTTTATGTAACTTTTTACAAGAAGATTATTTTCGTAATTCGAATCTATAATCTTATGATCACAAAAGAACAAATATTCAAATTAGCGTATTTGGATTGAATTAACAAATTATGCTGTCCAAGAAATACTGAATCGTTTCAACTTTAGTATTAACCATGTAACAAAGATATTTTTGCTCCTCAGTGTCGGTGGCTGAAGTGACTTGGCAGTTGATCAGCGGAGAAACATTCCCAACAAGAAACAAGCAAACAGTTGTGTCTTACTCAGTTAAATACCGTTGCAACTCACAATCAATAATCCTAGTCAGTTACATACCGTTGCAACTCACAATCAATAATCCACAGAGAAAACCGTACCCGCCAGTTATTTATTAACAGGGCAATGGGAAACTGCCATGGCCACCAGCGCAAGAGCCGTTTTGGGGCGAAGAACGGCTCCAATGAAACTGAAGCTCCACCCTCTAAGTTTGGATTTGGGGATCACCCCACCACAGCTCCGAGCGATCCAAAGATCTCCATGGCTACAACATTGCCTTATGCTCATGTCGACTCCAGCTTGCGAGCACTTGCTGGCCAAGCTGAGGGTTTTGGTCGCTTCGCAATTGGGGGCCTCCATGGTGCGCTTTACCATGTCACCACCTTAACTGGTCAGCTTTTTATCCTGTGTTTCTTGATTTGATGGCTTAATTTGGTTGAAGCTGTGATCTATTGTTCTTCTGTTGCTTATTGTTGATGTTGTTCTTGCGAGTAGAGCCACTTGTGATTTTAAATTTGGAGAATTAATAGATGAAGTTAGCAGCTAAATGTTGGCGTGGCTTAATACCCTCCTTTAAGGTTAATGTCAATTTTTGGTGTGCCTGTAGATGATGGACCCGGATCACTGAGGGATGGATGTCGGAAACAGGAGCCGCTTTGGATTGTGTTTGAAGTATCGGGTACCATTCATCTTCAGTCCCAGTTGAATGTTTCATCTTATAAGACCATTGATGGTCGAGGTCAAAGAATAAAGCTCACAGGGAAGGGATTGAGGCTGAAGGAATGTGAGCATGTAATTATTTGCAATCTAGAGTTTGAAGGTGGTAGAGGGTCTGATGTTGATTGTATTCAGATCAAGCCAAAGTCGAAGCACATTTGGATCGATCGTTGCAACCTCCGGGATTTTAAGGATGGGTTGATAGACATCACAAGAGAGAGTACAGATATTACTATATCCAGGTGTTATGACTTATGAATCTCCATATAGAGGAGCTTTGTTTCTGATTTAGTACTTCATCTGATTGGTTTCTTGCCATTATTCAGGTGTCACTTTTCACAGCATAACAAGACAATTCTGATTGGAGCAGACTCTTCCCACATTGTTGACAGATGTATACGAGTAACCATTCACCATTGTTTCTTTGATGGCACGGGGCAGCGACATCCTCGAGTCCGATTTGCGAAAGTGCATCTCTACAATAATTATACCAGAAACTGGGGAATTTATGCTGTTTGTGCTAGTGTAGAAGCACAGGTAACAAACACTTAAATTGTTGAAAATATCAGGTTCAACAACTTTCGGGACGATTTCAATCTTACTGTTTTGATTCAGATATACTCGCAATGCAACATATATGAAGCTGGGCAGAAGAAAAATGCATTCAAGTATCTACCTGAGAAGGTAAGTCTGTTTCATTTCCTTCACCAATGCCTGGAAAATTTAATAGCATTTGGTTGATTTGCATCAAGAACTTGGATGTTTAAGGACGATAACAGTTCAACTGAAGTAAGTTCATACATATTGCTCTTTTATATGTCATTTAATTGATGTATCTATCTTTGAGCCTAAACGACGTGGAAGTTTAATCAACTTATCATACCAGGAAGCACAAAACCATCTGATTAACCTGATTACTGGAAAAATGGCAAGGTCTCTGCAGGTTGAACCTAGCTGAGTTTCTAGTTCTTCTGGCACTGGCCATTTTGATCACAATGAGGCAGCACGCATGTTTTCTGATGGACATTATTAAAGGCTTAATCTTCTTATCTCTTCACATGTTCTCTATGTTTGCCAAGTACCCGTTTCAGCTACTTAATATCTACACCAGAATTAATATCTACATCAGAAATCATATGCTTGCAGTCTAATTGACTACCTAATTTCTCCTGTTAAGTGTTCATCTTTTAATGTCCAATGAGTGGTCAAAACGTAGTCTCACGACCTTACTGATTCTGTTTTATGAAAAACATTGTAATATACCTTTCATTACTTGAATAAGCCGGTAAATGAGATCTTCATCTTGACATGTATGACCAGCTTGGGAGTCTTAACTCATTCTGCTTCAATTACTTGTCTGTTTTATTATTCATATTCTCCATAAAAGATCTGGGACAACTTGGAACTTTGAAGCACACTTAGTCTCAACAGTTCATTTCTTTTGCCGGTGTTTCAGGCAGCTGATAAGGAGGAAGCAAGGTGTGGATACATAAGGTCCGAGGGAGACTTGTTTGAGACTGGAACAGAAGCTGAGTTAATATCCCAGGAAGATGATCACTGTATGTTTCATCCCAGTGAATTCTATCCCACTTGGACCGTACAGGCTCCTTCAGATGCTCTTAAGCAGGTTCTTCAGCACTGCACAGGTTGGCAATGTGTTCCAAGGCCAGCTGACCAGACATTAGCTCCACGGTAGTTTTCATGTCAACTATATTTATGTCTACATTGGAGTAATGCTGCGGAAGCTGGTCATAATGTCAAGATTAATTATTCAATAAAGCACTTATTGTTAGTGCACGTAAAGATCATATTAATAATTATGAAAGATGAGTATGGTAAATCGAACAATTGGGATTGCACCGAAACAAAGTGTAGAATAATAAGGACTAACCTTAATGCGGAAGTATCAGATCGATTTGTTTCGTTTTACGGTTGGCTACTAGAGTCACCGATTAATCCACGCCCCAAACTCAAATCCTTTGATAGTGTGATTCACGTGAATGAAGAAGAATGAAGAAGAATGTCTATCTTCTAAGAAAGAGAGAAAAATAACCAAAACCTATTTGGTTTCTAATATTTTTGTTGTCTTAAGAAAGATACCCTTTCACAAGCCAACTTCCTCTTTTTATATTAGAGAAAAACAAACTGAAGGGGTGTCATATATATGTGGCTGTTCATATAACTGCCAACAACTCCCACTCGGCCACATAAGCCACGAGTTACATCGTCTCTCTAAAATTTCACGTGTCATACTGAGAATGGGACGTGCGACCATTAAAGAACTAGTAGTGTTATATTAAGTCATCATCTTACTAACATAACATTTTCATATAGTCATGATACCCCAAATCATCCAAAATATCATCAAACGCTTACACTGTCCCTTTATGCTCATAGATATATCATATGATTATCCACCTAGTATAATCGCCCGGGCTGATATGGTGATAAAGGAAAAAGATTCTTCCTTAGACACTCATAATAATCCATCTTAGCTTAACTGCTTTCCTAACGTGCTCCGTTGGACTGTATACATCTTAGCCCTTGGAAAAACACACTAAAGTAGCAACACCAAGCCTTGACTTCATATTATAGTTCTAAGTCGAAAGGTTTCATTCGATTAGATGGGATCATACAGTGACAGAGAAAGGGATTTAATTGTCACTCCACAAGAGGGTCGTTATAGCACACACAGTATGAAATGTGTGTCATAGCATAGCTCCCACTAAGTTGGGCATGTCACTTTTTATGCTATGCAAATCTTGAATCTAGCTTTACTTAAAAACTAATCCGAGCCACTAGATTAACATACCTAATGCTAATCTTGACACTCGAAATTTGACTTTAAGGCTTCAATGTGAAATCTGAATCTTTCACATCTGACTCATCAGAGTCTCATCTTAGACTTACTAAGGTGACTATTCAAAAATAAAAACTTATCATGCATACTACACAAGTATGAAGATAACACACTATTACATACACTCAATATTAATATTGTGAAGTCTCATCCTACCCGCCACTTAAGCGTTAGGATGATTACCTGTATGACAAGGTTAATCAGAAGCCTAGTGTGTGGTGACATTACAATGTGCCTTATCATGTAATTGCGTACTAATGAACATTTGAGAAATAAACTTTTATTAAACAAAAACGTTACAATTGAAAATATGTCCATTACACAACAAAATATAACCCAATGGAAAAACTAAACCCTATGTAAACCTAAACTCATCACTTGAGCCTTAAACGAATCTCGAGGAATAGGTTTCGTTAAGGGATCAGCTACCATCTTGTTAGTAGATATATACTTTATAGCAACCTCTTTATTTTTTATGGCGTCTCTTACAAAATGATAACGCCTTTTGATATGCTTAGATTTTCTATGAAACTTCGGATCTTTAGCAAATTGTATGGCTGCAGTGTTGTCACATAACATTTCAACAGGATCATTAACTTTAGGAGTAAGATTAAGATCCTGGAGAAAACTTCTCAACCATATTGCTTCCTGAGAAGCAAGACAACAAGCAACGTATTCTGCTTCCATTGTTGATAATGATATACAGTCTTGCTTCTTGCTGCATCAAGATATGGCTCCTCCTCCCAAGGTGAAAACATATCCTGAGGTTGACCTAGACTCATCCGGGTCACCACCCCAATCGGCATCCGAATATCCCCTTAACCTTAAATCCCCGCCTTGATAGCAAAGGACCAGGTCTAAAGTACCACGAAGGTAACAAAAAATTCTTTTGACTGCTTACCAATGAGCAGGTCCTGGGTTGCTTTGGTAACGACTTACCAAACTAACTGCAAAGCAAATGTCAGGCCATGTACACAACATAGCATACATTAAGCTTCTTATGGCACTAGCATAGGGAACATTACTCATTTTTTTCTTTTTCCTTCTCTGTTTTAGGGCATTGATCAAGACTCAAGGTAAGACCCTTTTCAACTGGAGTGTCTACGGGTTTGGAGTAATGCATTCGAAAACGTTCTAAGATTTTATTTATATACGCTTCCTGACTTAAACCAAGAAGCTTCTTGGGACGATTTCTAGTTATTTTCACACCTAGGACATACTTAGCTTCACCCATGTCCTTCATATCAAAGACAGAGGACAACCACTCTTTAGTGGTCTTGGGCATCTCCATATTATTTCCGGCTAGTAATATGTCATCAACATACAAAGTGAGAAACAAAATTTCACTTGTTGTTCTCTTGACATACACACAATGGTCTTCTGAAACCATGACTAAGCCAAAAGAAGTAATGGCTTCATGGAATCTGAAATACCACGATCTGGAAGACTGTTTGAGACCATATATGGATTTTTTAAGACGACACACTTTGTCTTCCTGACCTTTTGATACGAAACCAATAGGTTGATTCATATAAATCTCTTCCTCAAGGTTACCATTGAGGAAAGCAGTCTTAACATCCATTTGAAACAACTCTAAGTCCAAATGGGCAACCAGAGCCAGAAGTAAGCGAATAGAGGCAAATCTCACCACGGGAGAAAATGTCTCTTCATAGTCTATACCCTCTATTTGGGTATAGCCTTTCGCTACCAAACGGGCCTTGAACTTGTCGATGGTTCCATCCGCCTTACGTTTTATCTTGAAAACCCACTTGTTTCCAATTGACTTTCTTTGGATCGGAAGATCAACTAGTTCCCAAACCTGATTTCGTGTCATTGAGTCCATTTCATCCCTCATGGCATCCATCCACTCTGTGTGGTTAGGTGAATCAATAGCTTCTTGAAAAGAGGTTGGTTCGTCGATTTCCAAAGGAGTACAAAGGAAGATTTCCTCTTCGATTTGAAAATATCTTCGAGGAATTCTTCTACGCTCACTTCTTCGGAGTCTAGGACCTACATTTGTCTGCCCTGATTCAGGATCTCTCCCCTATCTCTTGGAGATGTGGGTTTCGGATCATGATGAGAACCACTCCCACTATCCCCTTGAGATGTGAGATTTGGAACATGTAGACTATTCATAGGTTCGTGGTTTAGAGATGGAAGACGGACCTCATTCTCAAATTGGTTCTCTAGGGCAGAAATAATCTCGGTGACTTGGCGAGTAACTAAATTCTCCCCCTCACCGATAGTATCCAGTTGTAACTCATACAAATCTAGGTCCTTTTTTTATTTCACCTATGCTTGGGAACTCATCCTCAAGAAACTCCACATTGCGGGAAGCAACTTCCGTCATGCTACCATTCAGGTGCTCACCATACATAACATACCCTTTAGAATGTTCGGGGTATCTTATAAACACCATTTTAGTGGCTCTTGGACCAAATTTCCCATGTTTATGAGTTGGGTTGTGTATATAACCAGCCGAACCCCATGGGCGTAAATGATCTAAAGAGGGCTTTCTTCCATTCCATAACTCATATGGAGTGGCGGGTATACTTTTACTTGGCACACGGTTAAGAATATAAGTTGCCATGAGCAACGCATAATTGGAAGACGAGCATGTGCCATCATTGACCTGACCATGTCAAGCAATGTTCGATTCCTACGCTCCGCAACACCGTTTTGTTGTGGAGTTCGAGGAATTGTTAGCTGTCTTATTATACCCTTTTTCTCACAAAAGTCCTTGAACATATCAGATAGATATTCTCGACCACGATCAGTCCGAAGAGTTTTAACTCTTCTTTCCAATTGCGTCTCAACTTCAGTTACAAAACGTTTAAATACATCAAGCGCTTCATAACGATGAGCTAAAAGATACACATATCCATAGCGAGAATAATCATCAATTAAAGTGAGAAAATATATAGCTCCATGACGTGCTTTAACATTCATAGGTCCACAAATATCAGAGTGAATAAGCTATAAAGGTTTAGACACCCTTAAAGCCTTACCAAAAGGTTTCGCGGTTGCTTTATCAGCTAAACATGACTCACATCTAGGCAACTTAACCTTAGTAAGTCGGTCTAAAAGACCTTCTTTAGCTAGCCGACTCAATCTATCTTGGCCAATATGACCAAGTCTAGCATGCCATTTAACAGATTCAGAATCAGGATCAAAATATGAATCATAGACAGAAGATGAATTATCATAACAAGCATCCAAATCAAGAATTAGAAAATCATTTTTCAATGTAGCATGGCCAAAAATATTGCCATTATACATAATATCCAATCCATTGTGATTAGAACTAAAAACGAATCTTGATTTCATTAAAGTTACAAGAGACACAAGGCAACATCGCACCCCGGGTGCATAGAGAGCATCATGAAGGAGCAAAGTATGTCCTCCACGTAACTTGAGCTTATATGTCCCTATTCCTAGGACATCTTCTTCACTGCCGTTTCCTAACATGACAGTTTGTGAACCCACCGGATACCGATGAAAGTCCACATAGCCAGCTCGATCCCGAACTATGTGCTTGCTTGCTCCCGTATCTACAATCCAATTAGGAAGAGAATTAGCAACTAATGCATGAGAACAAACATACAAATCAGGAGTTATAGATAAGAAAGGTACCTTCTTAGGTTCAGGACAATCCCGAGCAAAATGACCTTTCTTTCCACAATTATAGCATTTCACACGTGCCATGTTTTTCTCTCCTTGGCCCATAGCGTTGTGCTTCTTGACAATATGACCTTTTGGTCCATTCCTTTGAGAAGGCCGAAAACCTTTTCTTTTACCTCGTTTGGCATTGTTGCCCTTTGGTCCTTTGCCTTTAGCAACAAGAGCCACATTGGAGGAGTCAGATGCTTTTAAGCGATCCTCCTCCATTTCGAGGTGCCTAGTAATCTCTGAAAGAGTTTTGATATTTTCATTATATGTCAAAACAAGTTTCACATTCTTTCAGTGCTCAGTATGATCTGGAAGAGCCCGAATCACATTCAGGACTTGCTCCTCTTCAGAGATAGCCCGGCCAGCTGCCTTAAGATCACAAACCATTGCATTCATGGTTCGTAAATGTTCAGCCATAGTACGAGTCGTATTAATCTCGTAGTTCATCCACTTAAGGTGCAAAGCACGAAGCCTTGTAGCGGATGTTTGACCAAATGTGATCTTAAGTTTGTCCCACATGTCCTTAGCAGTGGGACAATCCTCAAATTCTCCAATTAGATCATCATGCATGAAATACAACATAGTATAACATGTTTTACGATCCTTTTTGGACCAATCTGCATAAACCTTTAAGGATGCTTGATATTGCTCACTAGCAGTATCAATATCGTTTCCATCTTTGTCCTTGATTGAAGGCGCAGTCATTATTATGGTCAAATGTTCGAGCAATTCTCGTTCATTTAGAAGATACTGAATCTTCCTTTGCCACATATCATAATTGGACCTATTCAATTTTTCAGTGGATGACAAATCAACTATCAAGATTTTAGTTGTCATATCTACAAGTATATATAAACATGATATAAGGCACATATCTGAATAATTAAATTATCAAAAATATCATCATTCATATCATAAGATCGAAAATTTCACTAAGCTCATAATCATTACTTATGACATAAATTATAATATTTTTTAATTAATTATTCACATGAAACATATTCAAAACAAATGTATATATTTATATATATTTCATATGTTAAACCAATTAACATAACCAATTTCTATGAAAAACATATTAATTAATTTTATGTTACTTTTACATAAAACAAATTTATATAAGGTTAATTAAATTTATATAATTTAATTAACGTATTTTAATTGACATATCACAAAGATGTCAAAAAACTTACACGTAAAACTAATTTACATACAAAATTATATAAAACTTATTTATATAAAATTATTTGAAATATAATACAAAATTACCCATAAAACATATTTATGAAATATTTTAAAATATATTATATGAAAACACATTCATAAATTTATATTTTAAAACATTAGTGATTATATCACAAAAAAATAAAACCGTTTCTCACAAACAGTACAAGCAAATAAAAAATTTTAATTTCTATAAAGGTATATACGTTTTCGGTTTCCTATCAAAACGTTTTACACTTTTGCTACTATCCATGAACGTTTACTAAATAACAGTTAACGACAAATCGCTTGAAACAAATCAACAAAGAAAAATTGAGAAGTTTCATGATTTCCAATGAAGTCATTTATCGCATTAAATGCGTGCATGCTTATGATAAAACCAAGCATGTTTTAGTTTTATGCATAAACAACGTGTTTGCTTGTTCTATTTCTAGATCTGCGTGGATATGCCTTTGCACAAATACCGAAACGCAAAACAAACACAAAAGATCACTATATATAAAGCCTTTAATGGACACTCTCATGCATTTAATGGACACTCTTATCACCATACGAACACATCATCAAGGTAGACAAACATTTCCTTGCTTTGAACCGATGGTATATAAAGAGTGCTTTAAAGAAGAAGGAACAAAGTTTTTTTCTCGGTTTCCGTGTTATGCACAAGTGTTATCTGGTTATTCATGTCCTCATCCACACTTTTCAAGCACATGATCTTTTCTTTCACATACTAAAGATACTTATATCATCATGCACGAAAACCGAAAACCAAGACCTTCTCTTATTCTTCATACATATCCTCACTTAGTTCACGTAATCAACTTACTTTTGTTAAAAACATTTAATGCATGTACTGTACATTACTGTTATGAACAACATTTGTCAAAAAACAAATATTGTTTTTTCGGTGGATAACTGTGTATAACATGACAAAATTATAAATGCATTTACTGTACATATAACCATCAGTCTTATTTGCATTCTTATGTTCATACCTGGATATAACATGAAACGAAAACTTCTGATTTTGTAAACAAATTTTCAATGTAAATCTACTAAGAAGATACGAACATAACAGAATATGCAAATCAACGGAAAACGTAAAACTTGGCTATAATACCAATGTAGAATAATAAGGACTAACCTTAATGCGGAAATATCATATCGATTTGTTTCGTTTTACGGTTAACTACTAGAGTCACCGATTAATCCACGCCCCAAATTCAAATCCTTTGATAGTGTGATTCACGTGAATGAAGAAGAATGTCTATCTTATAAGAAAGAGAGAAAAATAACCAAAACCTATTTAGTTTTTAATATTTTTGTTGTCTTAAGAAAGATACCCTTTCACAAGCCAACTTCCTCGTTTTATATTAGAGAAAAACAAACTGAAGGGGTGTCATATATATGTGGCTGTTCTTATTAGAGAAAAACAAACTGAAGGGGTGTCATATATATGTGGCTGTTCATATAACTGCCAACACAAAGGGCACACTAAAGTTGGGAACAAAAGATCTTGCTTTCGGGTTGAAGCACCAAGTTTCCGTTAGAATGCTCTAACCTTGTACTAAGTAATTTTGTCCATATATTTATGTGGACTTCACATAAATGTGTGGATAAGATCTAATAAAAAAGATAGAAATTAGTTAACAAAATGGAGGATCAATTCCGTGCTCCTGCATGAATTTTGGTATTCCACGTTGAATCTAGTGGCAATGAATTTGCTTGTCTACGTAAATGAGTTAAAGAGCCACCACTTTCTAAATAAACTACCCCTTGGTCGAGATAGTGAAGTTACAATTTTGATGTAAATGGCTTTTGGTTCTTCGTCACTAAAAGGTCCTCAAAAATAGATTTGAAAACAAAACACCTTTAGACAATTTCTTGAGTCAGGTGATGAGAATATAGAAGTGTTCAACTGTTTCATTCTTAAGTTCTTCGTTATGTGTGGAAATTGTGTGATTTGATTAAGTTCACTTGATAAAAAATGATGACTCAAAACCGAGCCAAGGCTTTTGGAAGAAGACTATTGCCACAATATTCCATTCAACTTAAACATAGATCATATGATAAGCATAGTAAAGTTGTTAACTCTCTATTAAGAATGTAAGATTGTATGAGTAAAAAGACTTTCAAAAGATCACAGCTAAGGTGAACCTTTTGTTTTGGTTCTTCCTATTTTAAAAATTATGAAAATTATAAAATGTATGTTTTATTTTCTATTTCTATTTAATTTACAATCAATTAAATATATTATTCAATATATTAATTTTAATAAAATTATGAATAATTTAATTCCACTTAATAATTTATTTAATTTAATTAAATAATTATTGATAAATATAATTAAATTTAAAATATCTTCAAATTTTATAAATTTCAAACAAATTTTGATTTAATAATTAAAATGAATATTAATTTATAAATAAATATTAACTTTTAAAATATTATTTTATAAAATAAAATAATTTTATTAATAATTGTTAATAAATATTATATAAGTGATTAAAATAAATTTATTTAATTAAAAATAAGTTATCTTTAAATTTTATTTAATATGTAATTATTACCGGTGATAAAATTATAACTGAATTAATATTAACAACCAAACAACTTTGTTTTGTTTGAAAGAAAACAGTAATTGAAAATAGAAAATTAAAACTAAAAATCACAAGAGAAAAATAGAAGTAGAACAAAACGACCCATAAATTATTTGTATTATTAAATTCAGATTAGTTACTCATGGAAGCCTAGCTACTCTGCTTGTAAATGGCGTCCTACGGGTCGAACCTTTCAAACGAGTTGGCAGGATGAGCTTTTAAACTCTACTAATTTAGGGTCTCTAGAGGTAGATTTTAGAAATGAGGTACTTGGTTCAAAAGGGAGAGAATGTTATACTAATTGAGGAGAAAGTCAACCTAAAGGACTCTGACGTAAAAAGGAGCCAGAACGCAAATAATGGAAATGAATTACTTAACTGAGGACTCCAACCTCAGATGTTGGAGTAACTCTAAATGGTGGTGCGATTAACTTTTTGGATCAACAGGAAATGAAAGGGCATCCAGGCACGCTGAAGTCCAATACAGACATTGTGGCAAATTTGACAAATGAATTAGAAATTGCAAAGTCCTTTGAGGAGAGGACATAATCAGTCGAACAGATAATGATGGTATAATATGCTGAGGATTGCGTGAAAAATATGAGAACTAGTGAGCATAATGAGGAGTATTCTCTTCTGGCCAGCACCTACTTGCGACATTCTGATATGGTAGCAGAGTAATGTGATTCTCTGTCAGATGCAACATAGCATTGAAATCCCGGGAGACTTTACTGTGCAGTCCAAGATTGCAAAAAGAAAATCTACAAGGAAGAGGAAACAAAACCCGAAATACAAGGTCATTTCTAAACTCCTAGCTGAGAGACTCAAGATAGCCATTTCTAGCATCATCAATCCTATCTAAGGGCCCTTCATTTCAGAACAGAATATCAAGGATAATATTCTTCTTTTGCAAGAACTGATGAAGGATTATAATTCAGGCAAAAGACTCAAAAGTTGCTTAATTAAACTGGATCTTTTAAGGCTATTGACACTGTTAAGTCAAAAATTCATCCGCATTTGTCTTGAGGCTCTAAAGTTACAAACCCAGTTTATTGGTTGGATCATGGCATGTATTCAATCTCCTTCTGTGAGTATTCTGGTGAATGGGGCTTTTACTAAAACTTTTAAAATTGCAACAGGTATTTGTCAAGGAGATCCATTATCTCCTTACTTATTTACTCTTGTTATGAAAGGATTTTCTAGATTGACAAGTAGGATGATATATTGCAATAAGAGCAATTCCATTATAAGTGTTCTTCTCTTAACCTTAGTCACCTTATGTATGCCTATGATCTTCTGATTCTTTGTGGAACTGTTGAGCACTCTATTTCTATGATGATGCATGCCTTGAGATTATTTGTTGATTGGTCGAGTTTAAAGCATAACCTAAGAAAAGTCGTATATACTTTTCTGCTGATGTGAGAAATAGTACAAAAATCCAGACTTTGGTTGGGTTTAATGTTCAGGCTGCTACATTTTGTTATTTTGGGGTCCCAGTATCTTTTTCAAACCCTAAGCTTTATGACTGTTTACCCCTTTTTGAAAGGATCAATTCAAGAGTGAATGCTTGGAAAATTAGGTTTCTCTGTTATGCTGCTAGGGTAACACTTATCATCTCAATATTAAGTAGCCTACATATTTACTAGTGTTCTCATATAGCCTTACCTAGAAAGGTGATTAAGGAGGTTGATAGAATATTGAAAGGTTTCCTATGGTCAGGTCGAACTGAGAATGTTAAGAATGCCAAGATAAAATGGAGTGAAGTGGTTATCCCGGAGAGTGTTGGAGGATTAGGGATCCTTTCTATTTCTACCATGCAAAAAGTCTTAATGTGTAAAGGACTGTGGAGGTTATACATTAACCACAATGCTCTCTGGGTCAAGTGAATTTATGAGCATCACCTTAAACATGTGAATTTTTGGCAAGCTTCTTGTTCTCGAGAGTTCTGTTGGATCCTTATCCAAATGATGAAGCTAAAAGATTTGGTTTACCCACATATTAAACACAAGATTAGCAATGGTGAAAGAACCTGACTTTGGTATGATAACTATAAGGATGCAAGCCCCCTCATCCGAAATACATATGTACTTCTCTTGAGAAACTTCATATTAAAGTATCCTCTTTGATTAATAATGGGACATGGAGAAGGGATTTTATAGGATTTGATTCTTTGGCCCAGTTCTTGTCCAATTCCCCTAATTGGACAATGAGTTAATGGTGGATTCAATCATCTAGACTCTTGATCTAAGCAGCAAATTCTCAAACAAATCATGCCATCAGTTGCTAAGAAAGGGCTTACAGGTGGTATCTTGGTCCTCTCGCTATGACAAAACACTTTTCAATCGAAAACAACTTTTATTTGTTGACTTGTGATTAAAAACATGTTAAAGACTAAATGTAACATCCCGTTACTGATGTGATGGGCATATCGGTAGATTGGGACGGGTTAAGATTTCATACTGCATTCTATTGATTAACCATTCATTGACCTCTAATTATAGAGGAATGAGTTACTTGCACATACATTTATAGGTACATGCATTCATGGTTTTTTTTTTTTCCGGCATTTATTGTGAACATGAATTGGTTGGATTGTGATTTGATTGAGAAATTAGGAATAATTGGGTTTGAATAATTGATTTAGAATGGTTTAAGGGCCCATAGGAAATTTTCTAGAAATTCGGGAGAAAATGTCCAGGCCGGAAATTTTTAAGTGACAGACCAGTTGATCGTATGGTACCGAAATAATTGTCCAATGGCAATGAAAAATTAGATTTATGCTGTTAGGAATAAAAATGTTGAGCCATTGGAATTTAGAGACTGAAATTTAAAGAATTTGGGGGTCTATGTCTTATGAGCTTTAGGTTAAAAATCAACCTTTATATATCTTAGGTTTTAAATTTTGGCATTTATTCACCTCCTTCAGCCTAGGGCAAATTTTCCCTTTTTCCTTCTTTGGTGATTTCCGATTCCCTCCTTTTGGTGTGATCCTTCGATCGTTGCTTATTGCTCCCTCTCTTTGTGCAAGCCTAGCTTGATCCTTGAGGAAGATGAAGATTGTTGAGTTTTGAGGGTGAGAATCGTGGGTGTTAGACGTGGGAGAAATTTATGAGATTTGAAGATTTCAAAGCTTGATTTGGTAGGTGATTGGTTTTAATGTTGTTATTTATTGAGTTTGATGCATTTATGGTATTTATTGTGAAAGATTGGGTAGTTTAGAGTGAGTTATTACTGGTTTTAGTGAGAGAATGGTGAAAAAGTCGATCGGAGAAGACGATGGAGCCCGCATGTCGTGACGTCTGAGAAGCGGCCTCGCCGTGACGAGTAAATGAGTACTTTCGCCATGACGAAGCAGGCGAGAGATATCATGCGAGCGATAATTCTACGCGACGAGCCTTTTCCTCTACGTCGCGACGAGTCTTAGGAAGGTGTTCGCTGCGGCGAGCGACCCTTTGTACACCGCGGCGAGGGATTTAAGGTCGCGGTGAGGATCAAATTTTTGAATAGATGTGTTTTAATTTATGGAGCATAACTGATGGTGTAGACCTCCAATTGAGGTGATTCTTGATTCGTTATGAACTAGAGAAAGAGGTCTACAATTGAGGAAAAGAATGAAAGTTAGAATTTAATTTAGTATGGTCTCATTCTTAGAGAAAAAATCGATTATAGTTCCTATTGCAACCTAAGAATTGTATTATGATAATTGGAGTTTGCATAGGGGTCTTCAATGGATGGTTCTGACCTAATGAATAGGTTTTCTTGGGAATTACTATAGGGTGTATGATATGATGAATTGAACTGAATTTTAGGAATGAAATAAATCATTATTGATCAATTGAGTGAAGAGTTAGATTTGAGCATAAGATAGCAAAATTGGGTTTTGGCGCCGAAAAATCATGAACATGCATCGTACATATTTTCATTAAGACATATGCATCATTGAATTGTTTTGACTGAACATCTAGTAATGGGAAATTATTTAACTGTTATAGAGGCACCGTTGGATCGTCATTCCACGGATATTGCTGGGACTTCCAGGCTGTAGCTCGAAAGTTACAGGTGAGTAACCTAGTTGGTTCCTCAATTTCTGATTGTTAAATGCTCCGTGAGAATTGTTTGCGAATGTGAATTGTATGATTACGGGAATGGTTAGGATCGAAATGCATGTTTTGGATAAATTGGGTTTGACTGCTACGTGATTCTGAGAAATTGTGACAAATGGGCTTTTATAGCCATATGATTGTGAATGATTGAGCATTTGCATTTCATGCATAAATGCATGAACAGATAATGAACGTTGTGACCAGAGTCGCCACTAATACTGAAAGGAGCCTTGAGCTCGAACACTGTCACTGAACCGGGCCTCGAGCTCGAGGGGAGTTAGTGCATCCTGCATGAGGGCTCTCCTACTCCCTAGACGCGTGTCCATTTGAACCGATTACTTAGCGCTCGGTCACAACCTTTGAAATAAATGGAAAAGAGTCACATATGCATTGCATACAAATGAGTTTGGCGATTTGTGATAATTCTTGAGTTCGTGATGGCATGAGAAATTGCAAACTGTTATATGATATTTGAATGTTACTGTGATGTGCTGTACACAATTTGCGTAATGCATGAATTGAGTGAATTATCGATGATGGTTTCTCATTGAGTTCGCAAACTCACCCAAAATTGCATCTTTTTTTCAGGACCGATAGATTAGACTCCTAGCTCTAAAGTTAGACTTTTCCTGCGGTGTGAGCGCGTTGGCAAGAGAAGTGATGACACACAGGTCGGTCAGCTGTGATTGATTTTGGGGGATGATATAGTATAGACTTTTATATCAGTTTCCTTTTTGGAGTATTGTATTTACACCGTAAGGAACTGGTAGACTTGTCTATATTTCTGTTTGATGTTATGAAATGAGAAAGGCATTATGGTTTTAAAATTTAGTGATTTTGATATTGCGGTTTTATTGTATTGATGCCATGTGGATTATAGAAATGATCTGTTGGACCCCACACCTGGGTTAGCATTTCCCACCCAACGTGTGTTTGAGGGTTATACCGTGGCATCCAACACAAATTGGTATTGCCCTTTTGGTGGGAATCGAACACCCAACCTCAAGGTTTTGTTGCTTTTACAAGCACGCCTCTTACCATTGAGCCAAATACCCTCGCGACGACGAGCTGGATGCTCTTCTTCGCGCGCGTGCCCGCGCTCCGCAACGACGCCGTTTCTGCCTCCTCTATCGTGACGTCGTTTTATATTTTCCTCTCCTCTGCGCGCGCCGTTTTCTTCTTGTGCGACGCCGTTTCTCCCGCGTGCTATACGACGCCGTTTTGAATTCTTTTGTTAATTCCTCCTCTAATCCGACCCTTGTCCACTATTTTGCTCATATCTTTTCCGTCCGACATCCGATTGAGTTGCTTCTTGCGGCGTTGGATTCCTAATACAATTATCTACATCCTCATGAAAACTTTGTAAAATTTTGAGATTAAATTAAGGGTGATTAAATTAATCAAAGTGAGTCGGGAAATTTTCCGAACACAGTTCAGTATTTTGAGAAATTTGGGATCTGTAGAAATCCGATTGAAGTGATTCTTGAGGCGAAATAAAGTTAAGACAAGGGGCTACAAATCATATGAAGAAATGAAATGTCAATTTTTCCCCTAAGATCTTCACATTATGAATGGAAGTTCGGATTAGAATACATTTTTTGGATTAGGAATATCTGAGAGTATTTTGAGCATAACTTTTGATCTGGGAATCGAAATGAGGCGATTCTTAATTCAAATTAAACTAGAGAGATAAGGCTACAATTTTTATGAAGACAACAAGTTTCAATTTTGTGTTTAAGAATGTTAATTTCTGGATGGAAATAATCGTACATGGAAAATGTGTTAGAATATGAATATACCCGAAATGTTTTGAGCATAACTTTTGATGTAGTGCTCCGAATTGGATGATTCTTGCGGAATTATAAAACTAAGACATAGAGGAACATTTCTCTAGAAGGAAGTTTTGACAAATTCCTTCAAATTGATAGTGCGAATCAGACTCGCAAGTAAGCATGACTTTAAGCTTTGAATGGAGGGGCATTTTGGTCATTTGACCCTCAATTAATGACTAGGCACTATAAATAGATAAAAAGACAGATGAGGATGTCGTTTTTTCAAGTGAAGCTCGACTTTTTGAATAAAGGAAAGAAGAATAAGGAGAAAAGAAGAGAGAAGAAGTTTTCGGTGGTGAGAAAATGAAAGAGAAAAGAGGGGAAACCTAGATTTTTGATTTTTCTCAAGCTTCCAAGATGATTTTCGTTCTTATTTCAAGAGGAAAAGATGGAAAAGGAGGAAAGCTTCCTATGGGCTTTTGAAACATCCGAAATTGGAAGAGAAAGAGGTAAGTGTTGATTTTTGATCTTTGAGTTTTTAGTAAATTTTTGGTTTAGATTACTTGAAATTGGTGTGGGTTTGTTAATGATAAGCTCAATTTTGATGATTAGGCCTTAGGTTATGTTTAATTTGGGATGAAAATTTAATTGGGATTTATGCCTAATTTCGAAAATTAGGATTCTTGGAAATTATTGGCTTAGAATTATGGAAAATATGATGGATGGGTGAATTATGATATCAATTTTGAGGAATTTGTGATTTATGATATTGAATTTGTGTAAATTGGTTTAGGCCAATTTTGAAAATTGGGGTTTTTAAAAATTGAAGATTTAGATAACTTGAATATGTGAGGAATTGATGTTTCCTAAGCTCAATTTGAGTAATTATGATTTTTATGGTATTGAATTTGAGTGAAGTTGAGTGAATTGGTTTAAGTCAATTTTGAAATTTGGAAAATTTCAAAATTGTGGATTTAGATAGCTTGGCAATATAAGGGATTTGAGTTCTCCAAGCCCAATTTAAGTAATTATGCTAATTATGACGTTGAATTTGGATGATGATGGCTTAGGTAATTTTAAATTGGAAGAACAAAGGCGTTGGTCAAATTGATGATCGGGACGAGTTCTAGCATCATTTGAAGTGGGTAGTATGTTTATTTATTGATTTTAAGCTAAGCATGAATATTTGAAAATTTAGGAAGCAAAATTTTGATAAATTATTGTTTATGAAAATGTTTGAAAAAATTAGTTTTGAAATAATTTTTACGAAAATGCAATTCAATTCTATGAATGATTTTTAAAATGTGAAATTGAATAAGTTTGATTTTATGATTGAAAGAAATATTTGCATACATTGTGATGATTTTGATTTATATGTGAATTGATTGACGAATTCATGATTTGAATTTTGGTTATGATGTGATGAGTGAATTTTACATGTTTAATGTGATATGTGATTGTGATATGGGAAATTTGAGAGGTAAGATTTTCGAAAAGTGCCTTCGGGCAATCCGAATGTTC
This sequence comes from Erythroxylum novogranatense, assembly GCA_029891385.1. NCBI lineage: Eukaryota > Viridiplantae > Streptophyta > Magnoliopsida > Malpighiales > Erythroxylaceae > Erythroxylum > Erythroxylum novogranatense. Next base: position 110,523,544 of record CM057232.1, read on the forward strand.
GATTTTTGAATATGTATTATGTGAGTTTGGTCAGTCCCATATGTGGGACGAGTGCGCCTGTCTAGTTTTATAGCCTTCTCCCATTTGCCCGCTAGTGGCATGGAGCTCGATTTTGGACTCCTTCACGGCTATAATTGGACCGTATGCGGGAAAGTGTAGTACGTTTCTATTCCTGGTTGCCTGCAGACCGCTATACGGGAATGTGCGATGCGCTATTTTGGACCTAACGAGACCATTTACGTGTTTTGTGTGTTTTGTTACATTTATAAGTGTTTTGCATTGCATATTTCGAAAAAGTGTAAGAAATATCGGTTTATGTTCATTCAATACGAAAAAGGTGAAAATTTGAGAAATAAATCATTGTGGAATTTGTCTAATATGAAATTTCGAAAATAAATGACAAAGGTTTTACAAACATGTTCTCGCTTATTTTTCAATTTATAAACATATTATCCACGAGCTATTTCAGCTCACCCCCCCTTCATCCCCTTCTCCAGGTATTCGAGCAGGAGATTCGGATGGAAGTATGACAAGTCTTATGTTCGAATCTGTTCGTCTTGTGTTTTATATATATTTGGGATTTGTGTATCGGTTTTATATATGACAATCAGTCATTTCAGAATGTATGAAAGTTATGAAATTGTGTATGGAAATGAGTTATGAGTTTTGTTTATGATTATGATTTGGATATGTGTGGATGACTTTGATTAAAGATCCCTACTTATTGAAATGCTCTAGATATAAGAGTGAGGTTGTTTATGTTGAGATCCCGGACGGAGGGTCCGGTGGATTCTGATGTTTGTGTGATTGATTGAAAATCATAGAAGTGTTGTTTTGAACACTTTGCAGGTTTAGGTTAGGATAAATGCAGACGTTATGCTGCCAAAATTTTGATAAAAATTGGGATAAAAATATAATTTGGGATTTGTACGGATATATAAGAATATGAGCAAGTTTTGAGATTTGCATGAGAATGGTTTTCCAAGGGTGGAAATTGTTTGTTTGATTTGAATGAGATTGCCTAAAGATGTAAGAAATGAGTAAAGAAAAGAAAAGAGAAAAAAATTTTTATACCGGATTAAGAAATGTCTTAGGGTTTCAAGCGCGATCGTCGTTTTTCTTCGATAATTGTTCTCGGATGTTGGATATGTTCTGCTTTGATTTGTCTCCGCCATATGGTTTGATTTATCCAATTTGAATTCGATTATGATTTGCTTTCACTTTGTTATCCGATTTGTTATTCGTATTCCGATTTTTCATATTCGTTTTGCTTTAACGATTGCTTTGTTTTCCGATTCGAAAGTTCGTTGCAAAATTTCCGTTTCCATTCGCTTTCGTTTCCTTCGTTCTTTTCGCTTTTCCGGTTGGGATCTGATTTTCGGATCGGGTCCCAACATGATCGATCATAGTGCACCCTTATTGTGGGATACGCGTCGGACGACCCACGGGCGACCCGGTGCGTGCCCTGCGGTAAGGAGGTGCTACATTTAGGTGGTATCAGAGCATGATTTGACATCTTATGGGCATAGTGTATTTTTAGGCTTGAATTACAGTGAGAAAAGTGGAAATTGATCACAATTCTTGTTTGTTATAGGTCATCCGTTCTTGGAGATCAAGTTGATCAACCAGCTGACTTAGGATCAGTGGGAGCTAGTAGGGGGTCCTCTATGCCTCATTATGAGGAGTTGCCTCCTAGAGTTCCCGTGAGACGGGAGAGGAGGTACGACCATATGCTGGCGATACATTAATTTCTATGGCGTATGCAGACCTGCTGAGGTGAGGATGGTGGAAGGGACCGAGAGAGTCCTCGATCGGATGGACTGCGACTCGATGGCGTTCGATTATCGATCTCTCTCCTACAGGGTCCGGCTTATCAGTGGTGGAAAAGCTCATCCGGTAGTACCATCGGACCACGTATTCGACGTGGGACGATTTTCTGAGAGCCTTCAGAGACAATTATATGCCCAAGGTTTATTTGGAGATGAAGATGCAGGAGTTTTTGGAGTTGAGACAGGGTCAGATGAAAGTGGTTGAGTACAAGTTGAGGTTCGATGAGCTGATGGGGTATGCTCTTATTACGATTGCTCTTGAGGGTGGCAGGTGCACGAGATTTGGGCGGACTCAATCTGGAGATCCTTCGAGTTGGCCGATCGACATGGGTACTTTTATCGAGTTGATTTGTTGTAGTGCGGATCGGCGACTTTTGAGAGACAGTCGGTGAGGCGAGTCGGGGGTCGAGGCAAGAGGCGAGTGATAGTCGTGGCGGTGCTAGTAGAGTGCGATGGCGCCAGAGCAGGCCCTTCAAGTCCTCTGAAGGAGCTAGATAGTCTGGATTTGGGCAGAGAGGCGATTTATGCTGGTGGTAGTGGCGATGGTAGTGCAGAGGTTCAGGACAGTTTCCTCCAGTTTGTGAGTATTGTGAGAGGAGACACAGTGGAGAGTGTCAGTGGCTTACTGGAGCTTGTCTTAGGTGCGGCTCGATGGACCACTTGGTTAAGAATTGCCCCGACACCTTGGGAGCTCAGTTTACTATGACTGGGAGATCTGGCAGCAATACCACGGTGTAGCAGAGCCGTGGAGGTGGATCTGGATGGAGGGACCGAGGTCGAGGCTGAGGCCGAGTTGAGGGGTCTGTAGTGAGGACTGAGGGACTGAACAGTAGACAGCAGTCCTAGGCTAGAGTTTATGCCATGACTCGGCAGGAGGCTCGAGTTCCTAGATGTTATTCTGGGTATGCTTCGATTTACGGCTTTGAAGCATATGCATTGTTGGATCTTGGATCCACTCATTCATTATCGCACCGCATATGGCATGTAGAATGCATGGGGATAGGAGAGATTACGCGTGGGCTAGAGGTGAGTACACCTCTAGGTAGTCTGACTTGTTTTAGGAGAGGTTTGCAAGGGTGTCGATCCAGTTGATCGAAGCGGTTTGAGTGCGAGACTTGATTGTATTATCTCGAGGAGATTGATGTGACTTTGGGGATGGGTGGCTTCTGCAAGATGGGCCGTCATGGACCGCTATACCAAGGAGGTTGTATTAGAGTCTCTGGTCGACCCAGAATTTTTTCGAGGAGTTAGTCGGCGATGCCGGCGGGATGATTTCCTTTCGAGTGCCACGAGGTTGATGCGGGGTGGATGTGAGGCCTATCGGCCCGTGTTGTGGATACTAGAGTTGGCGAGATTGCGGGATATTCCGTGATCGGGGAATTTTCGATGTGTTCCCGATGAGTTACGGGTTCTGGCCGGATCGGAGCGGAGTTTGTGATTGACCTCGTTAGAAATCGCTCCTATATCTATGCCTCCGTATAGGATGGCACCGGTGGAGGCGAGGGAGCTTAAGGCTCGATTGCAGGAGCTTCGGATAAGGGTTCATTAGGCCCGATGTTTCGCCATGGGAGCTCGGTGTTGTTTGTGAATAAACAGGATGGGACTCTGAGATTGTGCATCGACTATAGGCAGTTGAATCGGGTGACAGTGAAGAATAAGTATCCACTGCCTAGGATCGATGATTTATTTGATCGATTGTAGGGGGCTCAGGTGTTCACTAAGTTGGACCTGCGATCGGGTTATTATCAGTTGAGGATTGCAAAGGCCGATGTGCCTAAGAGTACCTTTAGGAGCAGGTATGGGCATTTCGAGTTCTTAATAATGCCGTTTGGGTTGACTAATGCCCCGGCAGCTTTCATGGCCTTGATGAATAAGGTTTTTCAGCCCTACCTGGATCAGTTTGTGATAGTATTCATTGATGACATTTTGGTGTACTCGAGGAGTAGACAGGAGCACACTGAGCATCGAGGATTGTTGCGGTCGTGAGAGAGACAATTGTATGCCAAATTCACTAAATGTGAATTCTGGCTTGATGAGATAGTGTTTCTGGGGCATATTGTGACTGGTGAGGGTATTCAGGTGGATTCTCGCAAGGTCGAGGCAGTGCTGCATTGGGAGGTTCCTAGGAATGTATATGAGATCCGGAGTTTCCTAGGATTGGCCGGATATTACCGGAGGTTCGTCGAGGGTTTTCTTGATCTGCCCTCTGACAAAACTTCTGAGGAAGAATGTGCCGTTCGGATGGGTGAGTGCGGAAGAGCTTTGAGGGCTGAAACATCGGTGACTCTCTGCACGGTGTTAGGCATTCCATCTGGGATTGGAGGCTATGTGGTGTCTGTGATGCTTCGCATCGAGGGGTAGGATGTGTATTGATGCGGCATGGCAGAGTGATAGCTTATGCCTCGAGACAGTTGAGGTCTCACGAGGTGAATTATCTAGTGCACGATTTGGAGTTAGTTGTAGTTGTATTTGCTCTGAAGATCTGGAGACATTATTTATATGGGGAGACGTTCCAGATTTTCACTGATCATAAGAGTTTGAGGTATTTACTGAGTTAGAGAGTTGAATCGAGGCGAGAGGAGATGGATAGAGTTGCTTAAAGATTATATTGCTAGCGATTGTGTATCATCCAGGGAAGGCCAATGTGGTGGCAGATGCATTGAGCGGAGATCTCACATCGGTCTGACTCAGATTGATTAGGAGATTGCTGGTGCGATTGATTGAGAGCTCTTAATGTGCAGATAGATTTGGGTCAGGATGGAGCTCTGATTGCTACTCTGAGGCTTAGGCCGATGTTGCATGACAGGATCAGGAGAGTTCAGGACCAGGATCCTGTGTTGGTGAGACTGATGGAGAGAGCGAGATCTGATCGGGATTCGGAGTTTGAGTTGAGAGATGGGATTTTGTGGATGGGACAGAGATTATGTGTTCCGGATGTTGATGATTTGAGACGTGAGATTCTGGAGGAGGCGCATTTGGCTGCCTATGCTATGCATCCTGGTACTACCAAGATGTATAACATGCTTAAGTTGCATTTCTAGTGGCCAGGCATGAAGAGGCAGGTGGCAGAATATGTTTCCAGGTGTTTAACGTGCCAGCAGGTTAAGGCTGAGCATCAGGCCCTGGTGGGGAGATTGCATTCGTTACCCATTCCGGAGTGGAAATGGGAACGAATTTCGATGGACTTTATTATGGGGCTGCCTAGGACGCCGAGGCAGCATGACGCTATCTGGGTCATAGTGGACCAATTGACTAAATCGGCTCACTTCTTGCCAGTGAGGGAGAGCAATACTCTCGATCAGTTGGCCCAGAAGTATGTGGCAGAGATTGTGCAGCTGCATGGGGTTCCGTTGTCGATAATCTAAGACGAGGATCCCGATTTACTCGAGTTACGGAAGAGCTGCAGATCGCTTTAGGTACTAGGTTAAATTCGGTACATCATTTCATCCTCAAGCAGATGGGCGAGTGAGAGGGCGATTAAAGCTGGCGAGGATATGCTTGGGCTTGTGTATTGGAGTTGAGAGGAGCATGGGATCGATTTGGCTCGATCGAGTTTGCATATAATAACGATGTCGAGTAGTATCGGGATGGCACCGTATGAGGCTTTATATGGGCGGTGTTGTTGATCGCCTTCGTATTGGGATGAAGAGGGTATGAGGGCGATTGAGGTCCCGAGTGATTCGAGGACCTTGTGGATAAGGTGAGACTGATTCAGAGTCGCATTAAGGCGGCTTAGCATAGACAGAAGAGTTATGTGGATCAGCATCGGCGAGAGATGGAGTACAGTGTGGGTGACAGAGTGTTCCTCCGAGTGTCACCTTGGAGAGGAGTTCTGAGATTTGGTCGGAAGGGCAAATTGAACCCTCGGTATATTGGTCCTTATGAGTTCCTTGAGAGGATAGGACCTTTGGCTTATAGATTGGCATTGCCGAGTGAGATGTCCCAGTTGCATGACGTATTTCATGTTAGTATGCTCCGACGGTACCGATCTGACCCGACTCATATGATTCCAACTCAGGAGATTGAGGTGGCCAGTAATTTAAGTTATGTCGAGGAGCCGGTACAGATTGTGGGATCACGGGTCAAGCAGTTAAGGAACATGGTGATTCCATTGGTGAAAGTCCTTTGGAAGAACCACTGAGGAGCACATGAGGAGTCAGTATCCTCATCTATTCGATCGGACAGGTATGAAATTTCGGGACGAAATTTTTTTTTAGGAGGAGAGAATTGTAACATCCCGTTACTGATGTGATGGGCATATCGGTAGATTGGGACGGGTTAGGATTTCATACTATATTCTATTGATTGAGCATTCATTGACCTCTAATTATAGAGGAATGAGTTACTTGCACATGCATTTATAGGTACATGCATTCATGGTTTTTTTTTTTCCGGCATTTATTGTGAACATGAATTGGTTGGATTGTGATTTGATTGAGAATTTAGGAATAATTGGGTTTGAATAATTGATTTAGAATGGTTTAAGAGTAATTAGCAGTTGATAGTGACCCATAGGAAATTTTCTGGAAATTCGGGAGAAAATGTTCGGACCAGAAATTTTTGAGTGACAGACCGGTTGACCGTATGGTACCGAAATAATTGTCTAATGGCAATGAAAAATTAGATTTATGCTGTTAGGAATAAAATGTTGAGCCATTGGAATTTAGAGACTAAAATTTAAAGAATTTGGGGTCATGTCTTATGAGCTTTAGGTTAAAAATCAACCTTTATATATCTTAGGTTTTAAATTTTGACATTTATTCACCTCCTTCAGCCTAGGGAAAATTTCCCCTTTTTCCTTCCTTGGTGATTTTCGATTCCCTCCTTTTGGTGTGATCCTTCGATCGTTGCTTATTGCTCCCTCTCTTTGTGCAAGCCTAGCTTGATCCTTGAGGAAGATGAAGATTGTTGAGTTTTGAGGGTGAGAATCGTGGGTGTTAGACGTGGGAGAAATTTATGAGATTTGAAGATTTCAAAGCTTGATTTGGTAGGTGATTGGTTTTAATGTTGTTATTTATTGAGTTTGATGCATTTATGGTATTTATTGTGAAAGATTGGGTAGTTTAGAGTGAGTTATTACTGGTTTTAGTGAGAGAATGGTGAAAAAGTCGATCGGAGAAGACGATGGAGCCCGCATGTCGAGACGTCTGAGAAGCGGCCTCGTCGCGACGAGTAAATGAGTACTTGCCGCGACGAGCAGGGCGAGACGTCGCGGCGAGCGTATGAATTTACGCTGCGACGAGCCTTTTCCTCTACGTCGCGACGAGTCTTAGGAAGGTGTTCGCTGCGGCGAGCGACCCTTTGTACGCCTCGGCGAGGGATTTAAGGCCGTGGCGAGGATCAAATTTCTGAATAGATGTGTTTTAATTTATGGAGCATAACTGATGGTGTAGACCTCCAATTGAGGTGATTCTTGATTCGTTATGAACTAGAGAAAGAGGTATACAATTGAGGAAAAGAATGAAAGTTAGAATTTAATTTAGTATGGTCTCATTCTTAGAGAAAAAATCGATTATAGTTCCTATTGCAACCTAAGAATTGTATTATGATAATTGGAGTTTGCATAGGGGTCTTCAATGGATGGTTCTGACCCAATGAATAGGTTTTCTTGGGAATTACTATAGGGTATATGATATGATGAATTGAACTGAATTTTAGGAATGAAATAAATCATTATTTATCAATTGAGTGAAGAGTTAGATTTGAGCATAAGATAGCAAAATTGGGTTTTGGCGCCGGAAAATCATGAACATGCATCGTACATATTTTCATTAAGAGATATGCATCATTGAATTATTTTGAGTGAGCATCTAGTAATGGGAAATTATTTAAGCGTTATAGAGTCACCGTTGGATCGTCATTCCACGGATATTCTTTGGGACTTCAGGCGGTAGCTTGGAAGTTACGGTGAAATAACTAGTTGGTTCCTCGATTTCGATTGTTAAATGCTACGTGAAATTGTTTGCGAATGTGAATTGTATGATTACGAGAATGGTTAGGATCGAAATGCATGCTTTTGATAAATTGGGTTTGATCACACGTGATTACGAGAAATTGTGAGAAATGGGCTTTTATAGCCATATGATTGTGAATGATTGAGCATTTGCATTTCATGCATAAATGCATGAGCAGATAATGAACATTGTAACGAGTCACCACTAATCTCGAAAGGAGCCTTGAGCTCGAACAACATCCTTGAGCAAGGCCTCGAGCTCGAGGGAGTTAGTGCATCCTACATGAAGGCTCTCCTACTCCCTGACGCGTCCTTCGAACACCGATTACTAATTTAGCGCTCGGTCACAACTTTGAAATAAAGCGAAAAGAGTCACATATGCATTGCATGCAAATGAGTTAAGCGATTTGTGATAATTCTTGAGTTACGTGATGGCATGAGAAATTGCAAAGCGTTATACGATATTTGAATATTCTTGTGATGTCTTTATGCATAAATGCGTAATGCATGAATTGAGTGAACTATCGATGATGGTTTCTCATTGAGTTCGCAAACTCACCCAAAATTGCATCTTTTTCGGGATCGATAGATTAGACTCTAGCTCGAGTTAGACTTTTCTGCCGTGTGGTAGCGTTGGCAAGAGAAGTGATGGCACTGCAATGTCGATCAGCTAGGATTGATTTTGGGGATGACATAGTATAGACTTTTATATCGGTTTCCTTTTGGAGTATTGTATTTAGATCGAAGGCGATAGACTTATCTATATTTCATTTGATGTTATGAAATGATAAAGGCATTATGGTTTTAAAATTTAGTGATTTTGATATTGCGGTTTTATTGTATTGATGCCATGTGGATTATAGAAATGATCGATCGTAGTGCACCCTTATTGTGGGATACGCGTCGGACGACTCACGGGCGACCCGGTGCGTACCCTGCGGTAAGGGGGTGCTTCACTAAAAGCCAATGGTATGGTTATAAGGACCATACTTGTACTCTTTGTAAAATGACCTTAGAAGATAGAAATCATCTCTTCTTTCTATACAGTTAGGGCAATCTGAAGCAAAATCTTACTCATGTTACCTGATACTGGATATCCCTATACCTGGGAGCAATCTCTTAATTGGGCCATAAATAATTCAAAGAAGGGTAAGCCAAATGCTATTCTATATAAGGCGGCATTCATTTCTACTATATACTTCCTTTAGAGAGAGCAAAACTATCAAAGGTTTGCTAATCAAGAAGAGAGGAAATATCAACTGACTGACAGGCTCATAAACTGGATTCGATCCATCTTAATTGCCAATAATCTTCAAAATACTCTCTCACAAAATATGAAAAATAGATGGCATCACTAATATGTTTTAATATGTAACTCTAATTAGTTTTTTTATTAGTATTCTTGTTAGTATAGATTCAAGTTGTACTCTATGTTTTGTAGACTTAGCTTTGTCTAAAGTTAAGTTAATTCATTATTTTTTTTTCCAAAAAACATGAATACAACCATTTTTATTTTAAAGTGTTTTATTAATGTCTTATCTTTACATGCTCGAAAAGACTTATTTATAACTATTGGTTTCGTATTTTAATATGTCTGTATAATAGCTCAGGCTATTCTAGATGCTGGAATAGTGTTTGTTACACTCTCCTCAAATTTAATGTTTCTCTTCGTAATCCTAGTCTTGTAAAGTGTTGTAGTCTAAACAAAATAATATAAATTAAATTCTATCTAAACTAATTAGAGGCAAGCGCACCTCGTCGACAAGTAATATAAAACGGTAAGAACTGAATATCGTACCCAAGGGAAATTCCAATACGTAAGAAAATTAAATTAAACGACGAAAAGTTACTCGAACGATCAAGAATTGATTGATTTAAAAATAAAATAAATGTAAGCAATTCAAGGAAATATGAAAAAAAGCAAGGTATGAATTAAAAAACGCATAGATTTAATCAAATGACATAAATCGGTTAAGGTATGAGATTTCAATTGGATTGGACACTAAAAATAAAATTGTAATGGTGGATTGATTTAGGAAATACTTCACTTAAGCAAATCGAACCCAATGTTCATGGGTGTTCCCTTCTCTTCTAAATTCGAGTCACCTACTTGGTTCACAAATAATTCAGAATAAAAGGCGTTTAAACACAAGAAGCCTAAAACTAAGTTCGTTATTCCTAGATATCCTCACACAAGATCCTAAAGTTGGTCTACACTTTAGTCTCAAGTATGTCGCTTGATTAATTTTTCGACAAATTAAATCCCATTGGTTGCTTCCATCTTTCAGTTGCTATTTCAATCTTAATGGTTCTTCTATTTGCCTCAAGAAAAACCTATCCTTACCTCCTTCAAGATGATGAACGTATGATGCTTGGGGAGCTAGGGTTAGTGTTGTTTTGAAGATTTGGAAGCAAAATCAAGTAAGTAGCTTGTTAAATATTATAGGTTTGGGTAATTGAAGCATTTGTGATTAGTGTTAGAGTTAAATGGCATATGATGGTGTTTAATGTATGGTGAACATAAGTGATGTAATGCATGGATAAATGCCTTGTGTTTGTAATTGTGAATGATCTTTAATGGATTAAGAACTATTTTTGGATGATATTGAGTTGAAATAGAGTTAGGAATGAGGAGTAAATGAAGTAGAAAATGTGATATTAGTATAAGTTGTGAATGGGAAAAATCTGAACTGAAGTTGGTGGAAAACTGGGTTTGCGTTGGTGTATTTTCTCCGCGGAAAATTTTTGGAAGTTTGTCACGTTGAACTTGAAAGATTTTAGTGAGTATTTCTTTTAGGTGAAGTTCGTCGCGGCGAACTTGTGAAATTTTCGTGGGAATTCCTTTTTGGAGGAGTTCGTCGCGGCGAACTTTTTCTGCACTGAACATATTTTACTATTTTGGAAATATCTTCTTCTGTAGTTATCGAAATGAGTTGATTTTTAATTTAACGTAAACTAGAGACATAGGGATAGAAATTATCTGAAGAAATAAAATTCTGAATCGGACTCTAAGAGTTTCAATTTCTGGGTGAAAGTTAAGTATAGGGTGCTGTCTCTGAATAAAAGTAGTCCTAAAATATTTCGAGTATAACTTTCACATTACTAAACCAAATTAAGTGATTTTAGTGTCAATGGAAAGATAAGACATAGAGGAACAAATTTATAGAAGAGCGTATGACCAAATTTGATCAGTTTCACTTTCTAATTGAATGAAAATAGTAGCTGAAAGTGTGTCATGGAAAACTCTGAAGGGATTAAATGAGAAATGAAATGCGATTTTAATGGTTTTAGTGAGGCATACACCTAAGTATAAATATTACTTAGATGAGGTTTAATATACTACTGATAAAGTGATGAGAATAAGGGAATGATACCCAGGATTGTCATGAGTATGCATGGTACATATTTTATATACACACATGTGCATAAATGAATACTTATAATTGTTCAATTATTAATGTGTGCATCATTTGTATTGCATAATTTTGATGTACAGGATGAAAGTCTGCAATCAAATGTTTCCAGATTTTGAAGCTAGTGCTAATTTGGAGCGTACTGTGAGTGGACCGAGATGGTCTCACTTTATTGTTTGTTATTTGAATTTTGTATTTAATTAACTACTAAATGCTTATATGGATGTGAATGATTGTGTTGATTTCCGGACAGAAGGTTCGATGATTGTGATACTGAAGTGCTACTTGTATGTGAATGAGATGAAATAATTGTGCATAATATTATTGTTAAATGTCGGACTACGGTCCGATGACAAGTGTGTTTTTGAATGTGCATTTGCATATGAATGAAAGTGTGATTCTCAACTTTAATGTTGAATGTCGGACTAAGGTCCGATGATATGTGAATGTGAGTGAATGGGAATATGCAAATGTAATTGATGCATTCCATGTCATGAATGCATGAAACATAATAGCTGTTGTGACCAGAGTAGCCACCGATCAAAGCTTAAAGCTCAACGTGTGAAAAAGAGCCTCGAGCTCAAAAGTGATTCAAAGCCTCAGGCTCAATGTCTAATGAGCCCTATATGGGACATTTATTAATGAGCCCTATATGGGACAATTTAGGCACTCGATCACAACAAAATAACAAATAGAAAGTGGGTCTCATGCGCACTGCATATGCATAATATGAATGATTATATTGCATAAAATGTGAAATGTGATATGATGTGAATGTGGATTATGTATTATGTGACTGGGTGAGCCATCGATGATGATCACTTTTTGAGTTCACAAAACTTACCCAAAATTTGCAAATATTTTTCAGGATCAAAAGAATAATCCGTTAGGCAAACGAAAGTATATCTATAACATACAAGTATAGGATAGGGGTCGGGATCAGTTCGCATTTGCATTCTTATTTCTTGTATTTATGTCAGATTGTGTTTTTCAGTAATGATTGTATCATGAGTATGTAAATAATTCTGTTTTGTATCAACTTTCCAAATTGGAAATGTTATCAAATGATTTTGAAGTGTAATGAATTTATGACTATAAGTCTTTTGTTTTTGTAATGGGCTAAAATGGCATTGAAATTCTAATGATTGTATGGCTGTGATTGAAAAAGTTTATGATTAAAATGGGCCGTTTCGATTATTGATTTCTGCATACGCGTGTGTAAATTTTGAAAATTTTGTACTGAGTTTCAAGTGTTTGACTGATTGAGTGTGCTCGCATGCTACCCTTGCGGGGCACGAACTCGGATATCATGCAGGAAGTCGGGTACGTGTCTTGCGGGAGTAAGGTGCTACATTTATATGGTATCAGAGCCCAGAATTACTATCTTATATGGGCATTTTTTGAAATGTGTCAAGTTACATGTATTTTAGACATGTCATAGCAGACAGTAACAATTAATCCCTTGTCTGAGTCGTATGAGCATGAGTCACACTCATGAGCAAGTGTTAAGTGCTTAAGCTAATAGAAATAGTGAGAAAAATGATGATATGTCAAAATGTGAGAAAATGGAAGTTGTGGATATTTAAAAATGAGAAATAGTATATGATTGGATATGACAGACAATGATTTAACACAATTGTATTGGTGGATGTATTATTGAATATGACACCAAGATTGTACTGTGATGATGTATTCTCGAATATGATATAAATGTGAATGTATTATTATAAATCGTTTGAGGAAAATAGGGATATGAGTAAAAATGAGGAGATTAAAGTATATAAGTAGATGGTAATGTAAACATAAATTTGTTATGATTGTAAGAAGATGAATTTGGAACCGAAATGGTTATGTGCTCATCGTGACAAGAGTTTATAATTCAGTATAAGAAGATATTAGGGAAATTAAGACCAGAATTTCATAATAGTTATGCATTAGTAATTTTGAATTGATTGAGGATGTTGGAACCCCTCCCCGGCGAGACACGTGTCCGACGTCCTACGTGACATCTGGACGCCCATCCCACGAGGGAGGAATTCCTCACCATGAACTTAAACTCAAAACAGACTTAATTTAATGTCATCCGAACCAATCTCGAGAAGTTCATCCTAGTAATCCTCCATTAAAAATTAATCTGCTTAGGGCCCATAATTAATTATGATTTCTAAGATAAAATAAAATTCCATGTCTCTATAATAATTAGAAATGAAAATCACTTGATTGGAGCTCAAGAGATCAAGAAATCACCAAATCTGGAAGCATGTTCAATATATCCGACTAATTGTCTCTCTTTGATAACATCCGAAAAAATCCAACTTAATCCCAAAAATTCTAAAATTTGTATGAGAGGGTAGAAAATTTTTCTTAGAAAACCAATGCTTCAAAAATCGAGTGAATCGGAGGCCAAACAAAAAAGTTACAAGCAAAAGAGTGAGAGGAGGCTTAATTTGGAAAAAAGAAAATGAAAGAAAATAAAAAACGTACAAACAGCGTCGCCTTGCGTGCACGGGCAGCTCGTACTCGCGGTCACAAGTAGCTCGCGAGGCGAATAGAAGCTTTGATTTGCGTCCAATAGAAGCTTAAACTCTTTCTCTTTCCTTTTTTTTCTTAAAGAAGCCCTGCAACCTTCCTTTCTAAGGTAAAATACAACAAAGCCCTAACCTTTTTTTCCTCTTCTTCTTCTTCTTCTCTCTTAGTCGAAACCTCCTTCTTTGCTTTCTCCTTGGTGAATTTTGTAAGCTTCTTTAATGACTTAGGGAGGCTTGCTTCTTACTTAAAACCTATATCAAAACTACGTAGTTTTAAGTAAGTCACTTTCTTTCCTTGAAATTTTCGTATCCTTCCTCTCCACTCATGGCAATTCATCCTTTGTTTCATTAACTCTTCATTTAATGGCATTAAAAAGACTACAAAGTCCCCTCCTTATAAGCCTTAAGTCTTAACAACATAAACAAACTTCCTAATTTACCTTGAGGTCAATGGTAAGAGGTGTGCACTTAAAGTGCAACAAAACCTTGAGATCTTGTGTTCGAGTTGTGACTCACACAAGTACCAAAGATGACAATACCTGGAGTGATGGCGGTAGAGGTCGGGCTCTACATTAAAAAGGCGCCTTTTTAATGTAGGGCCCGGCCTCTACCGCTCGCAAGTTAGAGTTTAAGGTCGGGATCAAGTCACGTCTGCATTAGTGTTATTCTGTTCTTGTATAAGATTTGTATTTCTGCAATTTCTGCAGAATAGTACTGTCATTGTAGAGGGCCCAAATTAATAAATGTTGTATTGTAATGTGATTAATGAAATTATGTTTTGATCGAAATGTTTTCGTATTAAAGTGGGCCCAATATGGTTACTGATTTCTGCGCACACGATTGTTTTCAAAATTAAAAATGTCTTACTGAGTATTTGAACTGGTTTTGACTGCTCTAGCATACCATCCTCGTGAGTCATGGGCTCGGATGTCACTCTCAATGTCGAGTTTGGGTCTTGCGGGAGTGGGATGCTACAGTTAATGTATGTTTTTAATTGAATTTAAGCATATCATTCACTATCATAGTAATATCGTTAGGATACTGTATGAGGCGTTATATGACGAAAAAGGGACGTTTACCTTTACATTGAAATGAAGAGGACCTAAAAATGACTAAAGGCCAGAATTGATTCGAGATATTGTTAGTGTGTGAAATGAATCTGTAATAGAAATTAAGTGACTTATGAAAAATGAATGAATTGATGTATCAACATCGAGGTTATGGAATATCGTGAGATAGGCATAAGAATGGAGTGTGTTAACATTGAAATGATGTGGAAATTAAAGGAAACATGAATTGTTTCTAAGAGTATCACCTTGGTAAGGTGTGCTAAGCTTAATATGAATTGATTTGCAAGAAATTAGTATGAGTTAGTGTTCTTGATAAAAGATGTCTTAGATTCATAATAGGAGATATGTGAATATGCTAAGCCCGATATAAATTGGTCCATATGAAACTATTGTGAGAATAGGACCATGGATTTATGAGCTAGTATTACCAATAAAAGATGTTTAGGATTCACACAGTGTTACATGGATATGTTTAGGAAATATCGTTATGGTCCGGTATATGTATTATTGAAACTGGAAGTGAAAATTTTGAATAATCTGAGACATTAAGGAATTGGTTAAGATAGTGAGTGACAAAACAAGTGATTGAAAGACCTAGTGAGTCTATCGACTGTGGTCAATTGCGTGAAAGTATTCGAGTAATGAGGTTATATAGGAAATGGATGAGCATATGAGGAAAGATTACCCCTGCCTTATTGATCTATTAGATATTAATTTCGAGGATGAAATTTCTTTTAAGAAGAGGAGAGTTGTAACATCCCGTTACCCACGTTAAAGCTAAAATTGTAAAATGTGAGAGATTATGGAGAAATTAGGAAACACATTTCATGCTCATGCATTTCATGATATGCACATACATGTGAATAGTGAATTTTGCACACATCAAAATGATTGTACATGCATTCATTGACATTTCCGGGTATAATTATTAGTAAATGTGGTTTTATAGGAAATTGTGGTTTAATTGTATTGAAAATTTGATTAGGAGATTAGAATTCTCGATTTAGAATTTTCAGAGTTTATGAGGAAATTTTCTGAAAGAATTGGGATGATTTTTAGACTAGGAAAAATGTCAATTGACAAAACAATTGATGAATGGTAGTAGAAATTACAATCAAATGGCAATGGAAATTTTTATAAATGACTTTGGGATTTATGACATATGTCATTGAAAATTGGGAGATAATTGGAGTAAAAATTGAAATTGAGTGGACTGGTTAAATAAAAGAATTGAGTTTAAAGTTTTTAAACATTTGGTCATGTGGACCCTTTTATTTGCTCTCTCTCACGATACTTTTAATTGAAAGATCACTGGCGGGTCTTACATTTTGGTTTTTTCTTCTCCATTTCGTGGCTTCTTCTTTTTCTCTTCTTCTCCCCCGTGATTCTTGACTCACCCAAACCTCCATCAAGTTACATGTTGCTTCCATCTTTCAATTGCTACTTCAATCTTAATGGTTCTTCTATTTGCCTAAAGAAAAACCTATCCTTACCTCCTTCAAGATGATGAATGTGTGATTTTTGGGGAACTAGGATTAGTGTTGTTTTGAAGATTTGGAAGTAAAATCAAGTAAGTATCTTGTTAAATATTATGGCTTTGGGTAATTGAAGCATTTGTGATGATTGTTAGAGTTAAATGGCATATGATGGTGTTTAATGTATGATGAAAATGAGTGATGTAATGCATAGGTAAATGCCTTGTGTTTGTAATTGTGAATGATCTTTAATGGATTAAGAATTGTTTGTGGATGATATTGAGTTGAAATAGAGTTAAGAATGAGGAGTACATGAAGTAGAAAAGGTGATATTAGTATAAGTTGTGAATGGAAAAAATCTGAACTGAAGTTGGTGCAAAACTGGGTTTGCGTCTGTGTATTTTCGCCGCAGCAAACTTTTGGAAGTTCACTGTGGAGAACTTGAAGGATTTTAGTGAGGAATTCTTTCGGGTAAAGTTCGCCGCGACGAATTTCTGAAATTTTCGTGGGAATTCCTCTCTGAAGGAGTTATTGCATGACAATTTTTCTAATGAACATGTTTTACTATTTTGGGCATATCTTCTTATGTAGTCATCCAAATGAGTTGATTTGTAATTTGGCGTAAACTAAAGACATAGGGATACAAATTATCTAAAGAAATAAAATTCTGAATCAGACTCTAAGAGTTTCAAATTTTGGGTGAAAGTTGAGTATAGGGTGCTATCTCTAAATAAAAATAGTCCGAAAATATTTCAAGTATAACTTTCAAATTACTAAACCAAATTGAGTGATTTTGGTGTCAATGGAAAGATAAGACATAGAGGAACACATTTCTAGAAGAGAGTATAACCAAATTTGATCAGCTTCACTTTCTAATTTAATGTTGCAGCATGCCACCCTCACGGGGCACGGACTCGGATATCACCATCGATGTCGGGTTTGGGTCTTGCGGGAGTGGGGTGCTACATTTGTGGTATCGAGCAGATGTAACACCCCACTCCCGTGAAGACCGAACCCGATATCGTTAGTGATATCAGTCCATCTACCAGAGTGACGTCTTACATCGATCGATTTAAAATACGGTATACATTTTTTCTTTTCTTCTTATAGCCATTAACTCCCGTTCACTGGCGGAACCACGTAAGTAAATAAAATCCGTGTTCAATATACACGATTTGAGTTATTACGGTCATTCAAGTATTAATTACAATCGATCGATGCGATGAAATATTACTACCCTGATAGCTCGGTAAAAATACAATGCCTTGTTATACGGTGATTGCGAATACAATTTACTAAAACACTAATGCGAACCTGGCGATCCGACTTCTAACCTTTACTCGTCTACAGTAGATATACTCCGTGTCAGCGGGGTATTCTTGAGACTGAAAATAGATGCAAATTTTGGGTGAGTTTTGCGAACTCGGTGAAAACCATCATCGATGGTTCACTCAAATCATGCATTACGCCCATGGCGTCTGATGCGATCGAAATCATCAATTACCAATAAATGGCCAATAACAATGTCCGATAACGAAAACCATTCACGATAATTCATACCATTATGAAAGCGGTATATGTCACGAGCGATCATTTGTGCAAATGCAATGCATATGTGACTCTTTCCGATTATTCGATATTGTGCCCAAGTGCTGATCGGTGTTCGGTGGGGGCGCGTGGGGGATTTCTCCCCTCGGGCTCGAGGCGGTCGATGATATGAGAGCTCGAAGCTCTTATCGGTAATAATAGCAACTTAGGGCACGTCCATTATCGATCATGCAATTATGCATGCGATGCGATATCACGATAAATGTACGGTGTTTGGCTATAAAGCCCGGTGTATCGATGAATCAATGATATGGCTATAAAGCCAAGTATAGCGATGTTGATGCGGTGGCTATAAAGTCCGATCTATCGATGTCGGTAAAATCATACAATACAATCCCATACATTACATGCCAATATTGACGGTAATCATTCAATTCACTTTGCACGTAATTCACGTTGAGCATGTAAGCAACCGAAATTTGAGAAACTAACTAGGTTACTCACTATTGCTTCCGAGCTAATCTTGGGAAAACCTCTGTGACGTCGGTCAATTGGCGCTCCAATTGGACCTCTATATGAATCGAGAAAAAGTACGAGTCACTAAATATGAAATTTGTGCTCATGTTGATGAGATATGCATGTTCATGAATTCCGGTCCTAACTCAATATTTTCCCGATAAAAATTCTATCAAAATTAGAAATCCATAAGTGACGGTCATGCAATTCGGATCTCTATAGGTCCCAAATTAAATAAAAGCAGTGTTTACATGTTCCGTCGATAGGGGCTACGTCAAATTCCGTCTAAAATTCCCGTTTTCTCATAATATGAAATTAAATATTCAACGAATCCGATGCCTCTGGAATCAGGTCAATCGGACGTCGGACGGAAAGAAATTGACAAAGAACAATTGGATCAATTAATGCCAAATAATAATCAAAACAATATATATATATTCATAAGCTCGCCTCATGAGGCGAGACGCCGCCCGAGGCGATTTCACCCTCTTGCGTCGCGAGGCGTCGTCGCGATGACCAGCCTCTTTAAATCTCACCTCGAGGCGCAGCGTCGCCTCGCGAGGCTGAAATCATCCTGCTTCGTCGCGAGGGCAAGCCGTCAGCCCTCATGACCAGGCCAATTATCTCGCCCTCGCGAGGCGAGAAGTCGCCCTCGCGAGACGGCGAGTTCCCCTGCTTGTCCTTTTTTTTTTTTTTCCAGATTTCAATTCCTAATTTCCAACTACTCTAACTTTTAGCACACAAATCAGAAAAATACCCACTATACCTCATTGGAAAGCTTATGAAAAGCTCTACAATTCTCAAGAAGACCATAAAAATCAATTCCAACCCTAAGGGTGTCAAATAATCCATCAAACCTTCTGCCTACTCAATTTCCATCAACACAGAGCAGTACATTGACAATTGCATAATTCACTGATTCCTTAGTAATAAATTACCACAAAAATATGATCAATAAGTTCACAATGTCCTCTACAACTTTCATGAACAATCCAAAATCAAATTCTATTTCTAAACCAGTCAATTAATTCATTCAATGTCACTGTCCCTGAAATCCTTCACTTTGTGCAGTAATCTTACAAGAAGCATAACTTCCAGTATATAAGTCAATAAAATCAGAACTTTATATCCTTGTAAAGATAACATCATAAACTTCATTTTTCATGAAGCACTCAACCTCCAATTCAATCTCTAACAATTTCAAAACTGTTATGGAAGTTTCTGTTATCATCAGCCATTCATAACCTAATGTAGGATCAGTTTTGAAAATCATATCTCCCAATTCTGACTTCTAAAATTACATACCAAATATCAATTTCAAGATAATATCTTCCTCTACAACTTTTCAGAAGCTCACTCACACCAATTCAGTCCACATAAAATGTTAAAATTGCCTCCAATCAGTAAACTCACAAAATCACACTTAAGCTAGGTTTCATCCAAAATGCTCAAAACCAATCATTAGTAATCAATTCATATCTCCCAATACACAATTCCAAAAATAGCAAGATCAGTAGAAATGGAAAGATAATTCAATATACTACAACTTCCATGAAGATAATTTTCCCTAATTCCATCTCAATTAATTCATAAAAATCAACAAAACTCAGATGTCATGGTTGCGGTTACTGTTCACAGGCAATAGAACAGTAACTTTCCATGCAAAATTTCACCCTTCTATCATTGGAATTCAACAACACCCATTTCACACTAAATTGAAGACAACAGTCCAAAGTTTCAGTGGCCACTAACCTCACCTTATTTGCATTTCTACACAATTAATTATGAGCAAAACAGTAAACCATGTACAATTGACAATTTTCCAGCTTTGATGTTCAATTCAATTCCTATTATTCCCATGTCCATTCTACTTCAATTAGCACTCAATTTAACTCATTCATTCACCCTAACCTACCCATTTCAACTAACAAAGCTCTCATGCAAATAGATGCAACAGACATCACAATCAAAGCATTTAGTTACCAAAATAAGAACATAAATACAACCCTTACCTAAACAAATCCCAAGCTTTAATTCTTCCATTTTTCTCACCTTTCTCACTACCTCTACTTTCTTCTAACATCAAACATGTATATCATCATCATGAGAAGAGCATAACTTGATGGCATGAAGAAGCTCTTAAGGTTGAAGGAAGTAGCTTAAGAAGAAGGAAATCAATGAAGATGAGAGGAGGAAGATTTTGGATGAGTTGAATAAAAGCCATAAAACTCCTCTTTCCCTTCCTTCCTTCATTCTTTTAGTCATCACCGAGAGGGCATAGGGAATTACAAGAAACATGATAAGAAGGCATTAAATGAATGAGATGTTGGCAAGTTATGGTTGGTACAAATTTTCAAAGATAAGTCAAAGGTATAAACCAATGAGTTTTCATCACTTTTTCACCATATCACCACACTTTCGGTTACAATAGAAAGGAAACAATATTTCCTTATGTAAAACCGTGGGAGGGTACATTCATGAAAGGGTAGGTGGCTTGGTAGGATTTGTTAAAACCAAGTTGAAAAGTCAACATATTCATACTTTATTCAATTAAACATAATCCAAAATTAACTCAATCAATTCCAATGACCTAATTTCAATCCCAAAATAATGTATCCAATAATACAGTGCCATTGGGTAGCAATTTTACTAGAAAATCGTAGGATTTGCGATTGGCGTTTTATCCGATCAGAGAATTTCCCAATTATTTTTACGAGAATTAATGAAATTCCCAAAATTATAAAACATGTAACGATTGCACTCCAAATAATTTTTCAATCACGAAAATCACCTTTTCTACTCCAAAACAAGTTTAGGCGATTCTGGCGACTTTCTTGGGTTAGAATTTTCTCGAAAAATTCCAGAAAAATTCCTAAAATCCTAAAATCGAAAATGCTAAACAGCGCTTTTCGAATAATTTTCAAATCCCATAACCACGTTAATCACAATAAAATACCGTTAGGCCCAATTAGGGAATATCATGAATGCATTTACGTAATTCCATATACACAATTGATCGTGTATCAATCTCATTATCATAAACGATACTAAATATTCCCTATTAGTCTCATCCTATACCAATTTTACTATTTTACCCTTCCAGGAGGGGTGGGATATTACAATTCTCCCTCCTTATAAAATTTCGTCCTCGAAATTCCCAATCAACGGTTCACTATGACAATAATCATATGATTCTACATATCTCATACACTTTTCCACTTAATGATTCACTTTTGGGTGATCGCATAATCACTCTCGGTCCAGTAACTTCGTTACTAATTTGGTTAACTCTTTATCACTTAGGACGATGCGGTTTGATAAGACTATCGTTGGCGTTCTCATTTATCTTAGCTATCTCACTTGCCATGTCTAAGATAGTCACTACCTTTGGTTTCGATATTTAACTCGATTCGGTATTTTCGAACCTATTCACTTATCACATTTATTCCTCTAATACCTTTTCCCCAATGCCATATAGTCGATTAGTATTCCATTGAGGACATCTCCATGTCTTTGGTACCTCCTTAATCACGTCGGGGACGATTTACATTCCTTGGTACCAATACGGTAACATTTAATTCCAATTTACTATCATCAATAACAATGTACCTAATGCGTCACTTATAATATGCCATTCACTTTATGTTCAAATTCGATTCTCGTAAGACACTTCATCATTCTATAGTGTTCACACTTCATCCAGGATATCTGATTTACTCTATCTCATTTGTCCGATCAATTTCCACTTTAGCTAACCATGCGGTCTTCCTAAGTCACTTTCCTTTTCTTATTAGACATTCAACCTATAAACACTTGAGCCAAGAATCACTTCATTCTATACCTACTGATTACTCAATTTCACTTTTCAAATATCTTTGACTAGAATGTCTAACTTTGTGATTCACTTTCTTGTTCTTATACCTTTTACCGGGTACACTTACTTCTTCTTCAACTTTTGTTCACTATAGTTTTCCAACTCCATTCGTATATTCAAACTCATCATAAGATTTCTCCCATTTACTTTCTCGCACTCTAAACCATTCTTATCACTAGATTTACAACTTCAATTTTCCGAAACACATCACTATTACCCATAATCGCTTGACAATCATTGACAATCCCAATATCGTAATTAATCATTCATTGCAGCATTATCGTATTTATACCCGTCTCTTCCCTCAATTTAACACAGTGTATGATTATAGGAATCTACAGTCTCCAAGGCTTTCAATCATAAGAATGGCACTAATACCCTTTTATCACAGTCAGTTCAATTTATTTCATACTCGTTCAACATATTGTCGCAGTTCAATACTCACTACCCACTCTTCCAATGTATGTATATCATCAGTATCAGATTCCTCAATTAGTCCTATCGTCCTTTTTACTTTTCACTGTTCAACACTTCTAAACACATTCTGTCTCAAATCACAGTTACTACCATTGTTTACCTCGCATAATTCCTATTAGGGTCTTATTGACGTTCTGTACATCTTTTACCCTTTTCATTGAGTCTACAATGAGTGTATCTACAATTTCTTTATGAAGGTGTCCTACATCACCTCATTGTCGGGTTTCCTTTTGACCCTCTTGTCTCTATTCGATTACTCTTTTTTTTTCATTTTTTCTCTTCTCAGCGGTTTCATATCACTCTTATCAACATATGTTAATACCTTGTCATTCGTACTTGGACCTCCAAAATTTCCATTTTATTTAAGTCTCTCAATTCTCAGTTCGGGACTCTTTTATTCTTCGTTTCAAATCTAGATTCCTCAACAGTTTTACATCATAGCGGAGATCGATTCACTTTACATTGCAATTAGATTACCTCCAATTAGAATTTCACTTATGTTGGATACTTTACATTTCTGTACATACAATGCAGATAATCTCGGATATGAGCTATGACCCAATTTCACTTTTAATTTTGTCCACAAAGTCTCATCAACCAATGATTATTCCTAATTGTGTTTCAATCCTTCTTCACTATATCATAATCTCAATCAAGACACTCTTATGTCTTCATTTAACATATCGAACATTCCTTTCGCGAAGGTTCCTTGATACGACTTAAACACTTTCTTTACCACTTATTGATGTCTATATCGAATCACTTTTCGGTTCCTCTCATACGGTACACTCGGTCCACCTTTGTCTTACTTTAACCTCTTAAGAACTTCACATTTATAATCACTCTAAACATTTACCGCTCATTTCCTCTATGATTTCCATATATCATCACATACATTTCATTAGTCACAATCAACATTACAGTCAATAGATATCCCTAACAAGAATTGACTTAAATGCAATAGCTCTTTTCATATACCACTATTGTGGTTTCATTCTTTCAAGATCTTTATTTCATTCTCACCATATCATTAAGCGTATGTCTCATTCCCTATCCGTTCGTGTAACTTGACCTTGTAAGGTCATAACAATTTAGCTTCTCATCTTATGATCTTTATTCCTATTTTTTTTTCATTTTCGCTACTTATCTTCTATTTTCCTCAAATAGTTTATGATCGGGTGTTCACAGTCCCCAATACCCGACAAAATCGTTGATACCACTCCATTTTATCTCTATCTATAGGCTATCCATTTACCATTTTGTGTCCATATACACCTAATTGAGATTTCCGATACACCATCGGTAGAAATCATCATACATCTTTTTCCTTACGATTTTATCATACAATTTCCAACCTCAAGCACCATAATCACTAACAATTTCAGTCTCAAACTGATGCGGTCTAGTTCATAACCATTTCCGAATTCATTTCAATCTATCGTACACTTTTACCTTCGTTACATTCTTTCGGTTCTCAATAAACCGTTCTGATACTCTATTGAGCTTCTTTCCATCTCGCTATCATCTTCCGCTTATAATATCTACGATGTCTAAACTCGAATCTGATGAATCAAGATATGCTCGATTGGACCACTACATTTTACTCACTTCCAATATTTCCCTTTCATGACATATCTGATTGAGCGTAATTACCTAACCATCCGGGCATTTAATTTCACCGAGATCTACTATAACCAACCATATCTCTAATGGACTTCTCAAGTTCTCAACATCTTCATTTTCTCGTCATCATAATATTGTCAATTTAATTGATTGAAGCCCACGGTCATTACTGCTATCAACATGAGGGTTTCTAACCCGAGACAATTTTCAATCTTCTTATCCATTTTCCTTTATCCTTTCCTAATTGATTATCCCTTTGGGATTTACACTCTAATCGATATCACTCTTCTCTCACTTAATCACTTGACACTTATGCACCCGTAGGATTTATCCATGGCGACTCGACTAGGGATCGATTACCCGATGCGAAACGACACGACTCAAATGCATGAAACCTAAGTTCCAAAGCGTGCCCGGATACATTACGTACTCTTGGGCTCGATACCACCTAAATGTAACACCCACTCCGTAAGACCCGAACCCGATATCGTTGGTGATATCCGAGTCCGCGTCCACGAGTGACGTACTACATCGGTCGATTTAAAATCGGATACATTTTTTTTCTTTTCTTCTTATAGCCATTAACTCCACGTTCTGGCGCATACGTAAGTAAATAAAATCCGTGTTCAATATACACCCGATTTATTATTCTGATCATTCGGTATTAATTACAATCGATCGAACGGTAAAATATTACTACCACAATGGCTCGGTAAAAATACAATGCCTTGTTATACGGTGATTGCGGAATACAATTTACTAAAACACTAATGCGCATACCTAGGCGATCCCGACTTCTAACCTTTACTCGTCTACGTAGATATACTCCGTGTCAACAGGGGTATTCTTGAGACTGAAAAATAGATGCAAATTTTGGGTGAGTTTTGCGAACTCGGTGAAAACCATCATCGATGGTTCACTCAAATCATGCATTACGCCCATAGGCGTCTGATGCGATCGAAATCATCAATTACCAATAAATGGCCAATAACAATGTCCGATGTGAGAAAACCATTCACGATAATTCATACCATTATGAAAGCGGTATATGTCACGAGCGATCATTTGTGCAAATGCAATGCATATGTGACTCTTTCGATTATTGAGATTGTGCCCAAGTGCTCGATCGATTGTTCGGTGGGGACGGCGTCGTGATTTCTCCCTCGGGCTCGAGGCGGTCGATCTGATATGAGAGCTCAAGCTCTTATCGATAATAATAGCAACTTAGGGCACGTCCATTATCGATCATGCAATTATGCATGCGATGCGATATGCGATAAATGTACGGTGTTTGGCTATAAAGCCCGGTGTATCGATGAATCAATGATATGGCTATAAAGCCCGATATAGCGATGTTGATGCGGTGGCTATAAAGCCCAGTCTATCAGTATCAGTAAAATCATACAATACAATCCCATACATTACATGCCGGTATTGACGGTAATCATTCAATTCACTTTTGCACGTAATTCACGTTGAGCATGTAAGCAACCGAAATTTGAGAAACCAACTAGGTTACTCACCTATTGCTTAGAGCTAATGGGAAAACCTACGTGACGTCGGTCGATTGGCGCTCAATTGGACCTCTATATGAATCGAGAAAAATACGAGTCACTAAATATGAAATTTGTGCTCATGTTGATGAGATATGCATGTTCATGAATTCCGGTCCTAACTCAATATTTTCCCGATAAAAATTCTATCAAAATTAGAAATCCATAGCGCTTAGCGGTGCATGCAATTCGGACCTCTATAGGTCCCAAATTAAATAAAACAGTGTTTACATGTTCAATCGATAGGGCTACGTCAAATTCCGTCTAAAAATTCCGTTTTCTCATAATATGAAATTAAATATTCAACGAATCCGATGCCTCTGGAATCAGGTCAATCGGACGTCGGACGGAAAGAAATTGACAAAGAACAATTGGATCAATTAATGCCAAATAATAATCAAAACAGTAATATATATATATTCATAAGCACGCCTCATGAGGCGAGCGCCCGCCCTCGCGGCGATTTCACTCATCTTTGCGTCGCGAGGCGGCGTCGCCTCGCGACCAGCCTCTTTAAATCTAAGCCCTCGAGGCGCAATGTCGCCTCGCGAGGTTGAAATCATCTGCTTCGTCATGAGGGCAAGCCGTCGCCCTCGCGACCAGGCCAATTATCTCGCCTCGCGGAGAAGTCGCCCTCATGAGACGGCGAGTTCCCCGCTTGTCCTTTTTTTTTTTTTTTTCCAGATTTCAATTCCTAATTTCCAACTACTCTAACTTTTAGCACACAAATCAGAAAAATACCCACTATACCTCATTGGAAAGCTTATGAAAAGCTCTACAATTCTCGAAGACCACCATAAAATCAATTCCAACCCTAAGGGTGTCAAATAATCCATCAAACCTTCTGCCTACTCAATTTCCATCAACACAGAGCAGTACATTGACAATTGCATAATTCACTGATTCCTTAGTAATAAATTACCACAAAAATATGGTCAATAAGTTCACAATGTCCTCTACAACTTTCATGAACAATCCAAAATCAAATTCTATTTCTAAACCAGTCAATTAATTCATTCAATGTCACTGTCCCTGAAATCCTTCACTTTGTGCAGTAATCTTACAAGAAGCATAACTTCCAGTATATAAGTCAATAAAATCAGAACTTTATATCCTTGTAAAGATAACATCATAAAATTCATTTTTCATGAAGCACTCAACCTCCAATTCAATCTCTAACAATTTCAAAACTGTTATGGAAGTTTCTGTTATCATCAGCCATTCATAACCTAATGTAGGATCAGTATTTGAAAAATCATATCTCCCAATTCTGACTTCTAAAAATTACATACCAAATATAAATTTCAAGATAATATCTTCCTCTACAACTTTTCAGAAGCTCACTCACACCAATTCAGTCCACATAAAATGTTAAAATTGCCTCCAATCAGTAAACTCACAAAATCACACTTAAGCTAGGTTTCATCCAAAATGCTCAAAACCAATCATTAGTAATCAATTCATATCTCCCAATACACAATTCCAAAAATAGCAAGATCAGTAGAAATGGAAAGATAATTCAATATACTACAACTTCCATGAAGATCATTTTCCCTAATTCCATCTCAATTAATTCATAAAAATCAACAAAACTCAGATGTCATGGTTGCGGTTACTGTTCACAGGCAATAGAACAGTAACTTTCCATGCAAAATTTCACCCTTCTATCATTGGAATTAAACAACACCCATTTCACCCTAAATTGAAGACAACAGTCCAAAGTTTCAGTGGCCACTAACCTCACCTCATTTGCATTTCTACACAATTAATTATGAGCAAAACAGTAAACCATGTACAATTGACAATTTTCCAGCTTTGATGTTCAATTCAATTCCTATTATTCCCATGTCCATTCTACTTCAATTAGCACTCAATTTAACTCATTCATTCACCCTAACCTACCCATTTCAACTAACAAAGCTCTCATGCAAATAGATGCAACAGACATCACAATCAAAGCATTTAGTTACCAAAATAAGAACATAAATACAACCTTACCTAAACAAATCCCAAGCTTTAATTCTTCCATTTTCTCACCTTTCTCACTACCTCTACTTTCTTCTAACATCAAACATGTATATCATCATCATGAGAAGAGCATAACTTGATGGCATGAAGAAGCTCTTAAGGTTGAAGGAAGTAGCTTAAAGAAGAAGAAGGAAATCAATGAAGATGAGAGGAGGAAGATTTTGGATGAGTTGAATAAAAGCCATAAAACTCCTCTTTTCCCCTTCCTTCATTCTTTTAGTCATCACCGAGAGAGGGCATAGGGAATTACAAGAAACATGATAAGAAGGCATTAAATGAATGAGATGTTGGCAAGTTATGGTTGGTACAAATTTTCAAAGATAAGTCAAAGGTATAAACCAATGAGTTTTCATCACTTTTTTCACCATATCACCACACTTTCGGTTACAATAGAAAAAACAATATTTCCTTATGTAAAACCGTGGGAGGAGGGTACATTCATGAAAGGGTAGGTGGCTTGGTAGGATTTGTTAAAACCAAGTTGAAAAGTCAACATATTCATACTTTATTCAATTAAACATAATCCAAAATTAACTCAATCAATTCCAATGACCCTAATTTCAATCCCAAAATAATGTATCCAATAATACTGATTGCCATTGGGTAGCAATTTTCGCTCTAGAAAATCGAGGTTAGCGATTGGCGTTTTATCCGATCAGAAATTTCCCAATTATTTTTACGAGAATTAATGAAATTCCCAAAATTATAAAACATGTAACATGCACTCCAAATAATTTTTCAATCACGAAAATCACCTTTTCTACTCCAAAACAAGTTTAGGCGATTCTGGCGACTTTGCGGTCAAGGAATTTTCTAGGAAAATTCAGAAAAATTCTAAAATCCTAAAAATCGAAAAGCGCTAAGCAGCGCACTCGAATAATTTTCAAATCCCATAACCACGTTAATCACAATAAAATACCGTTAGGCCCAATTACAGGAATATCATGAATGCATTTACCGTAATTCCATATACACAATTGATCATGTGTATCAATCACATTATCATAAACGATACTAAATATTCCTATTAGTCTCATCCTATACCAATTTTACTATTTTATCCTTCCGGGAGGGTGGGATGTTACACCGAAATCTGATCTTATATGGGCATTATGAAATATGTGTCAAGCATGTATTAGTCATGTCGGGCAGGGGCGACAAGCGATCCCAGTATGAGTCACATGCATAAGCATTCCTTAAGAGTTTGAGTTCTTAGAAGCATTAAGAGAAATGATGATTTGACTGAATGTGAGAAAGTAAGGTCTATGGACATAGTGGACATGAGAAATCGTATTTGGTTTTGCATAGTACATAAGAATCCCCCACAAAAGGGTGCATATCCTTGAGGGTGATATATCTTTTGGGGGTGAAATAATTGTGAATCGGCATATTGCCATGAATTGATTGGAGAAAATAAGGATGTGAATAGAAATGAGGGGGCTATGTGTACAGACATAATGAAAGGAAATTATAAAACTGACATGATCGCCTAAGGGTGAATTTAGAATTTAAATGGATATGTGAGTGTTGTGATAAGAGTCTGTAATTCAGTATAAGGAGATAGTAGAAAAATATATATGTATTCTTGAGGCCGAAAATGCATAATGTTTAAGCTTCGGAACTTTTGGATTTAGGTTTGGATAAAATGGATAAAGATTCAGTATAATTGTATCGATGGAAATATTAGTGAATATGAAATTGAAATTCCAATCGGCTGATTTGTTCTCAGATGTGATACAAATGTAAATACACTGTCATGGAGTGTTAAGGAAAAATAGGGATATAAGTAGATATAATAAGGTGAAAGCGTATAAGCCGAGTTGACATGACCTCGAAGATTGCATTTGGACTTAGCATGATTGTGTGATTATTGATATAAGGGTTTGGACTTAGTGTGAGAATATGTCTATGGAAGTGGAGGATTAAGCTCCACTTGGGTTATGCCCCTATCATTATAAATCGATTGAAAATAAAGATGTGTGCGATGGAATAAATGATAGTTGGAAGATGAGATGATATTAGTAATATAAGAAAAAAAAGGTTGTTGAGTTCAGATTAAATTGTCATTGTGAGTGTACATCTGATAGTGGGATCACCATAACTGGTGAATTATTAAGCAAATGTGAATAACATGCATGAAAATGATATAGGAAGTAATCGGTGACTTATTGTGCCAATCATGGTTCCCCTAGTGCAAAGTTC
Source organism: Erythroxylum novogranatense (assembly GCA_029891385.1). NCBI lineage: Eukaryota > Viridiplantae > Streptophyta > Magnoliopsida > Malpighiales > Erythroxylaceae > Erythroxylum > Erythroxylum novogranatense. The sequence continues at coordinate 110,553,633 of CM057232.1, forward strand.
AAGATAGAGTAACATATGAGAGTACTTGTAGTGATCAATTTGGGCAGGAGTTGAGACTGTTTAAGTTCATGATGATAACATAGGTGATGGGTTTGAAGGAAATGAAGAGGGACATGAGTATAGCAAAGTCCCCTTGATCGAGATCTGGCACAAAAAGAGAAAGGTTATCTAGAGTTACATGGGATTAAAGTGTCCTTAGTAGTATAACTTATTAATTGGTAAATTGATGTGAATGCATCTCCGGATAAGATGTGATGATTTTGGTGGTGTATGCCAAGATATTAGAATAAATGAAATTGTTTAAGTGCTCTACAGAGCCTCATTATAAGGGATGTTTTGATCATGCAAGCCCTGGCATCAATTGGTCTTATTGAGATATTATGCATAGTTGAAATTGATCTTCTCGAGGTATTAAGAATGACTGATATATAGTGATGAGAAATAGTTGATTGATAAGGTTATTATGAATAGTATTAAGGATTGTAGTAAGAAATCTTCTTTCAAAGAAGAATTTTCCCTAAATTGAGTTCAGTTGATCTGACGATTCGATATGAGAGTAATCATCGAAGAGATAATCTGAAATGAATTAAAAGTTATGTTTGGGAGTCCGAATCCTAGTGGAACTTATGTTGATGTAAAGAATCCGACTATGTAACTGGTTTATTGTGCTCTAGATGTAAGTGTAAGTCGACTTATGCTTGCTCGGTACTGATAAGTCGCCTTGTTCACCAGTGTAAGTCGACTTATGGCTGTCCAGTACCGTTAGATTGTTAGAGTAGTGCCCCAAAGGCAATCCCTTTAGCTGCGTTTTATTCAAAGTCGGTATGGACTTTATGAATAAATAAAGAAAGACATATTTCATTAATTTGATATTCATGAACAGTGTTTATGAATTGATTGGATCTTTAATCGAATTAATGAAATCCATGAACTGAGATTCCTATCATGTGCAATTATTAGTATCTAAATTTTCCCTAGTCATAGGATTAATGAGACTGGACATCATTAATCCGGTTAGACTAGCACATGTCATATTCCTTGATTGGATCAAGCAGTGGATCTCAGAAACTGTAAATATGAGATATTTAGAGTTGACATGTGGATGCTTACTAGCGGTAGTAAGTTCATTGGATGACTGCCATGAGATCATCACATGGATATCTTATCTAAGTGTCGTTGATAATCTCATCATAGCAATGGTGCAAGTATCCTTAGACTTGAGGTACTCAAGTATATCTTGAATCTTGATCACGTGCTTTGACTCCATTCTGTTGCCTTCGGAGGTAACTCATAGGGTGGTGCTTGGGTGCGACTTGAGGTATTGAAGATAATTGAGTAGCCAATAAAGGATTCACCACTTACGGATTAGCGGAAGAGATACCGTAGCCTCTTGTCGGGATCATTACTAAATTTGGCGACATATATGTCATGAAGAGTGTCTTCATTGACATATAGAGTAATGAGTCGGGGCGAAGCTGTTATCACTAGGCTGGACTTGGTCTAGTGAGAGTTGACACTTTGACCATACTCATAACCAAGTGGGGTATAGGATGGTGAAAGGAAGAATTGCACGATAATTGTCTATGGAAGGGTTTCGTGATGCGGTTAGTAATGAATACATCAAACTGATTACTTTCCGGTCAATTGTGGGTCATGATGTGTTGCTAGATACGCTCATGACTTGCTTAGATTAAGTGTTAATCTAAGTGGCCAACATAACCGGAGCCTAAAGGGTCACTGCATAAGAGTGACTCAGAGAATCATAAAATAGTAATTGGACAGAGTTCCAATTATGGAGAGCATTAGGATTAAATGGATCCCAATGGGATTGGGATATGTCCCGATGAGATCGTGACATCAATATTGCTAAGAAAGGTTTCCGGAGCTGTTTCAGCATCGGGGCCCGGTAGGCCGGTAGGACCGACCCCAATTTGACTGAACCTCTTTAGCAATTATATATATGTTAATTAATTAATTAAGATTAATTAATTATATATATATAAAACATGATCTGCGTTGGTTTTAGGGAGAAGAGATAAAGCCATTGACTTTTCAAAGTTTGTTTATTTAATTAGTTAAATAAATGGATGGTAATGAAGCTTACACTTGGCAAACTCTTATGGATTCTTTTTAATTGTTAAAAATATACATAAGAAGCTTGTCTTGAGGAGTTGCCGTCGATGATGCTTAGGGTTTAAAGAGAAGAATATTTCCTTAAGTGTTAAGGAAAGTTTGAATGGTGATTTCAAGTCTTCTTCTTCCTCAAGTGTCATAGTTTCTCTTCTCCAAGCACAAAGACCAACGTTTTCTCAAGCTCTCCAGGACAGAGGTAGGCTCTAGCAGGCTTTAATCTGTTCTAGCTATTCCCGAGTCAAAGGGGTTTGACTCGGTTAGGTTTTCTGATCTCTGCGTGGATCACCTTTAGAGATAGTCTCTTTTGGCTATTTAGGTTGATGTCTTCATACCGACACCTGGATCCTGGGTTTCGGGAAAGCCCCGGGAACAAAAATTTTTGTTTTCCGCTGCCGGTACATTTGATGTACCTCCCGGGATTTTCCTACAGTGTTATCAGAGCGTCTGGTGTCGTGTATGAAGCTTTAACTGAAGCTAGATCATAAACCTTAATTGCTTGTGATGTTGTAGCATGCATTCTGTTCAGATTTCGAATTGCTATAGAGATAGGGTTTTCGAAATTTTTCTTCCCAGGATTGTTCATAACATGTTATAGAATATGTCTATGAATTTTCAGAATTTATCGATTTGATTTGATATAGTTTTTCTAATTAATTCCCTAAGGTTCCAGATGCTGTTTTGTGAAACACTCTGTGGATAGGCAGTAGTATAAAATCGAGAATAAATTATAGAAAAATATTTTTCTGGATTTTCCTTCACCTACATGTCTTTAAGATGTTGGTGAATGTCTGTGAGCATGGAAATTGGATTTCAAGGTGATTGGATATTTATTCACGAATTTATTCTATACTGTTGGGAATTGCTGTGCTGATGAACACAGATTTTGAATCGGTTTTGTTATTTTGATTGACTGAGTTTTTGATGGCCTAAAATCCTGAACAAATTCAGGTAGCATGTTCAGAACATTTAATAACCTATTTAAGTTTCTCAGAATTTATTGAAATTGTTTCATTGATCATTTTGAGCAATGTACAGAACTGGACAGTTTTGGTGAAAATTGTTGGGACTGTTTTGCTTGGCTTGATTGAGTGTGCTTTTCAGTTCCAATGCCTTGTACCATTTTTAATGTGATTAAAATGTGTTATCTTGATGTGGTATGATTGCCAAAGTGCATTGCTTGAAGTTGCTTTTCAAGAATTTTGAATGCGAATTGGTCACATTTGTGTCTCGTTAGTATATTTCATTTTCTTGCTTGTTTTGGCGTCACAATTTTTGTGACAAGTGCGGAGTAGTTTTGAGAGTGTATACACTAGCTTGAGATGCTTAGGGTGTTCCTAAATTATTTGGAAATCTTAGAGTTATGACTCATTTCAAGCTTGTCATATAGTTTGACTATTTAAGGCATTCATGAATCAACGAAGTGTTCATTGAGGCATCTATTTACGATATTACCTATGTATGATGGTATTGTGAATTGGAATTGCATGGATTGAGGAATTAGCGATTAGAGATTTTAGCAAATTTCCTTGGATAAGGCGACTTGTGTATGGAATAAGTCGACTTGTTCAAGGTCTGAAATATAAGTCGACTTGTAGCACCTTACAGGCGACTTGTACATCGGCGAGTGCCATAAAGGCGACTTGTTTCCTACAAGTCGACTTGTGTGTAATGGCGATGGCATAAGGCGACTTGCATTTGATGAAAGTGGACTTGTGACATCTTTCGAGTTGGATGATGGATGATTATAAGGATTGATTCAATTTGATTGATGAAACCTAAATCATGCCATATAGTCATAGTGACTATGATCCTTGACTTGGAGTCTAGAGTTTCTAAATCCTCCTCGGTATATGAAAACTAACGTCTTCCATTAATATGGTAAGAACTAGAGTTCTTATAGGGATGGGTTGTTAGGTAAACCCAAGCTCACTCTATCTGGATATGTTGAACCATGAAAATATGATTTTCGATTAATGGGTTGGTTTTCACCGAAGCGTTGGTTTGTTGAGTAAACTCAAGGTCAGCGTGACAGAGGCGAAATTGGGTAGCATACATCAGATATATGCGCATCAAAGAGTTGATACCGATGTAAGTGCACACATCGACAAGTTGATAGCACTGATCGATAGTTGTGTCTAAGATGTAACTGGTATATCTGATACCTCCCGAGACATAAGGTGGCTTGTTGGGTAAACCCAAGGTCATTCTCATGTCGGTTATCGATGATGCAATTGGTATGTTCGATACCTACCGATTGACCTAAGTTGTGGCTTGTTGGGCAAACCCAAGGTCATTCTTAGCAATGTCGGATATCGACCCACTAGGACATTTTGTCACTTTGTTTCTTGGATTTGTAAAGAGGGTTATGGATTCTAGGAAACTAGTGGGAGCCATATGCATGTCATGCAAGTCCTTATGATCATGCAGGCATTTCTATTCTAACATTCCTTCGCTCTATCGCGCTTAGGTTGATTGAAGATATCTTTCAGTGTGAATTTTCGCTCCCTATTCTGGACCGAATTTTCTTGATCGGCTGAGGAATCTGAGAATTGTTCTCAGATCTGAGGAACTGGGATACGTCCTAGATGTTCCACTTCCAGATGCACCTGCTGTCGATGCTTCTGATGAGGATCAGAAAGCATATCGTAAGCATCTAAAGGACAGTGACATGGCTACTTGCATTATGCTTGCCTCGATGTCACGAGAGCTGCGAAAAGACGAGTCCATGGATGCTCACACTATAGTATTTCATCTTAGGGAGCTGATGAGTAAGCTCGATGCGAAGGTTCGAGACCTCGAGGCTTCTCTTCACCATTAAAGATGGCTCCAGGGACATCTGCTATCGAGTTGCCACGAAGATGAATGGCTATATAGAGATTGGCTGTCTTAGGATTTGTAATGGATTATGAGTTAAGTATAGACTTGATTACGGTTGGATTGTGCGGCGGTTTTCATAGTTCGTGTTAAACTATCGGATGAATCAAATATCCACAACAATTCTGAGTGATCAATCTGCTTTCGAAACGATAAGCAAGCTATCAAGAAGGATAGCAAGCAAGTCTTAGTGGTGGATGCTTCTTCTTGGTCCAAAGAAGAAAAGGCCAAGAAACCAAATGGAAGTGCCATCAAAGAAAAAAAACAAAGAAAGCGCCTAAAAGGTTTTGCTTTCATTGTGGCAAGACTGGCCACTGGAGGCGAAACTGTAAAGTCTATCTGGAGTTTCTGAAGCAGAAGAAGGCATCAGATGCCTCTACTCCTTCAAATATGTTTGTCATTGAGGTTAATACTGTTTCTGATCAAAACATATGGGTATTTGATACCGGTTGTGGCTCATACATATGAAATGATATGCAAGGCCTCAGGGACAGTAGACAGCTCATAAAAGGAGAACTAGACCTTCGTGTAGGTAATGCCAGCAAGAGTTGCTACATTAGCGTAAACACTTATGTCTTGTCACTCCTAGTGGGCTTGTATTCAAATTGGATGATTGTCATTTTGTACTGTTTTAACAAAGAACATATTATGCATTTCTTGTTTCAATAGAGCTGGTTTCCATTGGACTTTTAGTAGCAATGGTTGTTCTATTAGTTCGAATGGAATGCTCTATGCTACTGGTACATTATGCAATGGAATTGACATATTAGATATGTCATATCCAGTTTTGAATGTCAATGACGCGAAAAGACATAATCGAGATAATTTAAAATCAACTTACTTATGGCATTGTCGGCTTGACCATATAAATGAGACACACATCGCTAAGTTCCATAAGAGTGGCAGTTTAGGGTCATTTAATTATGAATCATATAACACATGCGAATCTTGTTTATTAGGCAAGATGACTAAGTTACCCTCAAGGAAAGGGTGAGCAGTGATTGGAGTATTAGACCTAATACATTAGATGTATGTGGTCCGATGTCCATCCATGCCGAAGTGGTTATCTTTACTTCATTACTTTTATCGGTGATTATTCACGATATGGGTACTGTGTCGATGAGATACAAATCAAGCGTTTGAAAAGTTCAAATAATTCGAAATGAAGTAGAAAACTAACTTGGTAAAAGTATGAATACATTACGATCGATCGTGGTGGAAATTACTTAGACCAACGGTTTTGGATTATCTCAAAGATAATGGGATTTTATCTCATTACACTCCACCTTGCCTTGTGCAAGACAATGGTGTGGTGAAAGGAGATATCGAACCTTGTTAGACATGATGCGATTAATGATAGGTTTTGCAGTTTTTGGGGGTATGCTTTCGAGGCAAATTGTTTACTTGTTAGCGAGTTCCATTAAAGACGATTGATGTTACTCCATATGAGATGTGGATTAAGCTGAAAGCCTATCTTTCTCAAATTGAAAGTTTGGGGTTGTCTGCTTATGTGAAGCGGACACGGTCAGATTAACTTGATGCAAAATCGACAAGTGTTTGTTCGTAGGATATCGTGGGATATCAATTCTACCTTCTTGAGGAACAAAATTGTTTGTTTTAAAGCATGTTGTTTTCTTAGAGAAAGAGTTTCTTTTACAAGAGGACGGTGGGAGCAAAGTTGAACTTGAGGAAGTTCAAGATGCTCGAACAAACATAAATCAATGCTGAACTCGCAATGTAACTCATATAGATGAGGTATGATTCAACCTTCTATTACACAAGAATTTAGAGGTCACGTGGGATCGCTCTGTTCACGAGAGATATGGATTTTCGTGGGGAGCAGAATGACGTATTGCTCATACGAGATGATGAGCCTACTACTATGAAAAGGTTCTAAAAGTTCGTAGTCGAAAAATGGCTTTGTGCCATGAAATCGAATGGATTCCATGTATGAAAACCAAGTATGGACTTTGGTTGTTGCACAGAAGGAATAAAGCCCATAGAGTGCACATGGGTTTTCAAGAAGAAAACCGACATGGATGGTAATGTGATTACTTATAAAGAAGGCTTGTGGCCAAAGGATTTAAATGGAGACAAGGAGTTGACTATGACGAGACCTTGACCCGTCAGAGCAATGCTTAAATCCATTCGGATACTCTAGCCATTGTCACTCATTATGATTATGAGATATGGCAAATGGATGTGAAGATGCTTTCTGAATGGAAATCTTCCCGAGGATGTGTATATGACACAACCAGAGGACTTCACCTCTATGATGGCGAATTGGTATTAAGCTTCAAAATCCATGTATGGATTGAAGCAAGCATTCAGAGTTGGAATATCCGCTTTGATGAGGTACTCAAAGAGTTTGGTTTCTCACAAAATTCGGATGTACATTGTGTGTATAAGAAGGTTCATGGATTTTGCAATCGTATTCCTTGTGTTATAAGTAGATGACATATTAATACTAGGAAAGCGATGTCTACATCTACAATCAGTTAAGATTTGGTTGTCCAAACCCTTTTGCGATGAAAGACCTTGGTAAAGCAACTTATATCCTTGGGATAAAAATTTATAGAGATAGATCAAAAAAGTTGCTTGGTCTTTCACAATCAATGTACATAGGTAAGATGCTAAAGAGGTTTAGCATGGAACAATGCTATGTACGAGACCCGATGTATTATATGCTCTAAGTGTTACGGCGGATACCAATCGGATCTTGGTGAGGTCCTTTGGGTGGTGTCAAGAATATCCTCAAGTACTTGCAAGCACTAAGGATGTTTTCTTGACATATGGAGATGAAAATCTCCAAGTGATTACGAATCACGATCGGGTTATATATATTCACATTGAGCGGCTGGCGGTCGGTTGGAAAGAGTTCAATCAAGAGAGGACTGCGATTTAACAACCGAGGTAGAGTACATTGCGCATCGGATGCAAAGAAAGGCGGTTTGGATCGAAGTTCATTTCGAACTTGATCGGTTCCTACCGTGATGGGCCCATAGGGTTGTATTGTGATACAATGGGGCTAGTCAGTAAAGGAACGAGGTCTCATCAACGATCCGAACACGTACTCTACCGATTCCATCGATTGGTAGATCATCGATCGGTGATGTCCTAATAGAGAGAATTCCACGAGCAAAGTGTTGCTAATCATTGACAAAGCCATAGTCACGGAAGAATTGTGATTCTCGTGGGCGCGCTTATGGTATTAGATACCAAGGCGATTGGCTTTAGGTCAGTGGGAGATTTGTAAGTGTAAGTCGACTTATCTTGCTCGATCGATAAGTCGCCTTGTTCACCAAGTGTAAAGTCGACTTATGGCTGTCGATCAGTTAGATTGTTAGAGTAGTGCCTAAAGGCAATCCCTTTAGCGCGTTTTATTCAAAGTGGGTATGCGGACTTTATGAATAAATAAAGAAAGGCATATTTCATTAATTTGATATTCATGAGCGGTGTTTATGAATTGATTGGATCTTTAATCAATTAATGAAGTCCATGATATATGACATAGCATGAAGGAAATTATGATGTGATCATACTCTTGAGATTCCTATCATGTGCAATTATGTGGGTATCTAAATTCTCCTAGTCATAGGATTAATGAGTGGACATCATTAATCCGGTTAGACTAGCATGTCATATTCCTTGATTGGATCAAGCGGTGGATCTCGAAGCTGTAAATATGAGATATTTAGAGTTGACATGTGGATGCTTACTAGCGGTAGTAAGTTCATTGGATGACCCGCCATCGGATCATCACATGGATATCTTATCTAAGTGTCGGTGATAATCTCATCATAGCAATGGTGCAAGTATCCTTAGACTTGAGGTACTCAAGGATATCTTGAATCTTGATCACGTGCTTGACTCCATTCTGTTGCTTTTCGTGAGGTAACTCATAGGGTGGTGCTTGGAGTGCGACTTGAGGTATTGAAGATAATTGAGTAGCCAATAAAGGATTCACCACTGGATTAGCGTAAGAGATACCCGTAGCCTCTTGTCGGGATCATTACTAAGTGTTAAACATATATGTCATGAAGAGTGTCTTCATTGACATATAGAGTAATGAGTTCGTGGCGAGAGCTGTTATCACTGGGCTGGACTTGGTCTAGTGAGAGTTGACACTTTGACCATACTCATAACCAAGTGGGGTATAGGATGGTGAAAGGACGAATTGCACAAATAATTGTCATGGAAGGGTTCGTGATCCGGTTCGTAATGAATACATCAAACCGATTACTTTAGGTCAATTGGGGTCATGATGTGTTGCTAGATACCGCTCATGACTTGTTTAGATTAAGTGTTAATCTAAGTGGCCAACATAACCGGAGCCTAAAGGGTCACACGCATAAGAGTGACTCGGAGAATCGTAAAATAGTAATTGGACGAGTTCCAATTATGGAGAGCATTAGGATTAAATGGATCCCAATGGATTGGGATATGTCCCGATGAGATCGTGACATCAATATTGCTAAGAAAGGTTTAGAGATTTGTTTGAGATCGGGATCCGAGTGGCAGTAGGACCAACCCCAATTTGGTGAACCTCTTTAGCAATTATATATATGTTAATTAATTAATTAAGATTAATTAATTATATATATATATAACATGATCTGCGTTGGTTTTAGGGAGAAGAGATAAAGCCATTGACTTTTCAAAGTTTGTTTATTTAATTAGTTAAATAAATGGATGGTAATGAAGCTTACACTTGGCAAACTCTTATGGATTCTTTTTAATTGTTAAAAATATACATAAGAAGTTTGTCTTGAGGAGTTGCCGTCGATGATGCTTAGGGTTTCAAGAGAAGAATATTTCCTTAAGTGTTAAGGAAAGTTTGAATGGTGATTTCAAGTCTTCTTCTTCCTCAAGTGTCATAGTTTCTCTTCTCCAACCACAAAGACCAACGTTTTCTCAAGCTCTCCGAGACGTAGGTAGGCTCTAGCGAGCTTTAATCTGTTTCTAGCTATTCCGGGTCAAAGGTTTGACTCGGTTAGGTTTCGATCTCTGCGTGGATCACCTTTAGAGATAGTCTCTTTGGCTATTTAGGTTGATGTCTTCATACCGACACTGGATCACAGGTTTGGAAAGCCAGGAACAAAAATTTTGTTTTCCGCTGCGGTACATGTGATGTACCTCCGGGATTTCCTACACTAGAGACACTAAATTGCGAAAAGGAGAAGAATAAAGGTTCATGTATATTTTGTGTAAATGTGTTCAGGAAGTATAAAGTTGATATAATGAATGTATTACCAACCAGGGAGTAACGATTGAAAATAAATTGATGTATGTGGAGGAATTCGATGTTTAAAAAGAGTTATAAGAAATCGATCATGGGTATAAGGAGTTTATTATACTACTGAAGAGTGAAGTGTCTCAATTGTGTTTAGAGTGAATAGTGACTATGGTCATCGATGATTGATTTAATGTATTTGAAAAAGTGGAGAAGAATTTTGTGCATAGATGAAGAAATCTCTATACCATGAAAGTTCAAAAAAAAAACTGAATCTTAGCTTGATCAAATGAATTGTGGATGCATTAGCATTTGAATATGGCACATTGGGAGACTTAATGACGATAGAGGTGATGACAAAGTGCGAAATTGTATTAAGGATAAAGATATATGAGATTTGGAGTTGTTTAGAACTGACTGTATATTGGATACATCCAAAAGTTGTTAAAGGTTTTCTGATCTTAGCCCTTTGACAAAAATGTTCGAGGAAACGTGTGAATTGCATGACTGATGATTGTAAAAAGAGACATTGGAGATTTTGCAATATTTACAAAGTGTCCCAGTAAAGGTTATGATGTGATCTGTTGAAATAGTATAAAGTGGTTGTATGTACCTAGAGACAAGCATAACCTCATGGGCTACATTACGATTGATGACTGGAATTTATGGTAATGGATATTGTTTAAAAAAAAAACAAACTTGGAGACTCTATTCGTACAGAAACATTTGTGGATATATCCATGAATATGCAAAGCGATAATGGTTAAGATATTTTGGAAATTTGAAAGATCTGAAAAGGATTAAGCGATTGAGTTTTTTCAGATTAAGTTAGTGATGCAATTTAATGTATTGAATAGGAAATTTAATGGCAGAGGATCACAAGTTGGGCAATAAGGATATTAAATCTAGTGTAATACCGAGCGCAAACTGTCGACCTATCAAAGGGGCAAAAAGAAAGTATTATTATTAGTAGCTATTGAAATTCCAAGTCAGGTGTGTATAAAAAGGATTGGTAAAACCCAAATTGAGAATTTAGAAAATGTGGACCTTATCGAGGAATTGTAATGAATTCAGCTTTGAAGAAAATGATATTTAGGACTGAATTAAGAAGTATGTGTAATACCCACCAAAGGAACTGTTAGAGAAAACTCAAGGATCAATCAAAGCTTTATGTTCTAGTAAGAGTACATTGAAAGAGTAATTGAAGGTTTAGAATGTGAAATCGAATGATTATAAGTGTGATTAACCAACAGACTTGACTGCTGGAGATAAATGTGAAACTGATACTTTTGGAGTTCATTGGGGCATGAGATTGCTGTATAGTCCAGTTTGATTGTGGGCATAACAATCGTTATATTGATAACACCATTCGAATAGTGTATAAGGGGGTGGGCTACGGTCAAAATGGAATCGTTCACCCCTATATTAAAGTGAGCAGGGCCTAGGAATAGTCGAAGGCCATGACTGATTCGAGATAATGTTGATATGTGAAATGAATCTGTACTAGGGGTTAAGTGATCCAAGTTAATGACAACGAGTCGAGTTGATTGGTATTGAGATTACAGAATTCTACGAGATTAGTGTTTTAACCCTAAAGAGATGTAATCTGATAAGCGATAAGTGAAATGCTTCGAAGTGTATCGCCTCGGCCAAGATACACTTGATGGAGATGAAGGAGTAATTAGGGGAAACTGAATTCGTTATAAAGTGGCCTCTATGTGACTGTGGTGTGAAAAGAACTATGGATTGGTAAGTCAACCAGGAACATAAAAGATGATTCGAATTTATAAAGTGTTACATGAACAGAATTAGGAAATATTGCTATGATTTGATATATGTGTTATTGATACTGAAAGTGAAGAATTGCGAGAAATCATGAGGAAATAGTTATGACAGTGTAGAGTTTGAGAAAGGAAAAAGAGGTGATTGATTGTATCGATTTTGGTTAATTGGTCATGTAGTGAAATAAGTGGGAAACAGAATATATATGAACGAAACATTTTTCCCCCTGCCTTCTTGATCAATCATATATGCATGAGTTGAGTGAACCATCGATGATGGTTTCTCGTTGAGTTCGCAAACTCACCCAAAATTGCAATTATTTTTCAGGATAAGAAGAATACCCTGTAAGGTCAAAGGGAGTATCCTTACAGCATTCAAGTGTCGAATAGAGGTCGGGATCAGTTTACATCAGCATTGATCTGCATTAGTGTATTTTATTTTTCTGCATTTTTGTATGAATGATTAGGTCAAATTGTAAATTCACTGACTGATATAAATGGGATTTATGAAAAGGGCCCTGAGGCCATTAAATTGTTCTTGTGTATTGTTTCCGCATAAATACCAATGTGGATATGTTTGAGAAGAAAACAAAAAAATTCATACTAATTTTTGATTGAATGTTGCAGCACGCCACCCTCACGGGGCACGGACTCAGATATCACCATCGATGTCGGGTTTGGGTCTTACGGGAGTGGGGTGCTACAGAAATGACATTGAAATTCTAATGATTGTATGGCTGTGATTGAATAAGTTTATGATTAAAATGGGTCGTTTCGATTATTTATTTCTACATACGCGTGTGTACATTTTAAAAATTTTGTACTGAGTTTCAAGTGCTTAACTGACTAAGTGTGCTAGCACGCACCCTCGTGGGGCACGAACTTGGATATCATGCAGGATGTTGGGTACGTGTCTTGCGGGAGTGGGATGCTACAGTTGGTCACCAGTGGGAAGTTGTTCATGCTACCAGCTTCCACATTTCCTTTCTTCATCTGATGCTAGCGTCTCCTCTCTCCATCGGCTACCTCAATATGAGTTTGCCACCAGCTGCTTACCTCACATTGCCTACACAACACCTCCTTGTTTTATGCTTTCAGCCCATCCACGCATGCCTAGCCTCTCCTCACCAGCTAATATTTTCTTTTTTTTTAATACCACAAGCTGCCAATGTTTTGATGTGTTGATCACCACCATCTTCATCTCCACCAGCTCTGCATTATTCCTCTCACCAGCAGCTACGTTTTGGCTTCCACCTTCTGCTTTGATTTGGTGTCTCACCAGCTGCCACATTAATCAAGGAAACCACCTACTTATTTAACTCCACCAGCTAGATGTCAAGCCCAGCATGCAACGTTGTAAGTGGAGGATTTGTTTAGTAATAATGCAATGTGAGTGGAGTCTAAGTTAGCACCAACGCCCTTTAAATCTCTATCACTAGCTACCTCACGTTCTATTGCTTTTAATTAGAGAAGGCTTGTGTTGTTGGATGTAATAGCTATTGTCTTGTAGTGGAGGTGTGAGTGGAGAAGAAAATGGGGTTCCGCAAGTTCACGGGTCTCAAGTAGTACAATATAATATCGTCCCACAGGGAGTAATTGTGTAAGTACTAGGCTTGGATCACTCAATTAATTGGACTAAGCGATTAAGTGTTGATAATTGAGAAATTGATTAATTAACGACTGGCTAAAACTGATCCTAAAACAAACAGAATAACCGCGCAATTTATGATTGAAAGGAATGAATCAAATATGTAAAAGACAGGTCTCAAATTTGGTTTCGTGATCGACTTCTAATTATTCTCTTCTGGTTTATTCAATAAACTTGATCCCTAGACTTTGAAAGAAACTAGATCCAAATTTTACGTGATTCTCTATCGAGGCGTCAAAGAAGTATCTTAGTTAAAATCAATCCAGACTATCGTGGCTCATGAAATTAACTAAAATCCATTAAAATTTTATCTAGTTGGTAATTCCTCTCATGATTTTTCCTATGTCTAGATCTAAACCTGCAAGTTCCAAATTTTGATTTTCCACTACCGATTTTCACCTTTCAGTTCTTCAACCGATAATTTCGACACATATTATGTGAGGCCTAACACATAACAAGCACAATAATATGCAAAACAAGAATCAATAGCCACGAATAAATTTTATCGAATAAAATCCAGAATCAAATCATACATAAATTCGAAAACTACTACCCATCTTTGAAACCTGCAAGAGATCTACTCAATCATGTTGATGTTTAACTGATTAAATATTAAAGCAAGCATAATAGAAATTAAAAGAGTGAGGAACGAAGAACCCAAATGAATCTTGGACATAAAACGTTAAAAAAAAATAGTCTGGAAAATATTCTCCCAGCTGCGACGTCACTTGGTGCGTCCCTTGAGCTGAGTGCGTTGTCTCCTGCCTCTGTTGTGCGTAAGTCCTTCACACTCAGCCTCAGTGTTGGGGTGCAGCGTCAGGTCTCTCCAAACACAGCTACTGCTATCTTGTGTGATGCCGCCAGTCCACTGCTCTCTTCCTTTAGTTCACCAGTTCACCTGTTCACCACTTAATGCCCAGCTCTCCCCTGAAATAATTCTCACCAGTTCACGTTACACTCACCTCACTCACACACACTGGTTTCACGCACAGTCCCCTCTTTATTTACACTTTTTTTCTATTACTCATGTAACGCACTCTCTCCTCATAACGCCAGCTCTCCCTTTATTTTTTTATTCACCAGCTCCTCCTCATTTCTAGTCACAACACTCACACACAAGCACACACCTTGTAGTTCACGCACCAGCACTCACAGCCCCCTTACTCGTTTCTTTTTTTTCACGCACAGCTCATCCATTCACCCACTCCACAGACCACACTCCTCTCCTCTCCAGACCACATGATTTTTGTGTTATTTCCCTTTGTCTTGAAACCACCCCATGCCTCCCTCTTGTGCTGCTGCTGTCCTTGCTTGTATTTTTCCAGCTGTCTTTGTTCTCTCTTGCCACCTCTCCACTAGCTGTCTTCGTCCATTTGTTTGTGTTTTATCCTCCAAATTACAAGCTTCCTGCTGTAGCATGATGTAAGGTGGGGTTCTCCACCTGCGTGGATGTGAGGAAAATCAATGATTCTCCATCAATCCACATGTATGAGCAACGAAAACATGAAGAACCTAAGGTGATGGTGTCTATGAATGAGTTGAAGAGAGTAGTTAAGCATGCCCACGTGAGTAAGAGACAAAAGGCTGAAACAGTGTCGGTTTTTTTTTCATAAGTGATTGAATTCAATACACAGTCGTTTATGCATCAGAAGCTTCACTAGTGAAATATTATTATATGCCTTATTCAAGCCAACAACACGTCTGAAGGTCTTCATCTTCCTAGTGAGTATTAGGAGAGTTTTGTGATTAACAAATTCAATGAAAATAAATAAATTGACCTAAAAAATGCTATTAAAATGAATGCATGAATATGTAAAATAAATGCAAATATGACCTAAATACCTATATGAATTTGACTAAACAAATGCCCCCAAACTCAAACTTTTGCTTGTCCCTAAGCAAAATAAAGATTGAGAAAACGTTTTCAAAGTTACTCATCCAAGGAATCATAAAAACTGTAAATCCAAGCTCTCAAATTTACTCTTAGCCTTTCCGTTCAAACCATTCCCACCTTCATGATACAAGAAACTAAGCAATTACTCAAGCCAATATTCTTTTAACCTTTGATCAATTATAAAAACCATCTTCTTGCAAGAAGCAAAGAAAACTAAAATTGGTTCCACAACAACTTATAACCCATGCATCTCATACATATTGATGATATAGTTAATTAACCAATCCCATAGGCAAGACATCTAACCTATCTCCACTAATGTAGCACTTATTAATGAAAGATCAATAGGTCTTATTAGGATATAATGGGGCTATTGGGTGTGTAATGTGGGTTTGAAACAAAGAAAGGGGGAATAAAGGCTAAATAAAAAATAAAAAATTGAGGAATGATTGTTTAAAACATGCAAATGTAGAAAACATGCATAAATCCAATCTTTTTTTTTTTCTCTTTTTTTCATTTCTCTTTTTTTTCATTTTTTCTTCATTTTTTAATAAATAAGGAAATATAGAATTGACATCCAAATATCTCAAATGATTACAAGCTCCCATTTCCAAATGCATTCAAATAGGCTTTGGTCCACATATAAACAACATCAAGCCTCCACAAATTAGGACAACTTCCCCCAAACTCTTTCCATTGCATATTTTGGGGCCTTAAATTTCTCTTTTTCATAGTTGGGAACAAACAAACAACTCTTGGATGCAATTCTTTTCCTTTTTTATATTTTTTTTTCATTTTTTTTCATCAAAATTATACACATTCCAAAACATCACAAATCTTAAACAATCAAGCCACATAAAAGGGTAGGGAATTTAGGTCTTAGGCTTGGTTTAATTAAGGGTGTCAAGGAAAATAAGGATAATGTGTAAGGCTCAAAAGAGGTTTCAAGGAAAATAAGGGTGAGTAAGCTAAAAGTCATTTAGGCTAGATAACAAAGAACGGTGCCTAAATCATTTCCTTCTTTAATAAATGCTATGATTTCGCCTCGATAGGATTAGAAGGCTTGTTCTAGGATTGGTGAGATGTCAACAAGTTATAAATTGCTAAGGAATTTTCTTTTAAGTTTTCTAAACGTCTAATAAGAGTTAGGAAGATCTCCAATTAAATGAACATAAACAAAAGCAAATTCCTAAGATTCTTAGCCAATCAGAACTTTCCAATCCACAACCCAGTCTAAAAGCAAATTCAATTGCTCTTGAAACAATTCCTATTCATCCATGGATAAGGCGAGAAAATTTTGTATTTTTATTTTTTAATATATGCTATGAATGCCATGAATGAATGAGTAAATACTAATGCATGTAAAAGATTTGCAAAAGAAGAAGAGAACAAGTTTTTTTTTTGTTGCCACCCCCACCCCTAAACTCAGATAGGACATTGTCCTCAATGTCAAGATGCGTAGGCGTATTAAGAAATTGCTGCAGATCATACTCAAACACAAACATCCACAAAATTCAACAATATGCTAAGACATGAGTAAGAGGCACAAAGAACGTCCCTGTAATGAGTGGAATCATTTTCTTGAAGTGTAATTCTCCCCATCAAAAGTAAACATGAAGGTCCAATTTTACGCAAATAACACAAAGAGGAGCGTGAATTTAAGGTACAGAAAAAACATAAATAAAAATAAAAATAAAAATAAGAACAAAACAACGAAGTGTGAAACTTGGGTTGCCTCCCAAGAAGCGTTAATTTAAAGTCCTTAGCTTGACTTGGCCAATATGTTGCTCAAGGGCCAGGGTTGGAGAGGGATTGAGTAACCCCTTGTTCTATTGGAAATCCAGCCACATAAGGCTTTAACCTCTGCCCATTAACCTTAAATACTCCAGTTTTGGGATCCTCAACTTCTACCGCATCGTGAGTATAAACTTTAACAATCTTGAACGGTCCCGACCACCTCGACTTTAACTTCCCAGGAAATAGCTTGAGTCGTGAATTAAACAGCAAGACCAAATCTCCTTCCTTGAACTTTCTTTGGATAATATGTTGATCATGCCATCTCTTCGTTCTTTCCTTATAGATTCCGTCATTTTCATAAGCATCCAAGCAAAGCTCCTCCAACTCATTCAACTGAAGCAAACGCCTTTCTCCAGCTGCCTTGAAGTCTAAATTAAGCTTCTGAACAGCCCAATATGCTCTATGTTCTAGCTCGACTGGAAGGTGGCACGATTTCCCATACACTAGTCTGAATGGAGTAGTCCCAATTGGAGTTTTGTATGCAGTTCTATAGGCCCAGAGAGCATCATCTAACTTCAAAGACCAATCTTTTCTTGAGGTATTTACAGTTTTCTCCAAGATGCTCTTAATTTCTCTATTTGAAATTTCAGCTTGCCCATTAGACTGAGGGTGGTAGGCCAATGGAATCCGGCTTGGAGAACTTTCACAGCCGTCTTTTCAGAACTGAAATGGCCTCCATAGGGGGATGCATGGCAATGATTTAGGACAGCTCCTACTTCTTCACTTGGTAAACATCTTCGAATCACCCCATCACCACAACGCTTGAAAAGGAAGGGCTCCTCCCATATATAATGCTTGAGCTCCGAAAAGAACTTCTTCTTTTGTTGGAAAGTAAATTCAGGTGGCAAGACTCCTGAAACAAGAAAATTCACATAGTCAGCATACCATGGAACTTGTAATGTTGCTGCAGCAATTTTGTGTAATGAATGACACAATTCTGGTAAATTTGCACAGCAGAACAAATGCTCATCATTGAAGGAGTCATTAATCGGTGGTTCTTCTCGAAGGGGTTCCTTCTGATCCGTAGTAAGCCTCGAGAGGTGATCTGCGACCCAATTCTCAGCTCCCTTTTTGTCATGAATTTCAAGGTCAAACTCTTGAAGGAGAAGGACCCATCTTATAAGCCTTGGTTTAGCCTCCTTTTTCGCAAAAAGGTAGCGAATGGCTGCATGGTCTGAGTAGACTATCACTTTTGAGCCCACGATATATGACCTGAATTTGTCCACTGCAAAGACTACAGCTAGCAACTCCTTTTCAGTCGTGGCATAATTGATTTGAACATCATCCAACGTCTTGCTCGCATAATAGATCACATGGGCCACCTTGTTCCTTCTTTGGTGTAAAATAGCTCCCACAGCATAATCCGAAGCATCACACATGATTTCAAAAGGTAGGGACCAATCCGGAGATTGAAGGATAGGTGGCGAGGTCAAGGCTTGCTTAATCCTGCAAAATGCATCAACACAAGATTGGTCGAAATTGAATGGCACATCATTACTCAACAAATTGGTCAAAGGCTTTGCTATATGGGAAAAATCTTTAATGAAACGCCTGTAAAAGCCTACATGTCCCAAGAAACTTCTGATCTCCTTGACTGAAGTTGGTGGAGGTAGATTCGCTATCACTTCAGTTTTAGCCTTATCCACTTCTATTCCACGATTGGAGATTAAGTGGCCTAGGACTATCCCTTCTTGTACCATGAAATGGTACTTCTCCCAATTCAAAGACTAGATCAACCTCTTACTTTTGCTTAAAACCTTGGCAAGATTAGATAAACAAGAATCAAATGTCAGTCCATAAACAGAAAAGTCATCCATGAAGACTTCCATAATTTCTTCAATAAAATCTGAAAAGATTGCCATCATGCAACGCTGAAACGTAGCTGGTGTATTACACAACCCAAATGGCATTCTTCGATAAGCGAAGGTACCATAAGGGCATGTGAAAGTAGTTCGCTCCTGGTCATTAGGGTGAATGGGAATTTGAAAGAAACCAGAGAAACCATCCAAATAGCAAAAATAATCATGTTTAGCAAGTCTTTCCAAAATTTGGTCAATAAATGGCAAAGGGAAATGGTCTTTACGGGTGGCCTTGTTCAATTTTCTGTAATCAATACACATTCGCCATCCCGTAACTGTCCTAGTTGGTATTAGTTCGTTACCTTTTGCACTGTTGTTAGACCACCCTTATTGGGCACCTGATAATGGATGTGGCTTACCCAATTATTGTCAGAAATGGGGTATATAATACCCACAGCTAATAGCTTTAAGACCTCTTGCTTGACCACGTCCTTCATGTTTGGATTCAGCTTCCTTTGATGTTCAATTACGGGTTTTGCATCATCCTCTAGATGAATTCTATGTGTGCATAAAGATGGGCTGATTCCCTTCAGATCTGAAATTTGGTACCCAATTGCTTGCTTGTGCTCTCTAAGCACTCTTAAAAGTTTATCAACCTGTGCAGGGCTTAAAAGAGCATTAACAATGACTGGATAGGTCGAATTAGGGCCCAAAAATTCATACATGAGGTTGGGAGGCAACGATTTCAATTTCACATTTGGAGGTTCTTCTTTGTTCGAATCAGGTGATAGTTTCAATTCCTGCACAAGTTGTGTAGATTTTTGCACAGGTTGTGCATCAAGCATCTGTGCAAATTCAAAAACTTCTGATTCCTTCTCTGTAAATTCTATAGTACCTCCTGTTGTTACAACCTTCACTAAGCAGTGTTCCAACGAATCCTTTGGATGAGATCTTCTGAATTCAGCACCAACCAGCGTGTCAATAAGGTCCACCCTTAAACAAGAATCCTTTTCATCCATAACCTTCATTGCCTTTCCTAAATTAAACTCAATTTCTTCTTCGCCCACTCTCAGAGTCATTTTTCCATTCTTAACATCGATGATTGCTCCAGCTGTCGCTAAAAATGGTCTCCCAAGTATAATAGGTATGTTTGTGTCCTCCTCCATTTCTAGCACAACGAAGTCTACCGGGATAAAAAGACTTCCAACCTTGAGGGGCACATTTTCCAATATCCCAATGGGAAATTTTATGGACCTGTCATTAGGTGCAAAGATATGGTAGTTGGTTTAAGCTCTCCGATGTCCAATTTCTGACAGATAGATAATGACAATAAGCTCACACTTGCCCCCAAATCACATAATGCTTTCCCGATTTTTGTGGTTCCGATTTGGCAAGGTATTGAGAAACTTCCCGGATCTTGAAGCTTTGGAGGGAGTTTGTTCTGAAGAATGGCACTTGATTCTTCTGTAAGAGCCACAATCGTATATTCCTCTAGCCTTCTTTTATTGGATAAGATCTCCTTTAAGAACTTGGCATAAGTAGGCATTTGGGTCAGGGCTTCCGTAAAGGGAATGTTAACATAGAGCTTTTTCAGAATGTCAATAAATTTTCTAAATTGCTGGTCTAGCTTAGCTCTATGAAATCTCTGAGGGAATGGGATTGGTGGCTTATATGGTGGTGGTGGTATGTATTTTTCCAGCTCGGTGATTGTTGACAGTGTGCATCGGATTACATAGGTTGTGCATCCTGTCATTCTGCAGATTCCTTTTCACTTTGTTCTTTTGCACCATAGGTTCCAAAACCTTTCCACTCCTTAGTACCACTGCCTTGGTTTCCTTAGGAGCCTCTGATTGTGCTGGTAGCTTACCCTTGTCCAGCCTTAGTGATGTAGCTTGTTGAGCAATCTGAGTCTCAAGCATCTTATTATGGACTGTCAGTTGGTCCATTCGGGTAGTAAGTTGCTGGATCAAGTCTCCTTGCTTCTGCATAAAGGTTTCCATCATCGATTCAAGGTTAGACTTAGGTTCAGGTGGAGTTTGTTGTCTCAAGCTTGGGAAACCTGGGGGTCCACGGTTTTGTTGTTGCTGGGTCTGTTGGTAATGTGGTTGATTTTGTGGGTAAAGGGTTTGGTTAGGGAAATTTTGGGGTGGCTTGGGTTGTTGAGACCAGGAAAAATTTGGGTGGTTTCGCCATTCAGGGTTATAAGTGTTTGCGAAAGCTCCACCTTGATTCTTCTGCCCATAATTTGCCACAAAATTCATATGTTCAACCCCAAATTCTTGCCCAATGTTCTGAAATTCTGTTCCCATACTCGACCCAAAATCCTGATCCTGTAAGGCATTCACATTACTCACAGCAGCTGCAGCAAACTTATCTACTTTCCTCGAAAGAGCTTCAAATTTTGAATTTAACAAGGTAAAGGCGTCCAATTCGAAAACTCCTTGAGGTTTCTTCCCTTCTTGCTTAACCTCTTTTCGATCATTATTCCACTGGTAGTTGTTGTAGGCAATTTTCTCCAATAACATGAAGGCCTCGTCTTCATTCTTGTCCATTAGATCACCTCCAGCTGCAGCATCTATTGCACTTCGCATAACCGGAGAAACTCCGTTGTAGAATATCTGCACAATCATCCACTTCGGGACACCATGATGTGGACATTTGCGTTGAAGCTCCTTGTACCTCTCCCATGCTTCATACAATGACTCATCTTCTTTGGGCTGAAATGAGGTAAGCTCACTCCTGAGTTTTGCCGTCTTCCCGGGTGGAAAATATTGAGCCATAAAAGCTTTGGACAACTCCTGCCAATTATTTATCGAACCGGGTGGTAATGAATGGAGCCAATCCTTTGCCCGATCTCTCACAGAAAAAGGAAATAATCGAAGCCTTATTGCATCCTCAGGTACTCTATTCTGTTTCAACATTTCACAAATTTCCAAGAATTGTTGCAGGTGGATATGTGGGTTTTCTGTTGGGTGCCCTCCGAACTGATTCTGTTGCACCATTTGTACAAGGCCAGGTTTCAACTCAAAATTATTTGCTTGCACGGGAGGCCTTGTAATGCTTGGGCGAAATTCTCCAAAATCTGGGACCGCATGATCCCGCTTCGTTCTCTGATTTTGTTCGCCATGTCAAACTCATTGCCTCTTCGGTGGAAAAGTTGTAGTAAATTGAGTTCGATCGACTTTCACCGCGGCATCGTGCGTTAGGCGCTCTTGCGTGCTTTTCTAGCTTTGCTTCCTTCCTTAGTGCCTTATTTGTCTTCTCGATTTGAGAATCGAATAATAATTCTTCAAAGACTAACGACCCTTAGATAGACTAAAACAAAACACAAAGCAAAATTAAATGCAAGGTGCAGAAAATGCAAAATAAAAAATAGACAGTAAAAAAAAGAGAAAATAAAATAAAATAAAATAAAAATCAATTTTAACAAAATTTATTAACACAAAACACAAGAAAATTTTTTTAAAAAAAATGTCCAATTTAACCAAACAATCAGTCGCCTAATATTACTCAGGGATTACTCCCCGGCAACAGCGCCAAGAAAATGGGGTTCCGCAAGTTCACGGGTCTCAAGTAGTACAGTATAATATCGTCCCACAGGGAGTAATTGTGTAAGTAATAGGCTTGGATCACTCAATTAATTGGACTAAGCGATTAAGTGTTGATAATTGAGAAATTGATTAATTAACGACTGGCTAAAACTGATCCTAAAACAAACAGAATAACCGCGCAATTTATGATTGAAAGGAATGAATCAAATATGTAAAAGACAGGTTTCAAATTTGGTTTCGTGATCGACTTCTAATTATTCTCTTCTGGTTTATTCAATAAACTTGATCCCTAGACTTTGAAGGAAACTAGATCCAAATTTTCTGTGATTCTCTATCGAGACGTCAAAGAAGTATCTTAGTTAAAATCAATCCCGACTATCGTGGCTCATGAAATTAACTAAAATCCATTAAGAATTTTATCTAGTTGGTAATTCCTCTCGCAGATTTTTCCCTATGTCTAGATCTAAACCTGCAAGTTCCAAATTTTGATTTTCCACTACCGATTTTCACCTTTCAGTTCTTCAACCGATAATTTCGACACATATTATGTGAGGCCTAACACATAACAAGCACAATAATACACAAAACAAGAATCGTCCATTTGTTTGTGTTTTATCCTCCAAATTACAAGCTTCCTGCTGTAGCATGATGTAAGGTGGGGTTCTCCACCTGCGTGGATGTGAGGAAAATCAATGATTCTCCATCAATCCACATGTATGAGCAACGAAAACATGAAGAGCGAAGGTGATGGTGTCTATGAATGAGTTGAAGAGAGGAGTTAAGCATGCCCACGTGAGTAAGAGACAAAAGGTGAAAGCGATGTCGGTTTTTTTCATAAGTGATTGAATTCAATACACATCGTTTATGCATCGAAGCTTCACTAGTGAAATATTATTATATACCTTATTCAAGCCAACAACACGTCTGAAGGTCTTCATCTTCTAGTGAGTATTAGGAGAGTTTTGTGATTAACAAATTCAATGAAAATAAATAAATTGACCTAAAAAATGCTATTAAAATGAATGCATGAATATGTAAAATAAATGCAAATATGACCTAAATACCTATATGAATTTGACTAAACAGAGGGCAGCTTATGAGATGGAATGTGGGGCTGGAGAATGGGTTTGTGCGTTTATGTCTAAGTAACCCTCCATCCTCTAATTATACATGTAGCAGCTTTGAAGATTCCAGCTGCGTGAGTTGTTGAAGTGTGGAGTGTGGGGGTTGGTGTTGCTTTTGAAAGTTAGTGGAGAAGTGGGCTACTAGGATGGAATAATTAAATGTGGGGTTGATGAATAAGGTTGGAGGAGCGCTGTGAAGGAATGGAGTGTGGGTCTGGTGTTGATCCTTGGTTGGTTGAAATGGATTTTTCAAGGTCAATTTTAATAGTGC
The DNA here is from genome assembly GCA_029891385.1 of Erythroxylum novogranatense. Classification (NCBI taxonomy): domain Eukaryota; kingdom Viridiplantae; phylum Streptophyta; class Magnoliopsida; order Malpighiales; family Erythroxylaceae; genus Erythroxylum; species Erythroxylum novogranatense. Next base: position 110,577,738 of record CM057232.1, read on the forward strand.
ATAAAAACTAAATGGTGAATATTTAGGAGCTCAAATTTTATCAATATTTTCGTCTTTGAGTTAGCTTCGATATGAGATTTGAATCATGAAATTTCACCACCTGAGTCAAAAGTTATGATCAAAACATCGTCAAAAGGTCATTCTAACGATCCAAAATCTGATGCAAATTTCGAGAATTTATTTCTCCTAAATTCCAGCTAAAAAAAACTTCAATTGGTCCCAAATAATCCTTCAATGAGTCGAAAATTTAAGTATAAAATTTTAGAATTTTGGCTAAACCAATCTCAAAATAAAAATCCCTGATGACTAAAGATCAAGTATGCGAAACCCATAATTTGCTTCTTTTGAGAGCTTTTCTTACTTGAGGGCTTTTAAATGTCCCTAATTTAATATGTGCGAATTAGAAAAATAACTCTTAATTAGTGCATTTAATCATTAAATGGACAAGAGTTTAACAAATTATAAATCTAAAATTAATATAAAATTTCCATTAACAACATCCCCACACTTGAATTGTTGCTTGTCCTCAAGCAACTTACTTGGATCACAACTAACATATTATGTCATTTCATTTTGAACGAAAATCAAGTGTTTGCAATCCCTTAAAATTTTGGCAAACTCGAGTATCAAGCTACAACACGTATCATAATATTTTCATTAATGCACTGATCGCGGCTCTGTCGATTCGACCTTAAGATCGATCCTTGGAAACCGGTCAAAAATAATAAATTCCAAGATTGCAGTATAGGATGCAACCTCGGGTGTTGGACCCCGAACTTTTGAGGATAATAGAAATATTACAATGAATTTAAGTGAGAAAGAATTGGTGAGAATGAGAATGAATATAAGGAAATGTGATGAATTTAAGAAAAATGTAGGAGAAAAGAATTGTTTCGTTTAGAGGACTTTGATATTTGAATGAATTTATATGGACTATGAGAGGAAAGTGGATGAGTTGATTGAAATGAAGTTATATAGCAAGAATTAAAAAAAAAGTGTGAAAATTTGAAGGATTTAGAAAGTTTGACTTTTTGGAGAGAGAATGTTTGACTTTGAGAGTTGACTTTTGTTTGAGGCAAAATTTGATAAAGTGATCTACATGAAACTTGTAGATTATGTTAAGAACTTTCTGTAGACATAAAGTTTGCAATTTTTCGATATTGAGAGTGAAAGTTATGATCAGTCAAAGTTTATGTTTGATAAGGTTGACTTTTGACTTTAATTATGATGACTGAATCTTTGACTGAGAAATTAACCTAGTTAGAGGTTAATTGAGCTTTGATGTTCTTCATGAAAGTTGAAGGATTTGATTTGATCTTTATTTCGATATAAAGTATGTAATTTTTTGATCTCGGAATAATAAGTTATGATTTTTACAAGTCTATATTGTGGTTTTAGCAAGATTATTAGAAGATAGCATCTTTGACCGGAAAATGGACTCCCGTAGGAGTCAAATTGATTTTTATGTCCTTCGTGAAAGATGTAGAGCTTCCTTTAAGCTTTCTATAGAGACTAAGTTTGTCAAAATTGGAGTTCGGGTTTGAGAGTTATGAATTTTGGAATTTTCGAAAAAAAAATAAAAAATGAAGTACCCCCGTCGCTAGGGTGACGTCCGCATCGCCGTAGCGATGGCGAGCGTTCGGCTCGCGTCGCTAGGGCGATGTTCGCATCGCCTTAGCGATGGCGAGCGTTCGGCTCGCGTCGCTAGGGCGATGTCCACGTCGCCGTAGCGACCGCGCCCTATCCTCGCCATAATACGACGTCGTTTTGCTCCTTTAGTTTTCTTGCTTCCTCCTCCAATCCGACCTTTGTTCACTGTTTTGCTCATATCTTTTTCGTCCGACATCCGATTAAGTTGATTCTTGTGGCGTTGGATTTGTAAGATAATTCCCTACATTCTCATGAGAAATTTGTAATTTTAGGAGATTAAATTAATGGTGATTAATTTAATCAAAGTGAGTCAGAAAATTTTCCGAACATAGTTCAGTGTTTTGTGAAATTTGGGATCTGTAGAAATCCGATTGAAGCGATTCTTGAGGCGAAATAAATATGAGACAAGGGGCTACAAATCATATGAAGAAATGAAGTGTCAATTTTGCCCCTAAGACCCTCAAATTATGGATGGAAGTTCAAATTCGTGTGCAGTTTTTGGATTTGGAACATCTGAGAGTATGTTGAGCATAACTTTTGATCTGGGAATCGAAATGAGGCAATTCTTGTTTTGAATTAAACTAGAGACATAAGGCTACAATTGTTATGAAGGCATCGAGTTTCAATTCTGGGATTAAGAATGTGAAATTTTGGACAGAAATAATCGTACATGGAAAATGTGTTAGAATATGGATATTCCCGAACTGTTTTGCGCATAGCTTTTGGTGTAGTGATCCGAATCGAGCGGCGTTGGATTTGTATGATTGAGAGGAACATTTCTTGAGAAGGAAGTTTTAACAAATTCCTTCATCTAGATAGTGCGAATCAGATCCGCAAGTATAAATGAAGTTAGGGGCAATTTTGGAATTTAGCTAAAGAGTGAGGGTAATTTGGTCATTTACCCCTCATTTTTAATTGATATGACAGCATATAACCCCTTGGCTGTCGTTGGAGTAGAATAAGCTAGAAGGTTTGAGAATATATATGATTGAATAAGAAGAAAGAAAGTGTTTGCCATGTGGATAAAGGAGAGCCACGTAAATTTTGCAATGAAGAGATACATGAAGCGTTGTAGTTTGAATTAAGGGTTATAAGTGAAGAAGTTGCTGCCGTTTGAGGAAGGAAATCGACTTTAAGTTGCAAAATAAGAAGAGAATGGGAGAGCTTGGTGATGGCGATGAGAGGAGAAAGAAAGTAAGTTTGTTTTTGCTTTTAAGAGTCTTAGAGAGTTTGATGATATTTCAAGGAAAAGAGAGGAAAAGCTTGAAAGTTTCCTTGGGCTTGCAAAAATCAAAATTTGAAGAGAAATGAGGTAAGGGAAAATTTTTAACTTTGAGATTTTGTTGAATTTTTGATTGAGAAATATAGATAATGATATGGGTTTGTGATTTATGAAGTTGATTTTGAAATATATGCTTTAGGTTGGGTTTAATTTCGGATGAAAATTTGTTTAAAGTTATGGTTGAGGATTTAGTTAAATTTTGGTGTAGAATTAAAGATAATAATATGGGTTTGTGGTATATGAAATTAGTTTTGAGAAAATTGTGAATTATGATATTGAATTTAGATAAATTGGTTTAGGCCAATTTTAAGATTTGGGATTTTCCCAAATTTTCTAAATTAAAGGTGTAGAATCATCAATAATAGCATGAATTGATGAAATATGGAATCAATTTTGAAGAAATTATGTTTTATGAGATTGAATTTGAGTGTATTGGTTTAGGCCGGTTTGAAAATTGGAGATTTTCAAAATTGGAGATTGAAATAACTTGAATTTATATGGAATTGGTGTTTTCTAAGTTTAATTTGAGTAAGTAAGTGATTTATGATATTGAATTTGACTAGTTCGGTTTAGGTCAAATTTGGACTTTGGGGCTTTTAGAAATTCTGGTTTTAGAAAGCTTGAAAATATGGTGCTTATGAATTTCCTATAGTTAAGTTTGAGAATTATGCAAATTATGATGATGAATTTGGATATTTATGGCTTAGGGAATTTTTAAGTTAAAGAAAGAAGGAGGAATTTGGAGAATTGACGATTTGGACAAGCTTCTGGCATTAATTCGAGGTGGGTAGCATATTTACATTTTGAATTGTAAGCTATATATAAAGTTTCAAAAATTAAGGAAAGCAAGAATTGGATTTTTGATAAATTATTGTTTTTAAAAATGTTTGAAAAATTGGCTTTCGAATAAATTTTACTGAAAATGCAAAGTCTATGAAATCCGTTGTGTTTAGATTGTTTGAATAATGTGAGAATGAAATTTTGAATAAATCTAAATTATATTGAAGGAAATTATTGCATTCATTGTTATGACTTTGATTTATATGTGAACTGATTGATTGAAGTGATTGAATATTATGCACTATGTGAATGTGTGAAAATCAAGATTTTGAAAAGTGCCTTGAACGCAATTCAATTCTGTTTTCGCTTATGTGTTATATGGGTTCGGTTAGGTCCTTTGTGAGTGTTGTTGTCTCTATTTGTATAGCCTTCGCCGGCTCCCGCTAGTGTACGGAGTCGATTCGGACTCCCTCACGGCTACACTGGACCGCTTATGCGGAAAGTGTAATACGCTCTGCTCACGATTACAGGACCGCTATCTTGCGGAATGTGCGAGACGTCTGCTTTGGACCGAACCAAACCATTCTGATATGTTATGTGTTTTCAATTTTGTCTCTAAATGTTGCATTCATATTTATGAAAATTTTGAGAAGTTTGAAAAAAAAATGAGAAAAGTTAGATTATTATGAAAAGTTTGAAAAATATGAAAAGGGTTTGAGGAAAAAGTTTGAAAAATATGAAAAAAAAAGCTTGAGGAAATTGTTTAAAAATTATAAAGTTTGAAAAATTAGCCTTTTGGCAAAAGTTTATGAAAATTGATTTCTGCTTATTATTCAATTTAGAAATGTGTTATCCACGAGCCCGAGCTCACCCCTTTCATCCCCATCTCCGTGTTTGAGTAGGAGATCGGATGAAAGAATGTGAAGACATCGGTTTCGACATTTGTGTCGCTTAGATTTTGTGTAATTTGGATCTTTAGTGTGAATATGTTTATGGCTTAAGATAAGTTCGGGATAAATGTATTTATGTATAAAGTTGGGATTGGAAATTGTATATGGAATTGTGTATAAGTTTGGAAATGAGATTGAGTTATGAGATCAATATATTGTTTTATAGTTATGAGAATGTTTTAGAATTAAGATTGCGTTTGTTCTGCTGAGATCCCGGACGGAGGGTCCGGTTGATTTTGATGATTGTTTGATTTATTGGGCTTCTAGAAGTGTTGTTTTGAACACTTTGCAGGTTTGGGTTAGGATAAATGCAGCCGTTATGCTGCCGAAATTTCGATAAAATGAGAATGAAGTGTAAGTTGAATTTGTATGGATTTGTATAAGATTTTGTATGATTGCTAAGTTTTGGGTTTAAGATTGAATTTCCTATGGGAAATTATATGGATGTGATTGATGTAAGAAATGAGAATAAGAAAGAAAAAAAATTCATACCGGATTTTGGAACGTCTTAGGGTTTCCAACGCGATTATGTTCCTTCGATAAGTTTTTTTTTATTATTGTTTCCGGATGTCGGATGTGTTCTGCTTGATTTCGTTTCGCTTCGAAATCTATTCGCTTGATTCGATTAGCTATTGGCTTCCGCTTTTTGTTTCCGATTCCTGATTTTCGGTTGGGATCCGGTTTTCGGATCGGGTCCCAACATTTATGGTATCAGAGCCTAGTAATAGGATCTTACTTGGGCGTATGAGTATGAGTAAGAATTTGAGAAAAGTTTGTAATGATAAGAGTGAATTTGTGAGAATGTGTTGGACCCCGATCTTTTCAAAAGTGGATGAGTTGATTGAAATGAAGTTATATAGCAAGAATTAAAAAGAAAAAGTGTGAAAATTTGAAGAATTTAGAAAGTTTGACTTTTTGGAGAGAGAATGTTTGACTTTGAGAGTTGACTTTTGTTTGAGGCAAAATTTGATAAAATGATCTACATGAAACTTGTAGATTATGTTAAGAGCTTTCTGTAGACATAAAGTTTGCAATTTTTCGATATCGGGAGTGAAAGTTATAACCAGTCAAAGTTGGTTTGGAAGTTTGACTTTCAGGGTAAAAAGTTGACTTTTTGATCTAGGCCTAATTCAAGAAAGTGATCAACGTGAAACTTGTAGCCTCTGTCGAGAGCTTTTCGTGGACATAAAGTTTGCTATTTTTCGATGTCGGGATTGAGAGATATGAATTTCGGAAGATATGCTTTGTTTTGAAAATGTTATTAAGTATAGATTTGCATGTGCTATACTTCGAGGCCACTCGTCGTATGGATTTAGTCTGAATTGGAGTAAGTGGTATTACTAAAAGTTGTAGCTTGTATGTCGATCTTTCCGACGCCATAAAGTTTGTAATTTTTCGATATCGGGATTAGGAGTTATGAGCGATTAAAAAATTGGAAGTCGTTTAGGAAAAGCTGTTTTGGACAGAATCTTTAATTGAGGTTTTGACTCCTTTAAAGACCTAATTTGATTTTAAGTACTTCAGGGAAGTTGTAGAGCTTCCTTTGATCTTTCTATAGACACCAAATTTGTCAAATTCCGAGTTCGGAATTAAGAGATATGAGTTTTGAAAAAAATTCAGTTATAAGTGGGTAATTAAGGCTTTGAAAATTTTGCTTGAACTCCGACCCTTTTGCAATCTTTTGTTATAAATCTTTCGTCCGACATCCGATTGATTTGATTCTTGAAGCGTTGGATTCCTAAGACAATTACGTTCATTTTTATGAAGAATTATGATTTTTAGGAGATTATATGGAAAGAGATTGATTGAACCAAAGTAAGAGATGGGTTATAGGTTATAAGTTGGATAATTTTCTGAACATGGTTCAGTACTTTGCAATTTTCGGGAGTTATACAACTCCGATTGAGTTGATTCTTGAGGAAAAATAAAGTTAAGATATAGGGCTACAATTCTTGTGAAGGGATCGAAATTTAATTTCATCCCTAAGAATGTCAAATTCTGGACTGAAGTTATGTTAAAGTTCAGTTTCGGATTTTGTGCAGGTCAGTTAGTAATTTGGCCATAACTTCTTCGTTTTAGATCCGAATTGAGCGCCGTCAGTGGCGTTGGATTCGTAAGATCGAGAGGAACAATTTTCATGAAGAAAGTTTGTCCAAATTATTTTTTTTAGGTGCTGGAAATCAGGACGCAAGTTATCAGTTTTTCAAAATCCTGCACATGGGCAAACTTGGAAATAGACTTAATTGGAGGGGCAAGATGGTAATTGGTCACCCATTAATGAAACACCAAAGTGAATGTCGTTTTTGTCTCCAGAAATCAGCAAAAGTCACGAAATTTTCCAGAAACAAAGAAGAAGAGAGAAGAAAGAAATAAAAGAGAGAAGGAGAGAAGGGAAGAGGAATCGGTGAGAAGAAGAATGCATCTTCCCAACGATTTTTGATGGCTTTCAAAGGGATTTTCGAGCTTCATCAAGAGGAAATAAATGGAAGACATGGAAGAAGAAGGAAGCTTATTTTTGGAGCTTGAAAATAACGAAAATGGTGGAGAAAAAAAAAGAAATTTTCAATTGGAAGGACGAAAGGAGAAAAGGTCAAATTGAAGCATTGGACAAAATGCTAGCATGGATATGAGGTGGGTATGATATTTATTTATTGAATTATAAGCTAAATGTGAATTTTGAAAATTAAAGAAAGCAAAATTTGATTTTGATAAATTATTATTGATAAAATGTTTGAAAAGGATGTAAATGTTTGAAATTATGATTTCAAAGGAGTAAAATGAGTTTTAGAAAATGCAAAACTGTGAATTTCATGGCTTTCAAATTATGTGATTTATGATTTGGATGATTTAAAGAATTGGTGCATATATTGTGATGAGTATGTGATTTAAGTAATGATATGAATTGCATTAGATTTGTTATGTGAATTCATGTGGATACGTGCTTGTGTCATTTATGACACAATATGATGATAAGATTTGAAAATGTGAAAATCAAGATTTTCAAAAGTGCCTTCGGCAATCAATTTTTTCGTTATGTGTTAAGTGGGTTTGGTCAGGTCCGTTTGTGAGTCATTGTCTCTACTGCTTAAGCCTTCGCATTTGCTGCCCTTAGTGGCATAGGAGTTCCGATTCGGACTCCCCTCATTCACGGTTACCGCATATAACCGCTTGAAATGTGCAAGACGTCTGTTTGGGCCGAACCAAACCAATTCTGATGTGTTATGTGTTTTTGATTTGTTTATAATGTGATGCATTCATATTTAAAGCTGTGCATGATTTGAAAAAGATTTGAGATTTTGAGAAATAAGACAGTAAATTTATAATCATGAAATTTCGGAAGGTTTATGAAAGTTTTGAAAAGTTTGAAAATAAGATTTCGGATAAATGCTTAAATGGGAAATTTTTGAAAAGTTTAAAAAGAAAATAATTTTCGCTTATTGTTCGGTTTATAAATATATTATCCACGAGCTTCCGAGCTCACCCCCCCTTTCATCCCCAAATCTCCGTGTTTTACGCAGAGATTGGATGGAAGACGAGTATGATCACGATCCGACTTGTACATGTTCGTATTATGTTTAAAGTTTGATGTTTGTATTAGATTTTATGGATAGTTAGGAAGCTAGTAAAGTGTATTTGAGTCCGATTGTATATGAATGGTTTTGCTTGTAGCCAAGAAATGTATAAGATTGTATTGTGTTCTAATGAGTTATAAGTATGATTATACTTTATGTATGAAATTGGATTTTGAATGTGGTTGGGATTGATTGAGATTTTGAGTTGAGATGGTTATGGATTGAATTTATGAAGTGTTTAGAATTAAGATTGTGTTTCACGATGTTTGGATGCGGACGGAGGTCCGATGTTGCTTGTGTTATTGGATGGATTACGATATTAGAAGTGCGTTTGCTTTGTTTTAAATTTTGGGTTGTCAAAATACAGTACCGTTATCTCGCCGAAATTTCAGTAAAATTTTGGTAAAATGGGTTTAAAGAAATGAGTTTGAGGATTTATATGAATGTATAAGAAATGATTAAGATGGATGAAGTGAGAAAGAATAGAAATGTAGGGATTGTTTATATGTTGAATGAGTTTGATTAAAGAGAAAAGGAAAGAATAAGAAAAAAAAAATATTATACCGGATTTGAAATGTCATAAGGTTTCCAACGCGATTATGTTCATTCGATCATTTTTCTCTGGTTTTGGTTCTCGGATGTCGGATCCGCTTTGCTAAGTGTTTGTCTCCGCTTTCGCTTTGTATTTTCCGATTCGATCCGCTTCGCTACCTTCGGTTTGATCTGATTCGGTCTGATTTGAAACGTTTCGAGTATTTGTTTCGCTCCGATGATTCGATTTGTATTCCGATTAGCGATTTTCGCCGATTTTCGGATGTCGAATTTGTTCTACTTGATTTCGCCTCGCCCTCGATTTTGTTATTCGTAATTTGTTATCCGATTTGGTAGGTTTATTCGATTGGCACGCTTTTGTTTCGATTTGAAATTTCGATCCGAAATTTCCGTTTCCTTCGCTTCGTTTGCTTCGCTTTCCGTTCTACGTATGTAGTTGGGTTCCATAACGGATCCAACATCGCTTTAATATTGGACCCCCCACTGGCTAATATTCCCACCAGCGTGTGTTTGCGGGTTATACAGGCGGTGTTGCGGGTTATACGCTGGCATCAACAATCGATCGTCCTCTTTGGTCAGGTGAGGCCACGACTCGAACCCTTGACCTCAAGGTTTTATAGCTTCCACATGCTCGCCTCTTACCATTTGGCTATAAAACCTTGAGGTCAAGGGTTCGAGTCGTGGCCTCACCTTGACCAAAGAGGACAAGATCGATTAAGTTGATGTCATGTATAACCCGCAAACACCGCCGTGGTATAACCCGCAAACACACGCTGGTGGAAATATTAGCCAGTGTGGGGTGGGTCCAACAGAATGTACTAAGTGATCATTTGATTTTGATGAAAGAAATATGATTGTCTTTAGGAATGTGAAATTGATGTGCATGACTATTTGACTAATTCAAGTGATTGGTTGATTTGGGTGTCAAGAATATGATTGATTTTCTAATGTGTTGAGGAACTTAAGATTTGAAATTTATGATAAATTGTGATGAATTGATATAGATGAAAGAATGATGACATAATGAGAAGGATTAAACGATGATTGAACCATATTAGGTTCCTTAAGAAATGGACCATTAATTTGTGTCCATATATAAAGAAATAATGAGTTATAGATATAGTGTTTTGATATGATATGAGTGGTATATGATTTAAGGAAGTGAAAATTGTGAAGAGATTGAGAATATGTATGATGAGTAAATTTGATGAAAAGTAATTGATTATGAGTTTTGGAAAGAAATTAGTAAGAAAGTACTTGATGATTTTCGCTTAAAAAGAAATTTATGCAAGAATGAGTTACTGAAGTTTAGTAAGTATGAATTTCGAGGACGAAATTCTTTTAAGAGGGGAGAAATGTTAGACCCCGAACTTTTGAGGATAATAGAAATATTACAATGAATTTAAGTGAGAAAGAATTGGTGAGAATGAGAATGAATTTAAGGAAATGTGATGAATTTAAGAAAAATGTAGGAGAAAAGAATTGTTTCGTTTAGAGGACTTTGATATTTGAATGAATTTATATGGACTATGAGAGGAAAGTGGATGAGTTGATTGAAATGAAGTTATATAGCAAGAATTAAAAAGAAAAAGTGTGAAAATTTGAAGGATTTAGAAAGTTTGACTTTTTGGAGAGAGAATATTTGACTTTGAGAGTTGACTTTTGTTTGAGGCAAAATTTGATAAAGTGATCTACATGAAACTTGTAGATTATGTTAAGAGCTTTCTGTAGACATAAAGTTTGCAATTTTTCGATATTGGGAGTGAAAGTTATTATCAGTCAAAGTTTATGTTTGATAAGGTTGACTTTTGACTTTAATTATGACTGAATCTTTGACTGAGAAATTAACCTAGTTAGAGGTTAATTGAGCTTTGATGTTCTTCATGAAAGTTGGAGGATTTGATTTGATCTTTATTTTGATATAAAGTATGTAATTTTTTGATCTCGGAATAATAAGTTATGATTTTTACAAGTCTATATTGTGGTTTTAGCAAGATTATTAGAAGATATCATCTTTGACCGGAAAATGGACTCCTGTAGGAGTCAAATTGATTTTTATGTCCTTCGTAAAAGATGTAGATCTTCCTTTAAGCTTTCTATAGAGACTAAGTTTGTCAAAATTGGAGTTCGAGTTTGAGAGTTATGAATTTTGGAAGTTTCGAAAAAAAAAAAGGAAAATGAAGTACCCCGTCGCTAGGGTGACGTCCGCATCGTCGTAGCGATGGCGAGCGTTCGGCTCGCGTCGCTAGGGCGATGTCCATATCGCCGTAGCGACCGCGCCCTATCCTCGCTATAATACGACGTCGTTTTGCTCCTTTAGTTTTTTTTCTTCCTCCTCCAATCCGACCTTTGTTCACTGTTTTGCTCATATCTTTTCCGTCCGACATCCGATTGAGTTGATTCTTGCGGCGTTGGATTCGTAAGACAATTCCCTACATTCTCATTAGAAATTTGTAATTTTAGGAGATTAAATTAATGGTGATTAATTTAATCAAAGTGAGTCGGAAAATTTTCCAAACATAGTTCAGTGTTTTGTGAAATTCGGGATCTATAGAGATCCGATTGAAGCGATTCTTGAGGAGAAATAAATATAAGACAAGGGGCTACAAATCATATGAAGAAATGAAGTGTCAATTTTGCCCCTAAGACCCTCAAATTATGGATGGAAGTTCAAATTCGTGTGCAGTTTTTGGATTTGGAACATCTGAGAGTATGTTGAGCATAACTTTTGATCTGGGAATCGAAATGAGGCAATTCTTGTTTTGAATTAAACTAGAGACATAAGGCTACAATTTTTATGAAGGCATCGAGTTTCAATTCTGGGATTAAGAATGTGAAAATTTGGACGGAAATAATCATACATGGAAAATGTGTTTTAAAAGAAAGAAAAGAAAAGAAAAATGTCATAACGAGTTTTAAAAGATAGTGAGTGCTCTAGTACGCCACCCTCGCGGAGCACGGGCTCAGATATCACCATCAATATCGGGTTCAGGTCTGGCGTGAGTGGGGTGCTACAATCCCCCCCTCCCCCACACTTAATATAAACATTGTCCCTAATGTTCAAATAATTAACAATCAAACATAAAGATGGGAAAGAGGAAGAAGAAACTTTCCTGAAAAATAATCAGCCAAGAATTCTTTGTCACAAACCACGAAAACCTAAAAAAAACTCAAAATAACTCAAAGAAATGCATTAATCTAAAATGCAAAGGAAACAACAAGATAAGAAAAGAAAGAAAACTACAGTCTTACTAAAAGGCATACACTGCGATTAAGGAGGCGAAGTGTCATGAAGAGACAATCGCTCCTTAGAATTATCCACAAACCTGGGCATATATAATTTAGTTCATTGTCCATTTACCTTGAACAAGTTTTCATTTTCTCGTTTTACCTCAAGGACCCCAAAAGGAAGGACATGGATTACCGTGAATGGGCCATATCACCTTGACTTAAGATTTCCTGGAAAAAGACAAAGACGGGAGTTGTAGATCAATACCTGGTCACCTACCTTAAAGTCTCGGTGGAGGATCTTCTTGTCATGCCACTTCTTCACATGCTCCTCATACAACTTCGAATTGTTATAAGCATCCAAACAAAACTCTTTAAGCTTGTGAAGCTGCATAAGTCTCTTAGCACTTGCAACAGACAGATCAAAGTTAAGAAATTTGGTAGCCCAGTATGCATGATGCTCTAACTCAACTAGAAGATGACAAGACTTTCCATACACTATCTTGAATGTTGACATGCCTATGGGTGTCTTAAATGCAGTCCTATATGCCCAAAGTGCATCATCTAACTTTAAAGACTAGTCTCGCCTAGAAGCATTAATAGTTTTCTCTAGCATTTTCTTTATTTCTTTGTTTGAGATTTCAACTTGTCCACTAGTTTGGGGGTGGTATGGAGTAGCAACCTTATGGGTCACCCCATACTTAGCTAATAATGAATCAAAAATTTTGTTGCAAAAATGTGACCCCCCATCACTAATGATAGCTTTAGGTGTGCCAAAATGTGTAAAAATTTTCTTCTTCAAAAACTTAACAACACATCTAGACTCATTTGTGGGCAATGCCTCTGCTTCCACCCATTTGTTAACATAATCAATAGCAACCAATATATATTGATTGGAAAAAGACTTAGGGAATGGTCCCATGATGTCTATGGCCCAAACATCAAAAACCTCACAAACAAGAATGTTAGTCAATGGCATGTCATATCTTCGACTAATGTTTCCTACTCTTTGACCCCTATCACAAGATTTGACAAATGCAAATGCATCCTTAAATAAGGTGGGCCTGTAACATCCCCTCTCCTATAGAAAAAGGGTATTTTGGTAATTAGGACAGGTTCGGGATATTACATTATATCTCGGCATGCACATACAGCATATAGCCTTTCTGATTACTGATTGGTTGCACATGCACACAGTATACATGCATTCATGACATTTTCCGACTTAGGTTTTAAATTGAACTTCTGTGTGAAATTAATGAAGTAATTGAGTTTGAAAAATCATTTGGATTGCACCATAAATTGTTTTACATTTTTAGGGATTTTTAGGAATTTTTCTGGATTTTTCCGGAGACAATTCCCGGATCGGAAAAATCGCCAATTGGCGAACCGGTCGATTCTCGGTAGCAAAAATCGCTACCCACTGGTACTGTAATATTGGGTATATTATTTTGGGACTGAAAGTAGGGTCATTGGAGTCGATTGGGGTAAAATTTTGATCTGGATTAAAGAAATAATATTTTGACTTTTCTTATATAAGTGGACCAATGAGAAATTGCCATTTATAAAGCTTCATTAAATGCTTCCTCCCAATGCTCTCGGTTTTGCTTGTTTTAAAAGAAAAGAAAGGATGAGTTTTGAGTCTTTGTTATTGTCATCCGAAACTCAAACCCTCTTCTCAAACTCCATCGACTTTTTCTCTCTTCTCCATAAATTCAATACCTCTTATCTCTTATTCCATCAAAGTTAGATGATGAGTTTGTGCATACTTGAGAAGGGAAGGAGGTTGGTGCTTTGGTGTTACAGGTGTAGAAGTTAGAAGTTAGAAGTTGAAGCTTTAAAGGAGGTTCTAAATTAGGTATGTATTCATTTAAGGTTTAAGCTTTAAATGATGTTTGTATATGGAATTAAATGCCATGATAGTAAGGAGTGATTAATAAAAGGTTTAGAGCATTTATTAGGTTCAGGTATGCATTAAAGTGATGATTAATATGGTTTGAAGTAATGGGTGTAAGGCTAAGTGTTTGATGAATTGAAAGTAGTGATATGGCTTGATTTTAAATGGAATATGGATGATTATTTGGGTATCTGAATTGAGGAATTAAGTGCTGAAATTTTCAGTATTATCCCTAGTATATGTAGGAATGTGGTAAGACCTAATTTGTATTTAATTGGATGTCTAGTGATGTGAAAAGGCATTGGAAATGATAGATCTAAGGTTAACACTAAATCTGGAAAATTAAGGTTTTAATTGATGTTCCTGTTTTATTCATAATTTATTGTGTAGAAATGCAAATGAGGTAAGGTTAGTGGCCACTGAAACTTTGGGATGTTGGCTTCAATTTAGTGTGAAATAGGTGTTGTTGAATTTTAATGATAGAAGGGTGAATTTTTGAATGGAAAGTTACTGTTCCATTGCCTGTGAACAGTAACCGAAACCACAACATATGAACTTTTCTGATTTTTCTGAATTAATTGAGATGGAATTAGGGAGAATGGTCTTCATGAAAGTTGTAGAATATTTAATTAGCTTTCCATTGCTACTGATATTGCTATTTTTAGAGTTGTATATTGGGATATATGAACTGATTACTATTGCCTGGTTTTGAGCATTTTGATGAAACCTAGTCTAAGTGTGATTTTGTGAGTTTTCGGATTGGAGGCAATTTTAACATTTTATGTGGACTGAATTGGTGTGAGTGAGCCTCTGAAGAATTGTAGAGGAAGAGATTACCTTGAAATTGATATATGGTGTGTAATTTTTAGAAGTCATAATTGGGAGTTATGATTTTTCAAAAATTGACCCTACATTAGGTTATGAATGGCTGATCATAACAGTAGCTTCCATAACAGTTTTGAAATTGATAGAGATCGAATTGTATGATGAGTGCTTCATGAAAATTGAATTTTGAGATGTTATCTTTTCAGGGATATAAAGTTCTGATTTTACTGACTTGTATACAGGGAGTTATGCTTGTTATAAGGTTACTGCCCAAATTGGAGGATTTCAGGGACAGTAACATTGAATGAATTAATTGTCTTGTTTAGAAATAGAATTTGATTTTGGGTTGTTCAAGAAAGTTGTTGAGGACATTGTTAACTTATTGACCATATTTTTGTGGTAATTTTTAACTGAATAATCAGTGAGTTCTTGAATTAGGAAGATACTGTCCTGTGTTGATCCATTTTGAGTAGGCAGTAGCTTTGATAGGATATTTGACACCCTTAGGGTTGGAATTGATTTTTATGGTCTTCTTGAGAATTGTAAAGCTTTTCATAAGCTTTCCAACAAGGTATAGTTTGCAGTTTTTAGAAATGTGTAGAAAGAGTTATGGGTGTTGGAAGTTTGGTTGGAAATCAGAAAATAAAGAGGGAAATAAGGGTTATATATAAAAATATAAATTGTTGAGTTTTGGTTTCTTTCGTGAATAACTTTTCCGTCCGACGTCCGATTGACCTGATTCTTGAGGCATCGGATTCATTGAATATTTAATTTCCTTTTCTGAGAGATTCGGGATTTTGAGACGGGAATTTGACGTAGCCCCGGGTAACGGAACGGTGAATCACTGTTTTATTTAATTGGGGACCTATAGAGGTCCGAATTGCGCACCGTCAGTGCCTATGGATTTCTAAATTTTGATAGAATTTTATTTTGGGAAAATATTGGATTAGGGCCGGGAATGCCATGAACATGCATTATACACATTTTTAATGATTTCATGTGCATTGTTTAGTCATTTATACCGATGGTAATGGTTATTCATTTAATTTGCTATAGAGGCTCAAGTGGACCATCGTTCCACGGACTTGGCAGAGACTTCCCGGCACTAGCGTGGAAGTTATTAGGTGAGTAACCTAGTTGGTTATTCCAATCTATGTGTTTACTGTGATTTGATTGCCCTACGGGGATTACATGGATTATTACTGTGAATTGATTGCCTACGGGATTACGTGGACTACATGTGGTTTTATTGATCGCTTAATGAGACCGTATAATTGGACTGAATATTGGACCGTGAAATACCATGTTTATCTGTGTGGACCATGTGCATTCATGCACAAATGCATCCACATTGTTAAAGGAAAGTTGTGAACCGAGACGCCATCAGATCTTGAACCGAGCCTAGAGCTCGATATCTGAACCGAGCCTCGAGCTCGACGGAGATAATTCTCCCGCACGCCGTCTATCTTGATCATTGTTATGCGCTCGGTCACAATCTCGAAATGAAGCTGGAAAAGAGTCACATGTGCATTGCATCTTGGATGAATATTTAGCAATGTTTTGGTCGGTTCTTTATGTATCGCTACGAGATCAGATATCAGTAATTGTCTTGTGATTGTTTCAATCGTGTGTTTTGTATAATTGTTGAATGAGTACCGTATCATGCTTATATGATGCATGAATTGGGAGAACCATCAATGATGGTTTCTCATTGAGTTATAAACTCATCCAAAATTGCAATCTATTTTTCAAGCCTAAGTGTAGACAGATAGCTCCCTCGTGTGCATAGTAGCCGACATCGTGGATTGGCGAGAGAAGCGATGGCTCAAAGGTCGGTCATTGGGCTTTCTTTGGAGACCTATAGTTAGATCATCTTTTGTACATTACAAGATGTCATTTAGTGAGTAGTGTTTTGGAGCATGTGTAAACTAAACATATTGACGGTTTGTAAATTCATCGAGTTTTGAGTGAATGAAATGGAATCTAATTTGGTTTTAAAAGTGGTCAATGTCTTATTACTGTCTTATGATTGTGATGCCATGAGGAGTGTAGTGGTTGTTGTCGGTAGTGGTCTCTTGTCGTAGGATATGTATCGGAATGACCTACGGACATTCCGGTGGATACCCTGTGGTAAGGTGGCGCTACATTTGGTGGTATCAGAGCATGGTTTGGCATCTTTTGGGAATAGTAATAATGTAGGTATGAATTTGACGGAATTGTTGACACTGATCAGAATTTTTGTTTTGTTCTAGGTCTTCTGCATTAGGTGATCAGGTTGAAGCGTACCGGTGACCAAGGATCGATGGGAGCAAATAGAGTCTTCTATGCCTCAGTCGAGGATCTGCCTCCTCGAGTTCCCGAGAGACGGAGAGGAGGTATGATTCTTCTTGCAAGCGGTATGAGATTTCTATGGTAGTACTGAGACCGCCGAGGCCGAGAGGATGGTTGGAGAGGACGGAGAGTCTTGACGGATGGATGCGAACTGATGAGAGGTTCGATTATCGGTGTCACCTTGTTGCAGGGCCAAAGATATAAGTGGTGGAAGACTATGCCAGGCAGTACCACCAGGCCTTGCTTATTGTCATGAAATTTGAGTTTCGAGGGCCTTGAGGGATAATTATATGCCCAAGGTCTATCTTGATATGAAGATGCAGGAGTTTCTAGAACTGAAGCAGGGTCGGATGTCGGTGGCCGAATATGAGGTGAAATTTAATGAGCTGATGGATTATGCCACTGTGATGATCCGCCCGAGGCCGATAAGTGCCGGAGGTTCGAGAATGGCCTCAATCTGAGATCCGCATCAAAGTTGACTCGGTCGAGACATGGGTACATTTATTGAGTTGAGGGTCTGCCGTTAGAGTGGAGCGGTGATGAGACAGAGACGAGTTGAGATTGGGTCCCGGTAGCGGCCCGATGATAGTCGTGGCGACCTGCAAGAGCTTTAGTAAGCGCCTGAGCGGGGCTTTCGAGTCTCCGGAGGTTCGAGACGATCTGGTTTTGGGCAGGAGGGGAGATTTGGACCGGTGGTAGTGGTAGTGGCGGGGCTCTGGACAAATTTCTCCAGTGTGCCCACATTGTGAGAGGAGACACATGGGGAGTGTTGGTGGCTTCTTGGAGCTGTTTGAGGTCTTGACTCGATTGAGCATCGGTCGTGGATTGCCCGGATACTTTGAGAGTTCAACTTCTTGGTAGTGGACGAGTCGGAGAGTAATCTGTTGTCTGAGTAGAGTGGGTGGATCCGAACAGAGGGCCGAGGTAGAGGCCGTGGTAGTGAGGGTCCTTTGTGAGGATCGAGGTCGGGCAGCCGACCACGATCAAAAGCGAGAGTATCTGTCATGACGCTGGCAGAGGCCCAGATTCCCGATGTTGTAGGTGGTATGCTTCTCCTTTCGATATTGAGGCATTTGCTCTGCTGGATCCTGGATCCACACATTCTTTCATTGCACCTCATATGGCATGTAAATTGCATGGGGATAGGAGATGCTACGGTATGGGCTAGAGGTGAGTACACCTCTGGTACTACTCTTGCATTAGGAGAGGTGCATGGGGATGCTCGATCCAGATTGATCAAAGATGATGGCGCACCTTATAGTATTGCCTCCGAGAGAGATCGATGTGATTACGAGGATGGGACTACTTCGCCCATAAGGCTATCATGGACTGCTATACCAAGGAGTTTGTCTTTGGAGTCTCTGGTCGCCCCTAGGCGATGTTCGAGGAGTTAGTCAGCGATGCCACCGGATGATCTCTTTCCTTAGTGCCCGAGGTTGATGCGGGGAGGCATGAGACATATCCGCTCATGTGGTTGACACGAGTTGAAAGCAGAGGCTTCGGGATATTCCGTGGTTAGGAATTTCAGATGTGTTTCCTAATGAGTTCTGGGTTTACTGCCGGATCGGAGACAGAGATTACCATTGACCTCGTTCTGTATTGCACTATATCTATACCTCCATATAGGATGGCACTGTGTGGCTGAGGGCTCAAGGCTCGATTGCCAGGAGTTGTTGGAGAAGGGTTTATTAGACCCGTGTCTCACCATGGGAGCTCCAGTTTTGTTTGTGAAGAAAAGGATGGGACTTTGAGGCTGTGCATCGATTATAAGCAGTTGAATCGAGTAACAGTGAAGAATAAGTATCCACTGCCTAGGATTGATGACTTATTTGATCGATTCGCGAGGAGCTCGGTATTCACCAAGTTGGATATCGATCTGGTTATTATCGGTTGAAGATTGCAGAGGCCGATGTGCTAAGAGTGCCTTGAGGCGGTATGGGTATTTGAGTTTCTAGTGATGCCGTTTGGGTTGACTAATGCCCAGCGACCTTCATGGCCTTGATGAATAAGGTATTTCAGCCCTACTGGATCGGTTTGTTATTGTTTTCATTGATGACATTCTAGTGTATTGAGGAATAGAGCAGGGCATGGTGAGCATTTGAGGATTGTGTTACGAGCGATGAGGAGAGATAGGTTATGCCAAATTCAGCAAGTGTGAATTACGGCTAGATCGTGTGATATTTTTGGGGCATATAGTGGTGGAGAGGGTATTGGTGGATTCGAGTAAGGTTGAGGCGGTCTTTGAAGTGGGAAGCTCCTAGGAATGTGCGGAGATTGGAGTTTCTCGGATTAGCGGGTTATTACGGAGGTTTGTCGAGGTTTTCATTGATCTCAACCCCTCGACAAAACTTCGAGAAAGAAATGCCATTCGGATGGGTGAGGAGTGTCAAGAGCTTTGAGGAGTCTGAAACATCGGTTGACTCTTGCACGGTGTTGGCTATTCCATCTGGACCTGGAGGATTTGAGGTGTCTGTGATGCATCACATCGAGGATTGAGATGTGTTACGATGCAGACGGTAGAGTCATTGCCTATGCCTCGAGGCAGTTAAGGTCTCACGAGGTAAATTATCCTGTTCATGATTTAGAACTAGGCTGCGATTGTGTTTGCTTGAAGATTTGGAGGCATTACGTATGGTGAGACTTTCGGATCTTCACCGACCACAAGAGTTTGAGATACCTCTTGAGCGTGAGAGAGTTGAATTTGAGACAGAGGAGGTGGCTTGAGTTATTGAAGGATTATGGTTGTCTTATCGAGTATCACCACAGGAAAGCTAATGTGGTGGCGGATGCTCGAGTGGAAGTCACATACTAGTCTGGCTCGATTCGAAGCTATGAGGTTGCCTAACTTGATTGATTAAGAGCTTTGAATGTTCAGATGAATCTGGAGCAGGATGGAGTCTTATTGGCTACATTGAGACTGAGACCGATGCTACTGGACAGGATCAGGAGAGTTCAGGACAAGGATGCTATTTTGGTTAGACTGATTGAGAGAGTAAAAGCTGATTCGAGTTCTGAGTTTGACTTGAGAGATGGGACTTTATGGATGGGACAGAGGCTTTGTGTGCCTGATGTGGATGACTTGAGGCGAGAGATATTGGAGGAGGCTCATATGGCCACATATGCTATGCATCCTGGTACTACCAAGATGTATAACACCCTTAAGCAACATTTCTGGTGGCCTGGCATGAAGAAGCAGGTAGCCGAGTTTGTGTCTAGGTGTTTGACGTGCCAGCAGGTTAAGTGTTGGACCCCGAACTTTTGATGATAATTAGAAATATAACAATGAATATTAATGATAAAGAAATTGGTGAGACAATTTATGAATTTAAGAAAAATTCTTGAAATTAAGAAAATTTATGAGAAAAGAATTGTTTAGTTTAGAGGACTTTGATATTTGAATGAATTTATATGGATTATGAGAGGAAAGTGGATGAGTTGACTGAAATGAAGTTAAATAGCAAGAAGTAAAAAGAAAAAGTGTGAAAATTTGAAGGATTTAGAAAGTTTGACTTTTTGGAGAGAGAATGTTTGACTTTGAGAGTTGACTTATGATTTAGGCAAAATTTGATAAAATGGTCTTCTGGAAACTTGTAGGTTATGTTAAGAGATTTTTGTGGACATAAAGTTTGTAATTTTTCGATATCGGGAGTGAAAGTTATGATCAGTCAAAGTTTATGTTTGATCGGGTTTGACTTTTATATTGGTTGGAACTTTGACTGAGAAATTAACCTAGTTAGAGGTTAATTGAGCGTTGATGTTTTTCATGAAAATTGAAGGATTTGTTTTGATCTTTATTTCGATATAAAGTATGAAATTTTTCGATCTCGGAATATTAAGTATGATTTTTACAAGTTTGTATAGAGGATAGTATCTTTGACCGGAAAATGGACTCCCGTAGGAGTTGAAATGAGTTTTATGTTCTTCTTGGAAGATTTAGAGCTTCTCTCAAGCTTTCTATAGAGACTAAATTTGTCAAAATCGGAGTTGGGAGTAAAAGTTATGAATTTGGAAGTTTTAGATTTAAAAAAAAATGAATTAAGCATCCCGTCACTACGGCGACGCATCGCCAGTAGCGATCTGACTTTCAGCTCGCATCACCAAGCGACAGCGTCGCCCTGGTGATGCAAGCGTTTTCTTGCCCAAACGACGTCGTTTTGCTCCTTGCTTCCTCCTCCAATCCGACCTTTGTTCACTATTTTGCTTATATCTTTCCGTCCGACATCCGATTGAGTTGATTCTTTTGCGTTGGATTTCTAAGACAATGAATTTCATTTTATAAGAAATTTGTGAACTTTTGAGATTAAATTAATGGTGATTAATTTAATCAAAGTGAGTCGGGAAATTTTCCGAGCATGATTAGGTGTTTTGTGAAATTCGGGATCTGTAGAGATCCGATTGAAGCGATTCTTGAGGCGAAATAAAGATAAGACAAGGGCTACAAATCATATGAAGACATTAAATGTCAATTTGCCCTTAGGACTTTTAATTTTTGAATTTAAGTTCAGATTGGGGTGTAATTTTGGATTGGGAACACTGTGAGTAATTTGAGTATAACTTTTGATCTGGGAATCGAAATGAGACGATTCTTGTTTTGAATTAAACTAGAGACATAAGGATACAATTGTTATGAAGACATTGAGTTTCAATTCTGGGATTAAGAATGTGAATTTTGGGACTGAAATAATCGTACATAAGAAATGTGTAGAATATGGATTTTCCCGACTTTGTTTCAAGACATAACTTTTGATGTAGTGCTCGAATTGAGCGCGGTCAGTGGCGTTGGATTCGTATGAGTGAGAGGAACATTTCTAGAAGGAAGTTTGGACAAATTCTTTCAGCTAAATAGTGCGAATCAAACCGCAAGTAAGCATGACTTTAAGCTTTGAATGGAGGGCATTTTGGTCATTTGACCTCAATTAATGACTAGGCATTTTGAATAAATAAAAAGACAGATGTGAGTGTCGTTGTAAGTGGAAGAAGCTTGATTTTTCTAGAAAAAGAAGAGAGAAATAAGAAGAAGAAGAAAGAAGAGAAAGAAGTAGAAGTTTCGGTGATTGAGGAAAAGAAGAGAGAGAAAGATATTTTCGATTTTTTCTACTTGTTTCTTAAGGATTTTGGGTTGGTTCCAAGAGAGAGAAAGATAGAGGAGCATAAGAGCTTCCTTTTAAGCCAAAAAAATTCGAATTTGGATGAGAAAGAGGTAAGAGAAATTTTTCTACTTTGAGATTTTGATTAATTTTCGGTTTAGAATTATGACATATAAGATGAGTTTGTGGATTGTGGAATTAATTTTGAAATATATGCTTTAGGCTGAGTTTAATTTTGGATGAAAAATTGATTAAGGTTTAGGCTTAATTTTATGATTGAGAATTTTGAGATATTTTGGTGTAGAATTATAGGAAATATGATGAATTGATGATATATGAAATCAATTTAAGTAGAATTTGTATTTTATGGTATTGAATTGGGATAAATTGGTTTAGGCCAATTTTAAGATTTGGGGATTTTGAAATTGAGGATTTAAATAGTTTGGAATTAATGTGAATTGATGAATTGTGAGATTAATTTTGAAGAAATTATGTTTTATGAGATTTAATTTGGGTGTATTGGTTTAGGCCAATTTTGAAAATTGGGGATTTTCAAAATTGGAGATTGAAATAACTTGGAGTTATGATAGTTATGTTTTTCCTATGGTTGAGTTTGAGAATTATGCAAATTATGATGATGAATTTGGATGTTATTGGCTTAGGGAATTTTAAATTGAAGAAAGAAGAAGGAATTTGGAGAATTGACTATTTGGACAAGCTTCTAGCGTCATTTAAAGTGGGTAGCATATTTATATTTTGATTTATAAGTTAAATATTACTTTTAAAATTTGAGAAAATGAAAGAAAAGATTTTAGTACTTTGTTTATTTCGAATGATTTTTGGAAAATTATTACAGCGTAAATTCATTGCTTTAAATGATTTGATAAAGCGATAGAAATTCTGAAAATGCATTTGTTGTGTATGCATTGAATGATTTGATTTGAAATTAGAATTGAATGATGAATTGATCAAATTGTATGCTTTATGTGAATGTGTGGAAAGTGCCTTGGACAATCCGACTTTTCGTTTTCGATTATGTGTTATGTGGGTTTGGTAGGTCCTTGGTGAGTCGTATTTGTCTCTATGTGTATAGCCTTCTCAGCTTGCCGCTAGTGCACGGAGCTCGTTCGGACTCCTTCACGGCTACTAATGGACATGATGCGGGAAAGTGTAGTACGTTACATTCCACGACCTGCAGGGACCCATTATCGCGGGCTATGCGAGACGTTCTGTTTGGACCTAGCCAGACCATTATGATATGTTATGTGTTTTGATTTGTTTCTATGTTCGGCATTCATGTTTATAAAGTGAGAAATGAAAATTGAAATTAGGTTGCATTCATATTTATGAAGAATTGAGAATTTTGAAAAATGAGAAAAATGAGATTTTTATGAGAAGTTTGGGAAAAGTGGAAAGAGTTTGAGAGAAATATTCCAAAGTTAAAAAGTTTGAAATATTAGCCCTTTTGGCAAAAAGTTTATAAAGAAATGTTTTACGCTTATTTATCGGTTTATAAATGTGTTATCCACGAGCTTAGAGCTCACCCCCCTTTCATCCCCATCTCGAGGTTTGACGGAGATCGGATGAAAGAATGTGAAGACATCGATTTCGACATATGTGTCGGCTTAGATTTTGTGTATTTTGGATTTTGAGTATGGAT
Source organism: Erythroxylum novogranatense (assembly GCA_029891385.1). Taxonomy (NCBI): domain Eukaryota; kingdom Viridiplantae; phylum Streptophyta; class Magnoliopsida; order Malpighiales; family Erythroxylaceae; genus Erythroxylum; species Erythroxylum novogranatense. Next base: position 110,601,552 of record CM057232.1, read on the forward strand.
CATTTGTGGTTTAAGAAAGGTTTGAAAGAAAATGTATTTGTGTATAAAGTTAAGTATTGTGAATGATTGTGAAATTTGTATAGGAAATTATGGAGAATTTGAGAACATATTGTATGGTTGATTTGGGAATTTGTATAAATTTGAGATATATATTGATTTTGAATTATGAGATTGGTATATTGATTTGAGAAATATGGAAGTATTAGTTTTAGGTTTGTGTTTCTTTGGTGTTAGGATTCGGACGGGAGAGTCCGATGGTTACGATATTACGATTAGGGATTATAGAAGTGTATTTTGCCTTTGCGGAAATTTTGGGTTAGGATAAAGGCGTAGATTATCTTTTGAAATTTTGTAAAAAATTTGGATAAAAGTGAGATTTTGGATATGTATAAGTGTATATAAGAGTTTGAGAAATTTGAGATTGGTATGGATTTATATCAGTTATGTACATTGTATGGATTTAAGATGATTGGTATATGATTGAGTAACGAGAAAAGAAATGAGAATAAGAAGAAAAAAAAAGTTCATAACGGATTTTGGAGCGTCTTAGGATTCCCAAGCGATTATGTTCATTCGATAAGTTTTCTTTGATTATTGTTTAGGATGTCGGATGTATGCATTTTGATTTCGTTTAAACTTTGCAATCTGTTCGTTTGATTCGATTAGTTTTGGCTTCCGCTTGCTTTTGCTTCCGCTTACTTTGATTTGTTAAGCTTCGCATTTTGTTTTCGATTCGACATTTCCGTTTTCCGTTCATTTGCGATGTCTTTGTGTTTTTCGATTCGAAATTTCGATCCAAATTTCCGCTTCCTCGTTCCGTTTGCTTGGTTTCGTTCTGCTTTTGTAGTTGGTTCCCGGATCGGTGCCAACATTAAGTCCGAGCACTAGGCTCTAGTAGGAAGCTTCATTAGTTCGATTCGGAGTGGAAATGGGAGCGAATCACCATGATTTCATTATGGGGTTACTGGGGCCTTGAAAGCGGCATGACGCTTATCTGGGTCATAGTGGACGGTTGATTAAATCGGCCCATTTCTTGGCGATGAGGAGAATAATACTATGGATCGGTTGGCGAAGTATGTGGTGGAGATAGTGAGATTGCAGGGGTCCCAATGTCGATAGTGTCGATGAGGATCCCAGATTTACTTCGAGGTTCGGCGAGTTTGCGATCTGCTATAGGTACTAGGTGAACTTGAGACAACGTTTCATCCTCGCACAGATGGGCAGAGAGGGCGATTAAGGCTGCTGAGGATATGCTTGGGCTTGTGTATTGGAGTTGAGAGGGCGTGGGATCGATGATTTAACCTCGATTGAGTTTTCATACAACAACCATTATCACAGTAGCATCGGGATGGCACCGTATGAGGCGTTATATGGGAGACCGTGTAGATTGCCTTTGTATTGGGATGAAGAGGGCGTGAGGATGATTGAGGGTTCTGAGTTGATTCAGGATCTTGTTGATAAAGTGAGGCGATTGAATCGCATCAGTGACTCAGGATAGACGAAGAGTTATGTGGATCAGCATAGGAGGGACATTGAGTATAATGTGGGCGACAGAGTGTTCTTACGGGTGTCACCGTGGCGTGGTGTACTGAGATTTGGGAGAAAGGGTAAGTTAAGCCCTAGGTACATTGGTCCATATGAGATCACTTGAGAGGATCGGACCTTTGGCCTCTGAGCTAGCTTTACCGAGTGAGATGTCTCGATTACATGGCGTTTTCATGTGAGTATGCTTCAGAGATATCGGTCGGATCCGGCACATGTGATACCGCTCGGGAGATTGAGGTCTCTAGTATGTGAAAGTTATGTGGAGGAGCCGATCAGTTATCGGGTCTCGGTGAAACAATTGAGGAATAAGAGTATTCCACCGGTGAAGGTTCTTTGGAGGAACAATTATTGAGGAGGCTACAGGAGACCGAGGAGCATATGAGGAGACGGTATCCTCATCTTTCGATCAATCGGTAAGAATTTCGAGGACGAAATTTTTGTTAGGAGGAGAATTGTAACATCCCTCTCCTATAGGAAAAGGTATTTTAGTAATTAGGGCGGGTTCGGGATATTAAATTATATCTCGGCATGCACATACTGATATAGCCTTCGATTCTTGATTGGTTGAACATGCACAGTATACATGCATTCATGACATTTTAAACTTAGGTTTTAAATTGAACTTCGTGTGAAATTAATGGAGTAATTGAGTTTGGAAAATCATTTGGACTGCACCATAAATTGTTTTACATTTTAGGGATTTTAGGAATTTCCTGGATTTTCGGGAGACAATTCCCGAACCGAAAAATTGCCAATTAGCGAGCGGTCGATTCTCGGTAGCAAAAATCGCTACCCTTGGTCTTGTAATATTGGGTATATTATTTTGGGATGAAAGTAGGGTCATTGGAGTCGATTGGGGTAAAATTTTGATCTGGATTAAAGAAACAATATTTTGACTTTTCTTATATAAGTGGACCAATGAGAAATTGCCATTTATAAAGCTTCATTAAATGCTTCCTCCCAATGCTCTCGGTTTTGCTTGTTTTAAAAGAAAAGAAAGGATGAGTTTTGAGTCTTTGTTATTGTCATCCAAACTCAAACCTCTTCTCAAACTCCATCGACTTTTGCTCTCTTCTCCATAAATTCAATACCTCTTATCTCTTATTCCATCAAAGTTAGATGATGAGTTTGTGCATACTTGAGAAGGAAGGAGGTTGGTGCTTTGGTGTTACAGGTGTAGAAGTTAGAAGTTAGAAGTTGAAGCTTTAAAGGAGGTTCTAAATTAGGTATGTATTCATTTAAGGTTTAAGCTTTAAATGATGTTTGTATATGGAATTAAATGTCATGATAGTAAGGAGTGATTAATAAAAGGTTTAGAGCATTTATTAGGTTCAGGTATGCATTAAAGTGATGATTAATATGGTTTGAAGTAATGGGTGTAAGGCTAAGTGTTTGATGAATTGAAAGTAGTGATATGGCTTGATTTTAAATGGAATATGGATGATTATTTGGGTATCTGAATTGAGGAATTAAGTGCTGAAATTTTTCAGTATTAGCCCTAGTATATGTAGGAATGTGGTAAGACCTAATTTGTATTTAATTGGATGTCTAGTGATGTGAAAAAGGCATTGGAAATGATAGATCTAAGGTTAACACTAAATCTGGAAAATTAAGGTTTTAATTGATGTTCCTGTTTTATTCATAATTTATTTTGTAGAAATGCAAATGAGGTAAGGTTAGTGGCCACTGAAACTTTGGGATGTTGGCTTCAATTTAGTGTGAAATAGGTGTTGTTGAATTTTAATGATAGAAGGTGAATTTTGAATGGAAAGTTACTGTTCCATTGCCTGTGAACAGTAAACGAAACCACAACATATGAACTTTGCTGATTTTTCTGAATTAATTGAGATGGAATTAGGAGAATGGTCTTCATGAAAGTTGTAGAATATTTAATCAGCTTTCCATTTCTACTGATCTTGCTATTTTTAGAGTTGTATATTGGGAGATATGAACTGATTACTATTGCCTGGTTTTGAGCATTTTGATGAAACCTAGTCTAAGTGTGATTTTGTGAGTTTTCGGATTGGAGGCAATTTTAACATTTTATGTGGACTGAATTGGTGTGAGTGAGCTTCTGAAGAATTGTAGAGGAAGAGATTACCTTGAAATTGATATATGGTGTGTAATTTTTAGAAGTCAGAATTGGGAGTTATGATTTTTCAAAAATTGACCCTACATTAGGTTATGAATGGCTGATCATAACAGTAGCTTCCATAACAGTTTTAAAATTGATAGAGATAGAATTGGATGATGAGTGCTTCATGAAAATTGAAGTTTGAGATGTTATCTTTTCAGGGATATAAAGTTCTGATTTTACTGACTTGTATACAGGGAGTTATGCTTGTTATAAGGTTACTGCCCAAATTGGAGGATTTCAGGGACAGTAACATTGAATGAATTAATTGACTTATTTAGAAATAGAATTTGATTTTGGGTTGTTCATGAAAGTTGTTGAGGACATTGTTAACTTATTGACCATATTTTTGTGGTAATTTTTAACTGAATAATCAGTGAGTTCTTGAATTAGGAAGATACTGTCCTGTGTTGATCCATTTTGAGTAGGCAGTAGCTTTGATAGGATATTTGACACCCTTAGGGTTGGAATTGATTTTTATGGTCTTCTTGAGAATTGTAGAGCTTTTCATAAGCTTTCCAACAAGGTATAGTTTGCATTTTTCAGAAATGTGTAGAAAGAGTTATGGGTGTTGGAAGTTTGGTTGGAAATCAGAAAATAAAGGGGGAAATAAGGGTTATATATAAAAATATAAATTGTTGAGTTTTGGTTTCTTTCGTGAATAACTTTTCCGTTCGACGTCCGATTGACCTGATTCTTGAGGCATCGGATTCATTGAATATTTAATTTCCTTTTCTGAGAGATTCGGGATTTTGAGGCGGAATTTGGCGTAGCCGGTAACTAACGATGAATCATTTGTTTTATTTAATTGGAGACCTATAGAGGTCCGAATTGCGCACCGTCAGTGCCTATGGATTTCTAAATTTTGATAGAATTTTATTTTGGAAAAATATTGGATTAGGGCCGGGAATGCCATGAACATGCATTATACACATTTTTAATGATTTCATGTGCATTGTTTAGTCATTTATACCGATGGTAATGGTTATTCATTTAATTTGCTATAGAGGCTCAAGTGGACCATCGTTCCACGGACTTGGCAGAGACTTCCCGGCACTAACGTGGAAGTTATTAAGTGAGTAACCTAGTTGGTTATTCCAATCTATGTGTTTACTGTGATTTGATTGCCTACGGGGATTACATGGATTATTCTGTGAATTGATTGCCTACGGGATTACGTGGACTACATGTGGTTTTATTGACCGCTTAATGAGGCCGTATAATTGGACTGAATATTGGATTGTGAAATACCATGTTTCTCGCTATGGACCATGTGCATTCATGCACAAATGCATCACTCGTTAAAAGGAAAGTTGTGAACCGAGACGCCATCAGTCTTGAACCGAGCCAGAGCTCGATATCTTTGAAGCCGAGCCTCGAGCTCGACGGAGATAATTCTCCCAGGCGTGTCTATCTTGATCAACATTATGCGCTCGGTCACAATCTGAAATGAACTGGAAAAGAGTCACATGTGCATTGCATCTTGGGTGAATATTTGCAATGTTTTGGTGGTTCTTTATATACTATTCGAGATCGTATCTTGTAATTGTCTTGTGATTGTTTCAATCGTGTGTTTTGTATAATTGTTGAATGAGTCTTGTATCATGCTTATATGATGCATGAATTGGGAGAACCATCAATGATGGTTTCTCATTGAGTTATAAACTCATCCAAAATTGCAATCTATTTTCAGCCTAAGTGTGAGCAGATAGCTCCTCGAGGTCGTAGAGGCAGTATCTTGTGGATTAGCGAGAGAAGCGATGGCTCAAAGGTCGGTCATTGGGCTTTCTTTTGGAGACCTATAGTTAGATCATCTTTTGTACATTACAAAGATGTCATTTAGTGAGTAGTGTTTTGGAGCATGTAAACTAAACATATTGACGGTTTGTAAATTCTCGAGTTTTGAGTGAATGAAATGGAATCTAATTTGGTTTTAAAAGTGGTCAATGTCTTATTCGTCTTATGATTGTGATGCCATGAGGAGTGTGGTGGTTGTTGTCGGTAGTGGTCTCTTGTCGTAGGATATGTATCGGAATGACCTACGGGCATTCCGGTGGATACCCTATAGTAAGGGGGCGCTACAGGGCCAATAGAAACCACATTCTAAAGAGCTATCCTAGATGCACCATAATGTCCTTCAGCCTCTCTAAAATGACAACGATGTAATACATAGGACATTTCCTCTTCAGGAATGCAACGCCTAACAATACCATCCACACAAATCTTGTAAAACAAAGGATCATTCCAAAGATAGTATCTTATCTCAGACAATTTTTTTTTCTTTTGAGCATAAGAAAGATCAGGGGGGTAGATATTACCAACAAGGTAGTTTACATAGTCTGCAACCAAGGAGTGACCGTCATAACCATCAGATGCTCATCAGGAAAAGTCTCCTGAATGTCCTTCTTTGTTGCACTCTTCATGGCAGCTTCATCTAACCTTGACAAGTGATCAGCTACAAAATTCTCAGCTCCCTTCTTATCCCTCAGCTCAATGTCAAATTCCTGCAAAAGTAACACCTAATGAATTAGTCTTGGTTTAGCGTCGGGTTTCATCATCAAGTATTTCAAAGCTGCATGGTCAGTATACACAATCACTTTAGACAAAACCAAATATGAGCGAAACTTGTCAAAAGCAAACACAACCGCCAACATCTCTTTTTCCGTGGTGGTGTAATGATGTTGTGCATTGTTTAGTGTCCTACTTGCATAAAAAATGGGATGAAAGATCTTACCTCGTCTTTGGCCTAAAACAGCACCCACTGCATAATCACTTGCATCACACATTAATTCAAAAGGAAGAGACCAATCAGGAGATATAAGAATAGGTGCAATCACAAGCATATCCTTTAACAATTGAAAAGATGTCAAACATTTATCGTCAAAATTAAACACAGCATCTTCTTCAAGAAACTCAGTCAAAGGTTTAGAAATCTTAGAAAAATCCTTAATGAACCTATGGTAAAAACCAGCATGGCCTAAGAAACTTCTAATGGATCTAATATTGTTTGGTGGTGGAAGTTTTTTAATGACATCAATTTTTTCTAGGTCTACCTCTATTCCCTTACTAGAAATTTTGTGACCTAAAACAATGCACTCATGTACCATGAAATGAATTTTTTCCAATTTAGCACTAAATGGGGCCTCTTCACACCTAATCAGGACTTTCTCTAAGTTATCCAAGCATGCATCAAATGAAGTACCAAACACAAAGAAGTCATCCATGAAAATTTCAATACAAGATTCAAGCATATCATAAAAAATAACCATCATACATCTTTGAAATGTAGTTGGAGCATTGCATAACACAAATGGCATGCGTCTATATGCAAATACACCATAAGGATATCTAAAATTTGTTTTCTCCTGATCTTTCGGGGCTACCGAAATCTACAAATATCTACTATATCGATCTAAGGCACAATAAAAGTCAAGTCTAACTAATTTCTCAATCATCTGATCAATGAAAGGTAAAGGAAAATGATCTTTCCTAGTGGCATCATTCAACTTCCTATAATCTATGCACATTCTCCACCCAGTTACCTTCCTAGTGGCTATTAATTCATTTTTTTTCATTTTCAACCACAATGGTGCCTCTTTTCTTTGACACCACATACACAGGACTAACCCAACTAGAATCAAAAATTGGGTAGATAATACCTGCATCTAGAAGCTTTACTACCTCATCTTTCACTACCTCCTTCATGTGTGGGTTAAGTCTCCTCAAAGGTTGTACTATCGCCTTGCTTCCATCTTCTATGAAAATGTGGTGCGTACAAAAGGAAGGGTTGATACCCTTGATATCTATAATGGACCACCCAATAGCCTTTTTGTGGTCCCGCAGTACCCTCAACAACTGTTCTTCCATGGCACCTGACAAACAAGAGGAAATGATAACTAGTAAGTGCTCAGGTTGGTTAAGATAAACGTACTTCAAATGACTTGGAAGAGGTTTAAGGTCAAAAGAAGGGGGCTCTTCAATTGAAGGCTTCGGAAATAGCTTGGTTGGATGTTAGAGAGGCTCGTATGCTTTATAATGTGTCCAATATGCTTGCTCCAACTCATCTGCAATATCCTCCAACTCTTCTTGCAATTCTTACCCTAACTCTTCGATAATTCTTTACACTTCCCCTTCTAACAAATCTACATAAACAACAGAAGAATCATCAGTATCGGAAGAATAAACATCAATAAAATGGCAAGAGTCAAGAGTAGAAGGATGCTTCATAGCATTGAACACATCAAACACTAATTCTTCATCTTGAAGTATCAAGATGAGCTTTCCACGTTGCATATCGATGATGATCTGTGCAGTGGCCATGAAAGGTCTCCCAAGAATGATGAGGATGTTTATATCTTCCTCCTTGTCAAGGACTAAGAAATCCACCGGGAAGATAAACTTTTCGACATTGACTAATACATCCTCAATGATTCCTCTTGGATAAGTGATTGACCTATCTGCCAGCTGAAGTGAAATAGTTATGGATTTGGGCTCCGCCAATCCTAACTTCCTAAAAAAATAAAGAGGCATTAAATTAATGCTCGCACCCAAATCCATTAAAGCCCTATCTATATGTAAATCACCAATAACACAAGGAATAGTAAAACTCCCTGGATCCTTAAGCTTCGGTGGTAGCTTTCTCGACAATATGGCCGAATACTCCTCATTCAGCTTCACCGTGGCATATTCCTCAAGCCTCCTCTTATTAGACAAAATTTCTTTCAAAAACTTAACATAAGAAGGCATCTGTGCTATGGCCTCAACAAAAGGAATGTTTATATGCAACTTTTTAAATATCTTGAGAAAACAACCAAATTGCTTATCTAATTGCGTATCTTTCAACCTTTGAGGATAAGGAATCTGAGGTCTTACCGAATGTGTGACTGGGTCAACAAATAACCTTGGATGACCCTCCTTTTCAGCTGGTGCTTTCTTGGCCTCCTTGCCACTTCCTGACTCTCTTCTTCTTCACTCTTTTCCATTTCTTTATCCTTCTGCTTCTCTTTAACTTCTTCTATATGTCTTCCACTTCTCAATAAAATTGCCTTTGCATGTTCTCTTGGGTTGGCCTCAATAATGCTAGGCAATGAACCCGAAGGTCTTTCCTTCAACAAACTTGCAATCTGGCTCATCTGATTCTTCAAATGTCTGATAGAAGATTCTTAGTTCTACATCCTAACCTCGGTAGTGGAAATGTACTTTAAGAGTAGCTCTTCAAGATTAGATTTCTCTGTTGGCGCAAGATTAGGAGCCTTGAAACCTGGAGGTGATTGTCTCTGAACATTGGATGATTATGGTTGTGCCACCTGATCGTTCCGCAAAGAGAAATTTGGATGATTCCTCCACCCTGGGTTGTAGGTATTAGAATATGGGTCCCCTCGTTATCTGTTATAATTGCCCACATAATGGACCTCTTCTGTCTCTTGATCAAAAGGATTCCTGACTTGACACTCAAAAGATGCATGGGAATCTCCACCACAATGCTCCAAATAGCACAACTCCTTAATGAAGAGCTAGCTCCTCCTCTCACACTGTGCATCAGATTATCCAATTTCTTCGTCAAAACATCCATCTGAGTATATAAAGCCACTGTATTGTCTACTACACGAGCTCTTGTAGGTCGTCTGGGATGCCTTTTTGTATGATATTGAAAACTACTAGTGGCCATCTCGTCAATCAACTTGTAAGCTTGATCTAGCATTTTCCTCATTAAACTACCTCCTGCTGCAGCATCTATGGTACTCCTAGTCGATGGGTTCATTCCTGTATAAAAAGTATTGACCTGTTGTCATGTAGAGAACCCATGACTAGGACAATGTGCCAATATATCCCAAAATCGCTCCCACGCTTCATATAAACTTTCATTTTCATATTGAGTGAAGGAGGTGGTCTCATTCTTCATTTTTGTAACGTTAGCATGAGGGAAATTTTTTTGCCAAAAATAATCTCATCATCTCATCCCATGTAGTAATCGATCCCGACTACAAACTAGCCAACCATGCTCTGGCCTTATCCCTTAAAGAATATGGGAATAACCTTAATCTCACCGCATCTTCCGATACTCCATTTTGCTTGAACAAATCACAAATATCCAAAAATGTCTCCAAATGGGTGTTCGGATCCTACAAAGGCAATCCTCCAAATTGATATGCTCTCACCATGGATGTAATGCTGTGAGGAATTTCAAAACTCGCAAATATGATCATCGGCCTTATAATGGGAGGCATGGGTCTATTGTTGTGCCTCATAGTCAAATCCATCATAGTCAACTCTCTTCTCTCTTCAGTACGTGGCATCAACCTCTCTTTGTGCTATTCCATCTCTGAAAACTGCTCTTCTCTAATCCTTTATACTATGTTACTACTCCGAGCCAATCTGGTTTCCTTACGAAACCTACGAGCAGTTTTTTCAATCTCAGTATCTAATAGCAAATTCTCAGGCTTTTGACAACGAGTGAGCATAAACAAAATGAAACAAAATAAAAGGCAAATAATAAAAGAGCTATGAAAGAAAAATAAAACACACCTGAAGAAGAGCAATTAAGCATATAACTAAAATACGCAAATAAACAACAAGGCAAGAATTAAATCTGAGACAATTAATGTAACATCCCGTCACCGATGGGAAGGTTATATTGGTAAATTGAGACGGGTTATGATTTTTATCGCATATTATTGACTGAGCATTCATTTGGCCTCTAATTTTAGAGGAATGAGTCTTTTGCACATGCACATATAGGTACATGCATTCATGACATTTTCCCGGCATTTGATTTTGAATTTGATATGAATTGTGATTTGTGAGATAGTTGGATTTGATTATGATTTATTGGGAAATTTTGGAATAATTGAGTTTGAATATTGAGTTGGAACTGTATTGAGTGATCGTTAGTTGGCAGTGAACTTTAGGAAAAATTTTTTTGGAAATTTGGGACAAAAAGTTCGGACTGAAAATTTTTTGAGTGACGGACTAATTGACTGCATAGTGCTAGAATAATTGGTAAGTGGCAATGGAAAATTTATATATATGATTTTAGAGATGAATATGTTGAGCTATTGAAATTTGGAGACAAATTGGACTGGAAATGAATTGAAAAGAGAAAGAGATTTAAATATATTAAGAGGAAAAATGACAAGTGGCATGTTGCTATTGATGGAGGAAAAAATTGATTAACCTTTAAAAAGGGTCTTAGAGAAAAAATCTGGACAAAAAGTTTGCTCTTTTCCGTCCTAGGGCATGCGATTTTTCCTCCACCGATTGAGCTTCGTTCTTCCTCCCCTTATGATCTTTCATTCTCCAAGTTGCTTGCTCTTTCCTTGTTATTTGAGATCAAACCTAAACCCTTTGAGATGATGGAAAATCGTGGGAGGAGAAGAGGGAGTCGTAAATGTTAAAGAAATCGGAAGATTTTCAGAGATTTGAGGATTTGAGGTTCGATCGGTAAGTAAATGGTTCTAATGTTGTTATTTAAAGTTGTTTGATGCATTTATGGCATTTATTGTGTGATTGGGTAGCTGAGAGTGAGTGAGGACTAGTTTTAGAGTGAGAAATGAGAGAAAACTAATCAGAGAAGACGACCTATGACTCGTCATGGCGTCTGTGAAGCCTCGCCCATGCAAATTAACATTTAATTAAATCACACGGACGGAAGGAAGTCGTCAGGCTGAGCTCAAACGTTGACGCCTTGTGGTGAGCTCCTCTCAAGTCGCATGAAGCTCGAGTTTTCCACGCCGCGACGAGTCCTCTCCCATGCGTCGCTGCGAGCCCCAAGGAAAACGTTCGCCATGGCGAGCGCCTACAAGGCGCCGCGGCAAATGGTTTGAGGTCGCGGCAAAGGATAATTTTCTGATTTGATTTAATTTAGTTTTTGAGGTATAGCTAATGGTGTAGACCTCCAATTGAGGTGATGTTTGATTTGTCTTGATCTAGAGAAAGAGGTCTACAATTGATGTGAAGAATGAAAGTTTGAATTTAAATTAGTAGGATCGCAATTAATGAAAGAAAGTTAAAAATGTGATTGTATGGCAACCTAAGGATTGTTCTTGATAATTGGGGTATAATTGTGAGATCTCTGAATTTAAGAAAATGCTGTCGAGAGTTTAGAAACTGAGTATAAAAGGTGAATTTGATCTAGAGAATAGTGATATTGATTTTGAGGTAATATCCTAGTGGATATGACGTGATAAATTGACTGGATATTAGAATTAAAATTTGGGAGTTCCGTAATATGCTATTGAATTGAAATGAGTCTTTATTGATCAATTGAGTGAAAAGTTAGATTTAACAAAAGAAATTGAAAATTGGGAAATAACACCGGGAAAGTCATGAATAGGCATAGTACATCTTTTATTCAAGGCATGTGCATCATTAAATTATTTTGACTTTGCATTTTGTAATGGAAATTATTTGACTGTTATAGAGGCTCCGATGGATCGATATTCCACGGATACTGCTGGGACTTCTAGACTGTAGCTCGGAAGTACAGGTGAGTAACCTAGTTGGTTCCTCAATTTATGTGTGCTTAATATTATATGCATTGATGCCATGTGGAGATAATGGATGGATATGTGTGTTTGATTTTGATTGATTTCGTACCATGGGTGTCCGAAATATTAGGAATTTGATATTGAAGTGTTATTGTGTGTAAATGATTATGATTGCATCAATGAAATAAATTATAAATGCATATGACTGAAATACCGGACCGAAGGTCCGAAGGAATGGGAAATGGGATACTGAAATGTAAACTGACTGTAAGTGTAAATTGGGACATATGCATTCATGCATAAAGGCATGTTCAGATAATGATAGTTGTGACCTGAGTCGCCATCGATATCGAAAAGAGCCTTGAGCTCGAACCGTTATTCTTGAGCCGAGCCTCGAGCTCAAGGGGAGTTAGTGCATTCCCAGAGGGCTCTCCTACTCCCTAGACGCGTCCGATTACTGATCACTGTTTATGCGCTTGGTCACAACACTGTAATAAACTAGAAAAGAGTCGCATGTGCATTACATACCAATGTGATAACTGATTTATGAAATCGCATGAGTTCTGTAAATTGTTATATGATAATACTTAATGTGTAATTGAATGAAACTGTGAATTGCTTACGATATGCATGAGTTGAGTGAACCATCGATGATGGTTTCTCATTGAGTTCGCAAACTCACCCAACATTGCAAATATTTTTTCAGGAATTGTCGAGTACCCCGTTAGTGAAACGGGAGTATGGTTACCGCAAGAGAATCAGAGTTTGAAGAAGGGATCAGTTTCACATATGCATTAATGTCATTTTGAATTATGTGTAAATTTATAACTCTGCAAATTCCGCATAATAGTACCGATATTGTATTGGGCCCAATTTGACTATGGATATTGTGTGTATGAATTGATTTATGACTGGAGCTTTTTTATGATCGAAAATGATTTCGTATTAAAGCGGGCCCAAATTGTTTACTAATTTACGCGCACTCGATTGTTTTCCAAATAAAAAATGCATTACCGAGTATTTGAACTGTTTTGACTGCTCTAGCGTACCACCCTAGCGAGGCACGGGCTCGGATATCACCATCGATATTGGGTTCGGGTCTTGCGGGAGTGGGATGCTACAATTAACACCATCTAATCTAATGACTCACAATAAGGAATTTTTCTCCAACAATGGCGCCAAAAACTTGTTGCAGTCTAAACAAAACAATATAAATTAAATTATATCTAGACCAATTAGAGGCAGGCGCACCCTGTCGACAAGTTATATAAAACGGTAAGAACCGGATATCGTACCCAAAGGAAATTCTAACACGTAAGAAAATTAAATTAAACGATAAAAATTACTCGATGATCAAGAATTGATTGATTTGAAAATAAAATAAATTAAAGTAAGCAATTCAAGGAAATATGAACAAAAAAATGCAAGGTATGAATTAAAAAACGAATAGATTTAATCAAATGACAGAAATCAGTTAAGGTATTAGATTTCAATTAGATTGGACACTAAAAATAAAATTGTAACGGTGGATTGATTTAGGAAATACTTCACTTAAGCAAGTCGAACTCAATGTTCACGGGTGTTCCCTTCTCTTCTAAATCCAAGTCACCTACTTGATTCATAGATAATTCGGAATAAAAGGCGTTTAAACACAAGAAGCCTAAAACTAAGTTCGTTAATCCTAGAAATCCTCACATAAGATCCTAAGATTGGTCTAGACTTTAGTCTCAAGTATGATGCTTGATTAATTTTTTGACAAATTAAATCCCATTGGTTGTTGCATTAAATCATCTAAGGTCTTAATTTAGGTGATCAAGCTAAATTAGGACTAAATATGCATTCAATCAAGCAAAAATCAATACCACAAAAATTATCCTAATCCAATATCAATCATAATCTTAACCGAAAAGAAAAACTTACTCATATATATTCATCAATGAAACATAAATCATGGTCATAATATATGTTTGCATTAATTAAATCCAAACAATTAAAATAAATAACGATTAAAAAAATAAATTAAGAACACTCCTTTGCCACAGTTGCAACATCTTTGGTTCATCCTTTTCTTTCTCTACCAGCTAACGTGTTTTTCCAACTAGCTGCCAACGTTGTGTGTGTCACCAATTGCTTCCTTAGCCACTTGCTGCTTCAACGTTGCTCACCAGTGGGAAGTTGTTCACACCACCAACTTCCACGTTGCCTTTCTTCGCCCAATGCTAGCGTATCCTCTCTCCACCAGCTACCTCAACGTGAGTTTGCCACCAACTGCTTGCCTCAAGTTACCTACACAACACCTCCTTGTTTTATGTTTTCAGCCCATACATTCATGCCTAGCCTTTCCTCACCAGCTAACATTTTCTTTTTTTTTAATACCACAAGCTACCAATGTTTTGGTGTGTTGATCACCACCAGCTTCTACACATCTTCATCTCCACTAGCTCTATGTTATTCCTCTCACCAGCAGCTACGTTTTTGCTTCCACCTCTTGCTTTGTTTTGGTGTCTCACCAGTTGCCATGTTAATCAAGGAAACCACCTGCTTCTTTAACTCCATCAGCTAGATGTCAAGCCCAGCATGCAACGTTGTAAGTGGAGGATTTGTTTAGCAATAGTGCAATGTGAGTGGAGTCTAAGTTAGCACCAACGTCTTTTAAATCTCTATCACCAATTGCCTCACGTTCTCTTGCTTTTAATTGAAGGAGGCTTGTGTTGTTGGATGTAGATATTGTAGAGGACTGCGTTGATTGTCTTGTAGTGGAGGTGTGAGTGGAGGGCAGCTTGTGAGATGGAATGTGAGGCTGGAGAATGGGTTTGTGCGTTGATGTCTAAATAACCCTCTATCCTCCAATTATACATGTAACAGCTTTGAAGATTCCAGCTACGTGAGTTGTTGAAGTGTGGAGTGTGGGTGCTAGTGTTGCTTTTTCAAGTGAGTGGAGAAGTGGGCTACTAGGATTAAATAATTAAATGTGGGGTTGATGAATAAGGTTGGAGGAGCGTTGTGAAGGAATGGAGTGTGGGGCTGGTGTTGATCCTTGGCTAGTTGAAATGGATTTTTTAAGGTCCAATTTCGACAGTACATAAAAACTAAATGGTGAAAAATTAGGAGCTAAATTTTATCAGTATCTTCGTTTTTGAGTTAGCTTCGATATGAGACTTGAATCATGGGATTTTGCCACCTGATTCAAAAGTTATGATCAAAACATCGTCGAAAGGTCATTCTGGTGATAAAAAATATGACGCAAATTTCGGCAATTTATTTCTCTAGAATTCTAGCTAAAAAATACCTACAATTGGTCCCAAAAAAATCCTTCAATGAGTCAAGAATTTAAGTATGAAATTTTAAAATTTTTTGCTAAACCAATCTCGAGATAAAAATCTCACAATGACTAAAGGTCAAGTATGCCAGAAACCCATAATTTGTTTCTTTTGAGAGCTTTTCTTACTTTAGGCTTTTAAATGTCCCTAATTTAATATATGCCTAGAATTATAACAAATAACTCTTAATTAGTGCATTTAATCATTAAATAGACAAGAGTTTAGCAAATTATAAATCTAAAATTAATGTAAAATGTCCATTAACATAAAGACATTAAAAATACAATTTCAAATAGTTAGTACTGTAATATAATTACTTTGCACTATCAACAACAACAGTAACAACAAAGATCGAGTAAAAAATTCTGCTAAAAGTGAAATCTGGAAAGGTCCAATGTACATAACCTTACCCCTAACTAGTAAAGAGGTTGTTTATGAATACTTTGCATTATCAACAACAACAATAACAACAAGGACCGAGTAAAAAATTATGCTAAATGTGAAATATGGAAAAGTCCAATGTACATAGTCTTATCCTTTACTAGTACAGAGGTTGTTTATGAATACTTTACACTATCAAATTTTATACAAGGCCATACACATTTGATCTAACTTCTAATAATGCTTTATTTATTGAAATATCCTTAGTACCATAAACACTAAATTATTTTAGATTCTTCAACAACTTTTTTTATAAGAACTTACTAAGGTTTCCTTTAGATACCATGACGTAGATGATTCTGAGAACCATAATCCTTTGTACCAGTTATAAAAAATTATATCAAATAATAGAAAAACCTTTGTCCTCATCATATGTAAATTAAACTAAAAAATAGATTTTAGAAATTGAGATTCTAAGACGGTAAAGAAAAATACTCCACCAAAGATCTTTCCTACTTAATTCATGATGACAAATAAGGATGGAGATTTTTAATGAGATGTTTGCAAATTCTTCATGTTGTACCAAGTACAATGAACAAGATAGTTCAAAACATTCTTGTTAGGATATATTTTATATTTACCTTATTTAGTTTTGGCATTTTAAATTGGACATATAAGGAAATTGAAATTATTATATGGATTGATGAAGATGGGTGGAGATTGTGTTTTAATGGATATGCAGCAAATGTGAAAATTGTATTTTAATTGAAGTCTATACAACACATGCATCTAGAGATTGAGTTTTAATTGAAATCTATCAAAAAGAGATCACTTGGAACAAACCTTGTGGGTGTGTGCGTTACTGCTTAAGTAGAGGTCACGTGAGGATTAAAAAGAAAGGAGCGTTGGTTGTGGATTAAAAAGTGATACATTGGCTGGTTGCGCACTTGGTGGATTTTTAGTTGAATATTGTTTCTTATGCTTTTGCAAAAAGTTGAAGAAGCCTGCGTGGATATCTATTGGATGAGTTCTCCACATACTTAATTGATAGAGAAGTTTATTGAAACAAGTGAAAAGAAATGTAGTGCAGTGTGTGCAGCAACAATAACTGGTGTGCGTGACTTTTTCGATAGAGGAATTTTTTTGTGCATCTTTGAAGAAATATACTGGTTGTTGCATATGTTAATTAACACAACTGATTAACGTGTTTTGATATATGAGCCACAATGAAGTTGTTTAGTTAACAAGGTGAATATAATCTTCAGTGATGTGGGGATTGGTTATTACTTGAAGCAACATCGTGACTTATTCTTGTAAAGAAAGAATTAACTATGGAGAAGGTCTACAGCTGGGTTATTTTGAGGAGATAAATCTATAGGGAAGTCTTCTTTTGCCTCAAGTATTTTGTTATTTAATTTTCAATTGATTAAATACTTGAGCTATTTTTATTTATTATCGTTTTGAATGAAAGCAGTTAGAAAAATTCTCTGACTAGTTAACACAAGTCGGTTGTGTTATCGGGTGTGAAAATCTTTTACGGGAAGTGAAGTTGAGTGATAGTGTCAAGGGTTGAGTGATGTCGGTTCAGTAAAGCCTTAGGTAAATCTATTGTACTTTAGTGAAAGCTATTAATTTGGGTGAGGGCCTTGCAGACGTAGGCAAGGTGTGCAGAACTGTGTTACCAAATTTTTGGTGTTTTTATTATTTCGGTGTTGTTTGTTTTTATTTTGTTGATGCCAAATAAGTTTGCGAAAAGTTTGCAAAATAATTAACCCCTTTGGGTTTTCAATTGGTATCAAAGCAAGGTAACCGATTCAGAACTTGGTAGCAAGTTGGTGCAGATCCTAGTTTCGCGAACATGGCTACAAGAGAGGCACTATAGATGAAAACTGGAAAAAGTGTGAATGATGCGGAAGATTAGATGAAAACGAAGACTCGGTACTACTCACACGAAATTTTGGTAAATGGCTGAAAAAGTGAAGAAAGATAGACTCGACTTTAGATAATATGGCAGAAGTTCATCGAGCAACAATGTAAAACATCAAGTCAAAATTCAAAATGATGAAAGGAAGGCAAGGAGAATCCAATGTCATGAATATCAAGGTTTCGGACACATTCAATCCGAATATGTTAATACTTTGAAGAAGAGAAAAGGAAAGTCTTTAACAAGCACCTAGATTGAGAATGATTCTGAGAGTGAATATCGTAGTGAAGAAGAAATAGCAAATGATGCTGCATTGGTTTTCCTATATAGCAAAAGTCCAGTTACTTGCTTAACAGTAACTGAGAAGGAAGTAACTGAAGGTTGAAAAGAGGGAAAATCGAAAAATTTCAAAAACAATCTAGCTCAAGATCCAATATTAGATTATGACAATGACGGTAGTGGCCTAGATGATAAAAAAGGAAATATTTATGAGGATTACAAAGGTATGCATGAAAAATGGGTGAAAACGCATAGAAAGAATGAAAGATTGAAGGAAGAGAATCTTTCTATGAAGAACACCATACAAAAGTTAGAAAAGAAGATGATGTTGACGTCGGATGAGCTTGGTGAAGTTAGAATGAAATTGATAAGTATTGAAAAGGGATTGAGAATGTTGCACGGAAAAACTAGATAAGTTGATAAAAATTGGTAAAGTTAAAGGGGATCTTCAAGGCATTGGCTATAAGAGTGAATGAGAAGAAAGATGACATATCCAAATCTGTTCGAGAAGAAGAAACATCGAGAAAGAATCGAAGATTTATTCTCATATGTCATTTTTGTGGAGTCATTGGACATATAAGGCCAAGATGTTATCAGTTACTACAGATGTTGTTTCAAAGAAGACCAAACCGAAAATCTAGACACTCTCCATTAAATTTCCAACAACATCCCATGATATTGAAGCAAGCTTAGATTAGAAAGGGTCAAGTACATGCACAAAAACGTAGTGAAGGAAAAACAAGAAATTACCCACATTTGTAGTTAGTTACTACTGAGGAAGTAACTGAAAAAATTGATTTGTAGTTAGTTACTATTAAGGAAGTAATTGCATGAACTAAAGAACTTTCAGTTACTTCGGATGATGAATCAATCAAAACAATAGAAGTTTATTTGAACAAAGGTTCTTCATCTCAAATCCGAAGAAATCATCCAACAAAAAATATTATTGGAGATGTGAGCGAAAGAAGAGAAACAAGAGAGAGAAAAAGGGTTGATTATCGAGAACTTATAGACTACTTATGTTACACATCTTCATTCGAGCCAGAGAATAAGCCCAGGTTTGAGATTCTTTAAGGGGCACAGGGACAGTGCTCTTTATATTTTTGAAGTATTTTTTGTGTTGTTAAACAAAAAAAAACAAAAAAGGAAAAAAAATTTTCTTTAGTTTTATATTGCTATTGTCGTCCTATATTTTTAGTAGTTTGCATTGTGACTTCTATTTGGCTCCACCGAAGACCCCTCAGCTCTCTCATCGGTATGGATCTTTCTCAAGTATCTCTCTCTTTCGGGCATATTTCTCAATATTTTGAATGGTGGTAAATTGCCATATTGGCGTGCTTATGACTCTTCCACTGCATCTATGGTTGATTATTATGATTATGCATTTTGATACTATTTTGTCTCAAGGGAGAGACATCAGATTGTTTATGGTGAATGTTCTATTCAGGGGGAGATTTCACGATATATGTGTGACTATTCGTCTGCTTTTTGGCATCTTTTTGTTCCAAGGGAGAGAAATTTGGATGATTGGATAATTTGGAACTTGATATTTGATTAAGGAGGAGTTCTTTTTTCATCTCATGTGGATTGTGAATTTGATACTTATATATCCAATTATGTTATTTAGGGGGAGTTTCATATTTGTAACAAAAAATGCCAAAAGAGGAGATTGTTATGATATATTTTATATATACGTTATTTAGTTTTGGTATTTTAAATTGGACATATAAGAAAATTAAAATTATTATATGGATTGATGAAGATGGGTGGAGATTGTGTTTTAATGGATATGCAGCAGATGTGAAAATTGTATTTTAATTGAAGTCTATCCAACATATGCATCTAGAGATTGAGTTTTAATTGAAGTCTATCAAAAAGAGATCACTTGGAACAAATCTTGTGGGTGTGTGTGTTACTGCTTAAGTAGAGGTCACGTGAGGATTAAAAAGAAAGGAGCGTCGGTTGTGGATTAAAAAGTGATACATTGGCTGGCTGCACACTTGGTGGATTTGTAGTCGAATACTATGTCTTATGCTTTTACAAAAAGTTGAAGAAGCCCACGTGGATATCTATTGGATGTGTTCTCCACATACTTAATTCATATAGAAGTTTATTGAAACATGCAAGTGAAAATAAACGTAGTGCAGTGTGTGCAGCAACAATAATTGGTGTGCGTGAGTTTTCGATAGAGGAGTTTTTTTATGCGTCTTTGAAGAAATATACCGGTTGCTGCGTATGTTAATTAACACAGCTGATTAACATGTTTTGATATATGAGCCACGGTGAAGTTGTTTGGTTAGTAAGGTGAATATAATCTTCAGTGATGTGGGGACTGGTTATTACTTGAAGCAACATCGTGACTTATTCTTGTGAAGAAAGAATCAACTATAAAGAAGGTTTAGAGTTGGGTTATTTTGAGGAGATAAATCCATAGGAAAGTCTTCTTTTGTCTCAAGTATTTTGTTATTTAAGTTTCAGTTGATTAAATACTTGATCTATTTTTATTTATTATCGTTTTGAGTGAAAATAGCTAGAAAAATCCTCTGACGAGGTTAATGATACAATCATATTTTATATATTTTTAGAACTTTATATTTAGCATCTTGCATTTATTTTATGGACATTTATGGCCTTTTCATCATGTTTTATAATTATTAGAGCTTTAGACACATAAAATACAAAAATCCTTAATAGGTTGAAATTAACACTTTTTTCAATTTCGCGATTTGACCTTTGGATCTTTGGATATTTTATCTTGGGATCGGGTTATTAGAAAATTCTAAGATTTGGCAGGCATAATCTTGACTCATTGAAGAATGTTTCCACCAAGTTTTAGAATTTTTGGAGCTGTCAGTTGAGAGCAGTAAATTTGTGAAAAGTGACATAAACAAGTCCACAAGAAGAGGCAATAGCAGCGTACAAAGGAGCTTCATGCGGAACAACGAAGGAGACAATTTTAATTGTCTAATCACAGCGTTGAGTGGGAGAAATTAGCTGTAGGAAATCGAGCAATGAGGAAGCAACAGGTGGCATTTCAAAGTAAGTAGAAGACCATGGGACTATCACGCATAGCAAACTTGGTGGGCGGCACACAACAATCACGCAAGAAACAAGCCAAGAGGATTTAATTCCAAGGAGTAACGCAAATCAAGAGTGCGGCGTGAAGGAGAAACGACAAGAATAGGAGACGCAGACATTATAAGGAAGCAAGAAGACAGTTGAAGCATGCATGAAGAAAAGGACACTGGAGGCTTGAACAAAATCACGCTAGGTGTGGGCAGCGTGAATGAGACAGTTGGGAAGGAAACAAAGCAGCAAATTAAAGGAGCAAAATCAAATCAGCTAATGGGAAAATCAGCACAACACGTGGAGGAACAACAGATATCATGCATGGAGACAGCTGGAAACAAATAATCACGCACAAGAGGCCAAGCTTAGAGGAGCAGCGTGAGTAGACCTTTATTGGTCTTGTCATGCTACAGTAGAAAGGAATGCACAAGAAGCTTGCATCAGCTGGAAACAAATAATCACGCACAAGAGGCCAAGCTTAGAGGAGCAGCGTGAGTCATGCACAAAGGCACCAGGGCAGCCGCATGAACGTAGGTGACGGTAGAGAAGATTTAATTGTATAATCAATTAAAATCAACAGCAATCCAATGTAAATCACGTAGAACACAACATGAGATAAAACAAATCAAATGGACTGAGAAATTAACGCAATACACGGACGCATGGAGGGAGAATAGTTGTCAGCTCAAGCATCAAAAAGAGGATAAACGCAAGAGAGAAAGAGTGGGGATGGGAGGTTGGACAGGAGTTGGAGGTTCCACCAGACAAGCAAGAACGTTACACACACTTCAAGCATCAACGTAAAGGTAAGAGGAACCAAGAAATTAAAAAAGGAGAGGCTGGGTTGGAGAAGCTAGCGAGGATGCCGAAGGCAAAATTAAAGACCAAGCAATCACCAATTGTTTTAATATTCCTTCTACTCATTTCATATTCATAATGTTTATTTTTATTATTTTCATTGTTGCTACTATTATTATGAGTAACTAATCTTTTCATTCTAGGATTTTAACCGAACCCTTGATGTTATCTCGGTTAATTGGTATTTTCTTCGTTTAATCTCTTATGTTAGTTTTTACTTAAAGGTTTGATTATTGCAATTTGTTTTTAATGCTTTTCATAATTTGATCACCTATGAAATTGATTTTCTTAATCTTTGAGTAACGTAACAGGGAGCAATAGATTTGGAAGAAAATTGCAATAGTTTAGGATCACATTCGTACTAATTTGTGTCTAGGATCGGGAGATACCTATCCACCCTAAGTAACCACATTAAGATTGATTTGATAAAGCTATCGTCAAATTATCACAATTTACCATAGAAATATAGGAAATTGGTTCGATGATTAGGATTACTAATGATCCGGGAGGGCTTAGTAATTAATTCTGAATCTTAGGTTATCAAACCCGGTATATGAATTAAATTGAGAAAATTTTGACACCGAGGTAAAATCAAGGGGGAAGTTAAATTCCTAGATTTTCATTCTATTGATCTTTCTTATATTTTTATCTTGCGTTAATTTTCGTTTTTATTTTATTTTTCAAACCACAATCACTCAATCTTTTCTTTAATTTTATGTTATTAGCTTAAGTTAGAAGTTAGTACGAGTATTACTATTTAACTAATTTGGTCTTCGTGGGATCGATATTTTTACTACTTGACGATAGAAACGTGCACTTGCATTCATCACCAACAAGTTTTTGGCGCCGTTGCCGGGGACCAATTTTTAGTTTTAATATTGATACTTGTTTTGATTTTTGATTTAAGTTTACTTACGTGTCTCAATTTGTTTTTATTGGCTAGGTGATCTGCATGCTCACCCGCTCTAAACCGATCCAACCCATACGTGATCCTGAAATAGAGAGAACGTGTAAAGTGAATCGAAGAAGAGTTCGAGAACAAATAGCTGCTGAAGCCAACATAGCAAACAATAATGAGACACCCGAACAAACGGCTGAACGAATCCAAAATGAAGAAATACGGAGACAAGTTCGAGAGGAGATGGAAGCCGAACAAAGAGAATTGGAACGAGCACGAAGTTGCTTAGATTTCCATACACCTACTTTTGATGAGAGAACGAGTATAGCTCACACTCGGATTCCAGCCACTCAAACTTTCAAAATTGACGGAGCGTTCATGAATTACTTGAGGGACAAACCTTTCACCGAAGTGGCATCCGATTGTCCCATCACGCACCTAAAAAATTTTCTTGAAATTGCTGATAGCTATCAAGTAGCAAATGTGTCAAATGAGCAAATGCGACTAAGGCTCTTTCCATTTTCTCTTGCAGGTGCAGCCAAAGAATGGATGTGGGATGCAAACCCAAAGGGTTCGTTGACGATGTGGGGCGAATTAAAGGACAAATTCATGAGAAAGTATTTCTCACCAGCAAAGACTCATAAGCTCAAAATGGAGATTATCAACTTCAAACAATCCGAGATGGAGTCATTAGTTGAAGCCTTTGAACGATTCAAAGAATTCCAAAGGAAGTGCCCACATCACGGGATTCCTCCATCATCTCTAGTCTCTCATTTATATCATGGGTTGACTCTTGCTACGGCAAGTCAATTAGATACAATTGCTGGAGGTACGTTCTTAGAACTCAATCCTGAAGACGCTATATTGTTAGTAGAAAAGGTTACTGCTAACAACTGTAGGGCTCATGAAAGAGGAGGATCTTAACCTACGCGGAAAGTCCCCAGTACTTATGAAATAAATCCCTCGGAATTGATGGATGCCAAGATCTCGAATATGTGCAAGAAAATCACAGACACTGTTTTGGAGCAACTTAAACCCATAACACAACAGGTAAAAGCCGTTACATTTACTTGTGATTATTGTGGTGAAAGCTATCATTATGAACAGTGTCCAAACGTCGAGCCACCAACCTAGACGGTAAATTATTTTGGGAATCAAAGAGCTCCGTATAATCAAAATGCAAACAACTATAATTCGGGAGCAAGAAATTACCCTCCAAGGCAAAATCACCCATCGGGATTCCAACCGCAACAACAAAATTGGCAATATCAAAACCAACCACAAGGAAAACTTCCAAATACATCCAACCAAGCATCATTGGAGAGTATATTGGGGAAGTTCATGGAGCAAAGTGGTCAAAGAACGGTTAAACTTGAATAATCAACACGGAACTTGCAAACTCAAATTGGACAAGTGATTGAAACTTTAAAAAATCGTCCTCAAGGAACATTACCAAGTGACACAGTAAATCCTCAGAAGGAACAACTTCATGCCATCGTTCTTAGGAATGGCAAAGAGGTGGATACAACACCAACTCCCAAAGGGAAAGAGGTATGTATAAATTCTGAAAATTCTAAAATTTTACGGGATGATGTTGTTATTGATGTTGATAGATCCATGGAAAAAGAAGAGGAAGAAAAACTAAGGGAAGACAAGGAAAAACAACCGAGGGAGAGACCATATCCTCCACCACCATTTCCTCAAAGGCTAGCAAAGCAAAAACATGAAAAAGGGCTTGAAAATTTTATGGATGTTTTTAAGAAACTAACAATTAACATTCCCTTTACTGAAGCTTTAGAAAATATGCCAAGCTATGCCAAATTTATGAAGGATGTTCAATCAAAAAAGAGAAGGCTTGGAGATCATGAAACGGTGGCCTTGACGGAAGAATGCAGTGCAATACTACAAAAGAAGCTACCACCAAAACTCAAGGATCCTGGAAGTTTTACAATTCCATGTGTAATTGGCACACAAATTTTCGGAAGGCTCTTTGTGATCTTGGTGCTTCCATTAATTTAATGCCCATCTCTGGTTTCAGAAATTAGGCATGGAGATGTAATTAAACCAACTTCGTGAGACTACAATTGGCCGATCGTTCCATTATCCATCCATGGGAATTCTTGAAGATGTGCTAGTCAGGTGGATAAGTTCATTTTCCAGCAGATTTTATAGTCTGTGACATGAAGAAGATGTAGAGGTACCTATCATTTTGGGACGACCGTTCCTAGCCACAGGTAGAGTTCTCATCGATGTTGAAAAAGGAGAACTTACCATGAGAGTAAATGGAGAAGAGGTAACCTTTAGCATTTTTTCTTCAATGAAATTTCCAAATGAAAAATGTTATGCAATTTGATGGGTGTCGAATCCACCAAAATAAATTCCAAACACCAAACGAAAATAAATTACTTATGATGGTAAATGGGGTCGATCCACAGAGAATGGAATAATTGATTCTATTTAAATGCCAAAGAAAGAATGAAAATAATTAAAATGGGGGGGGGTTTGGAGTTTTCTACTGGAACTACTAATTAATCTGACCACAAATAAATGATTAACGCAATGAAAATCAAATAAAATAACAACTACGATTAGACTAGCAAAGAACACAAATAAAATTGATTAATTCAATAAACGAAAACTAGCCAGGAAATTCCTAATTATTATGCAGAGACCACGATCATCAACTCAAATATTTTCTTTGGTTTAATAATAGGTTAGCTATGGTTACCAACTTCCTCTGGCTCCTCGCTTCTTCTTAATCTTAGAACAATCAAAGAGACTCCTTTAAACTGCTCCTAATTAATTAATAACCCTTCGAGACTCTCTCCGAGATTCAATTAATTAACATCATTAAACTCTAAAGAAACACTAACCCTAATCGACTACACGACCGACTCATGCTTCATCTAGTTAGATCGCAAGTTCCTCCACACTAAATCGACAAGTACTATGTCCTAGTGCCAATTGCCACAAACACCGATCGCCAGTTAGACTCCACCAAGTAAATCGGTTGGCGATATGTAAATTAACTAACTCTACAATCAGGCCTCAATCGCAGAATCAATTAATAAACAATGACAAGAATCGTAAGCAAGACGAATATTATAAACCAAATAATCGTAACAATAGTCTCACGAGTCAAAGCATAACAATTGGAATTCCCGACTAAAAATAACTTAACTACTCATAACGAAATTAAATAAAACAATATTCTTAATTAACATTGTCTAAATAACAAAGGAAAGAAGAAAAGCTAGAAAATTTCTCAAGCCACGCTGCTGTTTGCTTCCTTCTCCCTCCACTGTTGCGTGATTTCCTTTGCCCCTAAACACAGCCGCCTTCTTTTTGTTTTTTCTCCTCTCTTATTCTCCTAGGTTTTTCGTTTCCTTTAATTGTCGTGGGCCCCTCCTTCTTGATGGCCTCCTTCTCTTAATTCAAAGCCCAATTGTCTTTAATTCCTTTATTGCTGCGGATCGGCCTTCTTGTTTTGTTCTTATGGCTCCCTCTTTTCACTGTTCAATGACAAGACAATTAAGGGTACTTGTCAATGTAAAAACCCTTTCCTTTGCTCACGTACAGCTGCTTCTCCACGCAACGTTTTTGCCCTTGTTGCGTGCGTCACCTGCGTCCACTAAAAAGCCAAAAGAGAAGTCCCCCTGTGCATTGCTGTCCCATTCTTTTTAATTGTCTAGCTATCCACGTGTTGCATGCTCCTTGTGCGTGACTCCCTTCTTTGTTGATTTAATTTCTACATTCCAACCCATTTTAATTTGATGAACAAAACACTGATTTCTTCCATTAAAATGCAAGTCCACTTAAATCCCTTCAAGAAAATATTAAATCAATTAAGTCCCAACAATTGAATCAACAAGAGGAATAAAAAGGAATAATTAAAACAACAAAACTAAACAAATATGCACTTATCAAATATCCCCACACTTAAACGATGCTTGTCCTCAAGCATAAAAGAGATCTAAGACACAATGAAAAACCGCTCCAATAAATGAAACATGCACAGAGGTAATGTAAACTAGGAATGAGAGCGCAATCTTGTCCCAATGTTAACGAAATGTCAAATAAATGCAACAAGTTTCCCACACGAGAAGACACAAGCCTGAAATCAAATTGAAGCGCATGCATGAATTACCGAATTTTAATTAAAAACCAATCAGGTCTAGGAATCACACTTCACTTATCAGGTGGTTAATATATACGAGGAACTCCGAATCTAAGTGGTAGTTATGGGAAGATCAGGTTAATCTTAATTAATTGACTAGGTGCTTTTACCTGTAAATTACTCGGAATTGTCATTGGCCTTTTACTAATGCAAACATTTGTGATGAATGTCACCCGATTACTCGACCAATCACAACGCTAAGTTGGCTTTAGCCTTACTCGTAATTACTCATATGCTTGCAATTTTTTTTCTTTTCTTTTTTTTTTTCCGAGTAATCAGAGGAGTAGTTAGTTGCCTCACACGCCTTAATTGTTCGAGACCTTTTACGCTGAAAGCAAACATTTGTGATGAATGTCGCCTGTTACTCGCCTCGTCCACCTTTAGACGGATTTTGGCTTCGCTCACAACCACCTTTGGCGATTAGGAACTAATCTAACACCTTTTATTTTATACTTCATTTCCTTTCTCCCATAATTTCCCACATAAATCCAAAGTTCAACACATATACCAACTCAACTTCTAAGCTTAACATGACTCTAGAGAAGAAAGGCACTGATTAATCACACAATTTTTTTTTAAAAAAAAATTCTAACCAATTAACTCAGGCCCGCAACTTCAACACATAGGACACAATCATTAACATTTAATTAACATTAAGCAACAAGGGACTCAATCATACTCTCGACTCCTTTAAAACAATCCACCATTACCTAAGGCACAACAATTCATCACAATTCATCAAGCAAAATGGAGTAAAAGAGGTTTTTTTTTTTCGCCACGACATCAACAGTTAAAAGTCCAAAGATACCAAAAGGCAACGGAGGGCATATCCCAAAGTAATGCATCAAACAAAAACAACACGTATCTCAAAAGCTATAAATCACCTCCCCACACTTAAAGCATGCGCTGTCCTCAACGTAAAAATAAATAAAAGAGTGGCGAGGACTTCCACGAATCCGGGGCGATGGTCTTTGGGCTGGTCAGTGGTGAAGATGAGGGCTTATACGTGAGCTCGTTTAGGCATCCCGCCAGTAGGGTATAGCTAGTACAGTGAGGGACGAGAGCCAACATATGATCATACAAAGGACTCCCGCCAGCTGTAATCCAAGAACTCCGAATTGATCCAATGCTGAACCTCCTGAAAGACACAGGGAATAAGGGGAAAAGTTCAAAACAAAGAAAGAAGGAAACAAACAAGACAAAAAGAACACAAAATAAAGCAAAAGGAAGGAAAGAAAAATAAAATAAAATAAAATAAAAATAAAAATATGGGCTGCCTCCCATTAGCCTTGTTTAACGCCCCAGGCTCGACGATCCTCGCTTTCTATGTTAACCTCATCTCGATGCACTCTAATTAGTTTCTCCTCTCCCAGGCCGTCGAGCATGCCGGATATGATCACGGCGTAGTCTCACCGCCTCCTAAGTATGCGATTTCAAGTGCTCAGAAGCTTTTGAACTCCACTTTGGGGCTGCAAAATAGAAGGTAACAGTAGATTCTCGATCGTGATAGCTTAATAGGCACAAATTTCATACTTGTAGTCTTAGAGCTTCCAGAGCGTAAACCACGTCAAGCATATCATCAGAAAATTCAAACCGATCAGTAAATCTCTTAACTCCATCAACAGACATCCTATGACACGAAACATAATTCAACTCATCATCATAATTTAAAGCAGAAGCCTTATGAGTCAAATCTTTAACGATATCAACCTTATAAACACAAGACACATCTTCAGCACGTTTCATGGCATCATAAACATCGAATTTCACCACTTCCCCATCAAACTCTAAAGTTAATGAACCACTATGCACATCTATCTTTGCCTTAGCCGTGCTAAGGAAAGGCCTACCCAACAAGATATCAGAAGACTCAGATGAACTATCATTTTCCATGTCCAGAACAAAGAAATCAGCAGGAAAAATTAATCCATTAACTTGAACTAGCACATCCTCTAAAACACCTTCAGGATAGACAATCGATCGATCCGCCAATTGAATTATAACTCCAAAGACTAGTTAATGGACCAAGACCCGTAGAAGTATAAATGATAAAGGCATCACATTAATAGAAGCCCTAGGTCACACATAGCTTTACTTATACCAATGTTCCCAATTTTGCAAGGAATGGAAAACATACCTTGGTCGCGACAACTTAGGAGGTAATTTCCTCAGTAAGACAATTTGAAACATTTTCACCCACACTCACCCATTCATTACCCGTTAACTTACGCTTGTTTGTGCATAATTCCTTAAGGAATTTGGCATACCGTGGAACTCGCTTAATGGCCTCTAGGAGCGGATGTTTACTTCAACTTTTCGTAATAAATCCATGATGCTTTTATCTTCCTTTTCTTTCTTGCTCTGAGCCAATCTCTGGGGGAATGGTGGTGGAACCACTAGAGGTTTGGGTTTCTGAGGTTTTTCAGCTGGAACTGAATCCTGTATGTGTTCACGTTTAAGCTCCATTTCGCTTCTGTCGCATTTACTCAGACGGAACCCTGGGCGTGGTCACGTTTAGGGTTCTTGTCGACTGGGGGCTGCAATCCCTTACAATTTCTTAAGAAAATCGCGCTCACATTATGCCTCGGCTCGAGTGTCCGAGACGACGACTTGCCTCGAGTCTCCATTCGCTAACTGAGGATGCTATCCACTCATTCGAGTCTCTAGGTCTTCATGCTCTCTCTATCTTTTGAAACTGGTTGCAGTGTCTGTTGAAATTTTGCAGTATTAGTAGCTAACATATGGACAATTTCTTCAAGAGGCTTACCTGAGCCCGAAGGCTATTGCGGCGGTGGTGGTGGTCCGTGATAGAAGTTCTGTTGGTTCGGTTGGTTGTTAGCATAACTAAAATTTGGGTGGCTTCTCCAACCGGGGTTGTAGGTGTTTGAATAGGGATCAAACTTCCTCTGTTGGAATCCGATAGAATTCACATTCTCCGGTGTTTCATCGTGGAGTGTTGGGCATGCATCGGTTGGGTGAGCTAGGCTAGTGCATATGCCACACGCCCTCGCAGGTGGAGGTGTACCTACATTCAATTTCTGGACCAAAGTTGTTAGCAAAGATTTTACCTCATTGAGAGAAGTAACATTTACCTCGTTAACCCTTCGCGGTATATCTGGTCGGGCACCAAATTGCTGGGAGTTTGCTGCCATAGTTGATATCAACTCCCGGGCTTCAACAGGGGTTTTGCTGACGATGGCCCTGCCACTTGCGGCGTCCATCATTCTGCGCTCCATTGGAATTAGACCCTCGTAGAAATATTGGATGATTAATTGTTCGGATATGTCATGCTGCGGGCAGCTTGCTAAAATTCTCTTGTACCTCTCCTAGTACTCGTAGAGGTTCTCTGAATCCTTCTGCTTAATGCCACATATTTCACGCCTGATGTTGGCGGCTCGGGATGCTGGGAAATATTTTTCTAGAAACTGTCGGGACATCCCTTCCCAAGTGTTGATTGTCCCTGGAGGTAGGTAGTAGAGCCAATCCTTGGCTGCATCCTGTAGTGAGAATGGAAAAGCTCTCAGTTTGATTTGGTCCTCCGTGACATTGCGGGGCTTCATGGAAGTGCAGACGAGGTGAAATTCCTTCAGATGCTTATTCGGATCCTCGCTTCCAATCCACGAAGGTGGGCGCAAGTGGATGAGTCCGGATTTCAATTCAACCCTTCTTGAAGTTCTCGGAAAATCTATGCACGGCGGATCTTTGCGCTTGATGGGTCTACCAAAGTCCCGAGAGTTCATTAAGAGCCATATCTGAAAGCGTGGTCACGGTTAAGCTTCCCATCGTCATTGCTCAACTTCAATCTCCTCTTCAGACTCCGCTTGATGTCCGACTCAACCGGATCCGTAATCCACTAGCTTTTCCTTGCTTCTTCCTTAACTTGCTCAACTTCCTTAGCCTCTTAGCAGTCTTTTTGATCTCGGGTCGCATAAGATGGAATCTCCGTCTGAATGTTCCTAGGCATAAAACAAAACAAAATCAATTAGTTACCAATCCCTAACAACGGCGCCTAAAATTTGATGGGTGTCAAATCCACAAAAATAAATCCCAAACACCAAACGAAAATAAATTACGACAAATGGTAAATGGGGTCGATCCACGAGAATGGAATAATTGATTCTATTTAAATGCCAAAGAAAGAATGAAAATAATTAAAATGGGGGAGGGGGTTTGGAGTTTTCATCGAACTACTAATTAATCTGACCACAAATAAATGATTAACGCAATGAAAATCAAATAAAATAACAACTACGATTAGACTAGCAAAGAACACAAATAAAATTGATTAATTCAATAAACGAAAACTAGCCAGGAAATTCCTAATTATTATGCAGAGACCACGATCATCGACTCAAATATTTTCTTTGGTTTAATAATAGGTTAGCTATGGTTACCAACTTCCTCCGCTCCCTCGCTTCTTCTTAATCTTAGAACAATCAAAGAGACTCCTTTAAACTGTTCCCTAATTAATTAATAACCCCTTCGAGACTCTCTCCGAGATTCAATTAATTAACAGCATTAAACTCTAAAGAAACACTAACCCTAATCGACTACACGATCGACTCATGCTTCATCTAGTTAGATCGCAAGTTCCTCCACACGAAATCAGACAAGTACTATGTCCTAATGCCAATTGCCACAAACACCGATCACCTAGTTAGACTTCACCAAGTAAATCAGTTGGCGATATGTAAATTAACTAACTCTACAATCAGGCCTCAATCGCAGAATCAATTAATAAACAATGACAGTAAATCAGAAACAGTACGAATATTATAAACCAAATAATCAGAACAATAGTCTCACGAGTCAAAGCATAACAATTGGAATTCCCCGACTAAAAATAACTTAACTACTCATAACGAAATTAAATAAAACAATATTCTTAATTAACATTGTCTAAATAACAAAGGAAAGAAGAAAAGCTAGAAAATTTCTCAAGCCACGCATTGTTTGCTTGCTTCTCCTCCCTCCTATGCGTGATTTCCTCGTCCCTAAACACACCGCCTTCTTTTTTTTTTTTTCCTCTCTTATTCTCCTAGGTTTTTATTTTCCTTTAATTGTCGTGGGCCCTCCTTCTTGATGGTCTCCTTCTCTTAATTCAAAGCCCAATTGTCTTTAATTCCTCTATTGCTGCGTGTTGGCGGCCTTCTTGTTTTGTTCTTATGGCTCCCTCTTTTCTTTGCTCAATGACAAGACAATTATGGTACTTGTCAATGTAAAAACCTTTCCTTTGCTCACGTCTGTTGCTTCTCCACGCAGCTTTTTTGCCACTACAAGCGTCGTCACTGCGCCCACTAAAAACCAAAAGAGAAGTCCCCCGTGTGTTGCTGTCCCATTCTTTTAATTGTCTAGCTGTCCACGTGTTGCATGCTCCTTCATGCGTGACTCCTTCTTTGTTGATTTAATTTCTACATTCCAGCCCATTTTAATTTGATGAACAAAACACCGATTTCTTCCATTAAAATGCAAGTCCACTTAAATCCCTTCAAGAAAATATTAAATCAATTAAGTCCCAACAATTGAATCAACAAGAGGAATAAAAAGGAATAATTAAAACAACAAAACTAGACAAGGTGGATAAGTTCATTTTTCCAGCAGATTTTATAGTCTGTGACATTGAAGAAGATGTAGAGGTACTTATCATTTTGGGACGAATCGTTTCCTAGCCACGTGTAGAGTTCTCATTGATGTTGAAAAGGAGAACTTACCATGAGAGTAAATGGAGAAGAGGTAACCTTTAGCATTTTTCTTCAATGAAATTTCCAAATGAAAATGTTATGCAATTTCTTCAACGAGGCAATTTTAAATAACTCAACTATAAATGCTCTAAGCGATGATCCTTTGACACCGCTTTAACAACACTTAATGAGTTTGATGAAGAAGAAATTTCGAATACATTAACTTGTTAGACGCAGTTCATCTCTAAGACCATTTAGACAAGTTATAGAGCCATTGAACAATTCTAAGGATGAAGTAGCAAAACCTTCAATCAAGTACCTCCGGAGTTAGAACTTAAGCAACTTCCTCATCACTTGAAGTATGCTTACTTAGGTGAGAACTCCACCCTTCCTGTTATTGTTTCCATAGAACTAAATAATGTGCAGGAAGAGAAGCTACTTCGTATTTTGAAAGGACACAAAAGAGAAATCGGTTGGACCATAGCCGATATCAAGGGAATAAGCCCACTTTTCTGTCAACACAAGATCATACTAGAAGAAGAGTTCAAGCCTAGTGTGCAACCACAAAGGTGATTGAACCCAAACATAAAGGAAGTGGTGAAGAAGGAAATCGTAAAGTGGCTTGATGCTAGTATTATTTACCCTATATCGGATAGTTCTTGGGTAAGTCCGGTGCAATGTGTACCCAAAAAGGGAGGAATGACGGTGGTGACAAACGAGAAGAACGAAATCATCCCAACGAGAACCATTACCAGATGGAGGATTTGCATGGACTACCGAAAGCTGAACAAAGCAACAAAGAAAGATCACTTTCCACTACCCTTCATTGATCAAATGCTCGATCGATTGGCTGGGAAGGTATATTATTGCTTTTTGGATGGCTATGCAAGTTATAATCAAGTCCCAATTGCGGTGGAAGATCAAGAGAAAACCACATTTACATGCCCTTATGGCACTTTCGCATTCCGACGAATGCCATTTGGACTATGTAATGCACCAGCTACATTTCAAAGATGTATGATGGCCATCTTTTCAGACATGGTTGAGAACGGGTTAGAAGTGTTTATGGATGATTTTTCAGTCCATGGAGATTCATTCGATATGTGCTTAGAAAATTTAACCAAAGTTCTAGAAAGATGTGAAGAGACCAACCTTGTGCTCAATTGGGAGAAATGTCATTTCATGGTATAAGAAGGTATTGTTCTTGGACACAAGGTTTCTAGTAAAGGGCTGGAGGTAGACCGAGCAAAAATCGAGACAATTGAGAAGCTACCACCACCCACCTCAGTAAAGGGAATCCGAAGCTTCCTCAGACATGCCGGGTTTTATAGACGTTTCATAAAATATTTTTCTAAAATCTCAAAACCCTGGTGCAATTTGCTTGAAAAGGATGTCCCATTTAAGTTTGATGAAAATTGCATGCTTGCTTTTCAGGTACTAAAGGAGAAGTTGGTGTCTTCACCAATTATTGTTACACTTGATTGGAGCTGCCCTTTCGAGCATATGTGTGATGCAAGTGATTATGCGGTGGGTGCCGTTTTAGGACAATGGTACAACAAGGTTTTTCACTCTATCTACTATGCTAGTAAAACTCTTAATGATGCTCAATTGAATTATACCACAACTGAAAAAGAGTTATTAGCTGTTGTTTATGCATTTGAGAAATTTCGATCTTACCTTGTTGGCACAAAAGTGAAAGTTTTTACAGATCATTCAGCCATCAAATACTTGATTGAAAAGAAGGATGCTAAACCGAGACTTATTCGATGGGTCTTACTCCTCCAAGAGTTTGACCTAGAGATAGTAGATAGGAAGGGAACCGAGAATCAAGTAGCTGATCACTTATCCAGAATGGAGAACGCGGAAAGCTCTTCACCAAAAGTCGTGCAAATCAACGAGTCTTTTCCTGATGAAAGACTCTTCATGGTGAATGAAAAACAAATCCCTTGGTATGCTGATTTCATTAATTATTTGGTATGTAAACAATTACCTCCTGATTTTACATATCAACAAAAGAAAAAATTCATGCACGATGTTAGAGCATATTTTTGGGACGAACCATATCTCTACAAGTTGGGTAAGGATAACGTATTGAGAAGATGCGTTTCTTTCGAGGAAAAACAAAACATTATTTATCATTGTCATTCTTCTCCATACGGTGGTCACTTCAACGGTGAGCGGACAGCAGCCAAAATCCTCCAATCCGGATTCTTTTGGCCAACACTTTTTGCAGATGCTCATAACTATGTAAGAAGTTGTGATGCATGCCAACGAGTCGGCAAGGTCACTAAGAAAGATGAGTTACCTTTGACTAATGTTCTTGAAGTTGAATTATTTGATGTAAGGGGAATTGATTTTATGGATCCTTTTCTAGCTTCAAATAGAAATATTTATATACTTATGGCAGTTGACTATGTTTCAAAGTGGGTAAAAGCAATTGCTTCTCCAACTAATGATGCAGGTGTTGTTACAAGATTTCTCAAGAAGAACATTTTCACAAGGTTCGGAACTCCGAGAGCCATCATCAGCGATCGAGAGACACACTTTTGCAACAAACAATTTGCTAATCTCGTTGCCATGTATGGAGTCCGACACAAGGTGGCACTTGCTTATCATCCACAAGCAAATGGCCAAGACGAGGTTTCAAATAGGCAATTGAAGCAAATTCTCGAGAAAACTGTTGATGCCTCACCAAAGACATGGTCAATTAAGCTAGATGATAGCTTATGGGCTTTCCGAACGGCATATAAAACTCCGATAGGGTGTTCGCCTTATCAATTAGTATTCGGAAAGGCTTGCCATCTCCCGATAGAGTTAGAACATAAAGCATTTTAGGCCACAAAGCAATTGAATCTCGACCCAACTCTAGCCGGTGAACAACGTCTTCTTCAACTAGAGCAAATTGAAGAATTTCGTCTTAATGCATATGAGAATGCACAAATTTACAAAGAAAAGACGAAGAAGCGGCACGACCGGCACTTAAAGGCGAAACACTTCAAACCAAGCCAACTCGTGTTGCTCTACAACTCTAGACTCAATCTCTTTTCGGGAAAATTGAAGTCTCGATGGTCCGGGCCATTTCGAGTATTGGAAGTTTTCCCCCACAGAGCTATTGAAATTTCACCTCTTAATTCTACACATTCATTTAAGGTGAATGGATAGCGCTTAAAGCTATATTTAAGAGGTGAAGTTGATAGGGGGACGGCAACCATTCAGCTCATTGAGGCTTGAAGAAGCAAAAATGTCTAGCCAAAGACATTAAAGAAAAGCGCTTCTTGGGAGGCAACCCAAGGTTTGTTTTCATTTTGTTCTTCGAAATTTAATTTTTAGTTGTTCATAATTCTGTCCGGTTCCTGTTTTTAGTCATTTTCTTTTTGAATTTTCTTCCAATTTTTTGTGTTGTTGTCTGATGTCACTTGGTCGCAAGGTTTTTATTGTTTTGCATGATAGTATGGTCGCATAACTTCGCAGCTCCACCATCACCTTAGCGCGTCACTTAGAGAAGCTCCTTCTTACCCTTTACTTTTTACTATTCTTTTCTTCCATTTGCTCACATTGAGGACAATGTTTCATCTAAAGTATGGGGGAAAGGTTTAGGTTAAATTTTGCATGAAATCTTCGAGTTTCAGTGGGTGAATGCTTCAGAATTTTCTTGGTTTTTATGCTTCAAAGTGTCGCACCTTTGCTCTTGCTTGAACTTGAAGATTTTCACTTGTACTTTTATGTTTTATTTCAAAAACCCATAAAATTTTTTTTGGTCTTTGTGCTTTTTGAAAAAAAAAAAGATTTTTCGTTCTTGCGTGCTTTTGCACCTTAAGTGTTTAGTTTTCTCTTTTGATCTCCCAATGATTAATAAGAATATGAGTATAATAGGTGAGAGTTAATCTGTGATTTTTGAATCATGAACTTGATGAATGTGTTTTTATGTGAGTTTTAAGCTTGATAGCTTTTGAATTGATTTTGAAACTACATTGTGTTAACTTAATAGACGATTGTCCCATGTGAGCTTTTGAGCCTTCAACGCAATTCTTTGATGTGTGTTCATTCAATGCTTTGTATCTCTAGAACTTGCTTTATATCTTGTTGAGACTACACTTTTACATGCATGCGTGAAGATGATAAAGGCACTTAGGATTTTAACCACTTGACCAAAAAACCAACCCAAATCATGTTATTCACTAGTGAGCCCATTTGAGCTTATTATCTATTCTTTGCTTCACCATGTTTAACTTAACCTTTTCTTAATTGATATATCTTTTTAACCCTTATCAGGGTTAGTAGAGCATGCTTGTTGAGTTAAATTTGTGAAGGTTGCGCATATAGGAATATCAGTGGTATATGACTTGTATTGTACTTGTTGTCAATGGGGAAGGAATCGGTAAAAAAATAAATAAATAAAATGAAAAAGTTTGAGGCCAAGAAGAGAAAAGAAAGAAACGGATTCTCCATATGCTTGATTGATAAATGTTTGGAAGGAATCGGTTTAAAAAATGTGCTTAATTGTTTGATGATATGCAGGATGTGCACATATGTGTTATTGATTACCTGTTATGCTCTACCCATTCTGATACTTAGCCTTTTCTTACCTTTCTTTTACCTTACCCCTAACCCAACCAAGTTACATCCTTATTTAAGACCTTTTGATTTATGTTGTGCATGTAATACTTAGTAGTGTATTCAAGATTGAAGAGCAAGCTTATAGTAGAGCATTGCATTGTTTGAATTTATAAGAGTTAAAACATATTTGATCCATAAACACTTGAGTGTTGGAGCGTATGATAATGAGAGGACCTATTATTTTGACATGGTGTAGATTTCCTATAAGTCTATTGTGCTATCTTGCTTGGCTCTTTCATTTAAAGTGAGTTATTTTTATGGATTAAATGTTGCGGGTTACTTCTTGTTTATAATCCTTGTATGTCTTTGAAGTTGTTGGGAGGTTGGGAAAAAAAAAACTTTGACACTTAAGAAAATGTCCCCTGCATTTGCATATTTATTTATTTTTTATTTTTGTTTTTGTGCTTTCAAAATTTATGTTTTTAAGCTTACTCGAGGGACGAGCAAGAGCTAAGTGTGGGGATTTTGATACAATCATATTTTATATATTTTAGAACTTTATATTTAGCATCTTGCACGTATTTTATGGATATTTATGGCCTTTTCATCATGTTTTATAATTATTAGAGCTTTAGACACATAAAATACAAAAATCCTTAATAGGTTGAAATTAACTTTGCTTTTCAATTTCGCTGATTTGACCTTTGGATCTTTGGATATTTTTATCTTAGGATCGGGTTATTAGAAAATTCTAAGATTTGGCAGGCATAATCTTGACTCATTGAAGAATGTTTTCACCAAGTTTTAGAATTTTTGGAGCTGTCAGTTGAGAGAAGTAAATTTGTGAAAATTGACATAAACAAGTCCACAAGAAGAGGCAATAGCAGCGTACAAAGGAGCTTCATGCGGAACAACGAAGGAGACAATTTTAATTGTCTAATCACAGCGTTGAGTGGGAGAAATTAGCTGTAGGAAATCGAGCAATGAGGAAGCAACAGGTGGCATTTCAAAGTAAATAGATGACCATGGGACTATCACGCATAGCAAACTTGGTGAGCGGCACACAACAATCACGCAAGAAACAAGCCAAGAGGATTTAATTCCAAGGAGTGACGCAAATCAAGAGTGTGGCGTGAAGGAGAAACGACAAGAATAGGAGACACAGACATTATAAGGAAGCAAGAAGACAGTTGAAGCATGCATGAAGAAAAGGACACTGGAGGCTTGAACAAAATCACGCTAGGTGTGGGCAGCATGAATGAGACAGCTGGGAAGGAAACAAAGCAGCAAATTAAAGGAGCAAAATCAAATCAGCTAAGGGGAAAATCAGCACAACACGTGGAGGAACAACAGATATCATGCATGGAGACAGCTGGAAACAAATAATCACGCACAAGAGGCCAAGCTTAGAGGAGCAGCGTGAGTAGACCTTTATTGGTCTTGTCATTGTTGGGCCCGGGCCCCGTACGTCCAAATCCCCGAGAGCTGCCCCTCGGGCCGCGCCGGCATTCTTCGCCCAATATACCATCGGACCCGATCCCAACATCCATACAAATAACCATTCGATCCGTATAACAATACGTATACCCATACATGTACACATTCTGCACATGCATTCTACACATTCATTCATCATTCCATAAGCATAATTCATCCGTCATTGTCATACAAAAGCATTCAACACTATTCTCAAATGCAGCGTAATACAAAATAACATGAAATCTCAAATACAAGTATGTTCCATGATGACATGCTCAGAGGGCCAACCAAAGGACTAACTTATACAAATTCTTAGCTAGCTCGAAGTTTCTGATGCCCTGCAAGGTCGACAATCGGCTCGATCTGCACCTGAGGAGGGGAGAGTAATGGGGTGAGCTCTGAGCTCGATGGCATATACGTGTATAGCCATTGGCAACGAGCCACACAATCAAGTATATACATATACATATCACTAGAAATTCATAATTCATTAATTCAATTCACATTCATATAACATAAGTCATGCATTTACTATTCCTCAACATATCAAGCAATATGCAACATAATATCAAACTCATCATGTGTTATGCTCAACAAATCCATGTGTATGCACAATCAATTGGCTTCGAGAGTTCCAGTAATCCATCCGGATAACCCAAAGGTAAATCAGTAATCCATCCGAGTCCGATTTTCAAGGATCTCGTTGCCACAAGCGGCAGCCGGAGAAGGCTTTCTTGTCAACGCACGTGACTCCATCCGTAACTCTCTTACCCAAACAAAGCACATAATCCATTCGATCCATGTTCAAAGCATGTTTCACATTTTCTCACATCTCGTTACGGTCCATTGCCATAAAGGCCTATCAATTCATGCATAATTCTATCATACTCAAAGGCATAGTCAAAAGTTCTCATGTAATTCAATACAATCAAGATCATATAATGCAAGCAAGACACATCATGCAATTGCCCATACACACAATAACCATAAACATATTACCCACCTAGTATCGCTTGAGTATCAGACTCACTGTCGTCCTTCCTCTTGCGATTGGGTCCAATCAGCTTGGTTTCCTATAATAAACCAAGTTTCCATACAATTAATATCCATAGCAAATATTCAATAAAGCTCGAAAAGCAAAAAGTAAAGCATTAAAAGTCTACATTCGACTTTCTCTTAAAATTCTCAAACCCTTCGAAACAATCTCCGAACTTCCCTTCTTCATA
The DNA here is from genome assembly GCA_029891385.1 of Erythroxylum novogranatense. Taxonomy (NCBI): domain Eukaryota; kingdom Viridiplantae; phylum Streptophyta; class Magnoliopsida; order Malpighiales; family Erythroxylaceae; genus Erythroxylum; species Erythroxylum novogranatense. The sequence continues at coordinate 110,641,566 of CM057232.1, forward strand.
CAACTTGTAGCTCCTAATCTCTAGTTCACAACGGCTCAAAAATCACCTCAATTGGACATCTACACCAAAAGATATGCCCAAAATACCAAAAATCTCATTTTCGGAAAATAGGAGGCCTCGCCGCGACGAAGGCCTGTTCGCCGCGGCGAAGGCTTCGCTCGCCGCGTCGAAGGCCCGCGGCGAAACGCCTGCACACGCCGCGGCACGCACGCATGCGTGTGCCGCGGCGTACGTTCCGCCAAATGCACGCGGCGTGCACGCAAAATTAATTCGCACGCCGCGGCGTGTTCTTGAGCACGTCGCGACGTGCGGATCGGGGAAAACGTTCCGAACCCGAAAATCTCAGATTTTCCAACCCCAATCCATTCCAAACTCTAATGCAACACATCTAAGACATAGATCAAGCCCTCTACAACATTTCTAACCCATTCTAGACTTCAAATCTCACAAAAACACATCAACCCAACGATTCTCCCAATTTTTCCACTCAAAACCCTAACACCTTCGATTTCTCCCAATCCAAGCTATCTTAAGGTTCAATCTTACTACAACAAGAAGGAATGAACGAACGCATGCCGGAAAGCACTTTGAATCGGTGGAAACCTCAAAAATCGAAAAATCTCTTCTTCTTCTTCCTCTCCTCCACGGCTCGACACCCTCTCTTCTCTTCTTCTATTTTTCCTTTTTCCTTTCCTTTCTCTTTTCTATTTCTATTCTAAGTCTCTTCTTTAAACTCTAAGGGCATGGGCCCTTCCTACTAAGCCCAAGCCCAAAACAACTTAAAGCCCTTACACACTTTACATCCTCAAATGCTCATTTAAACCTCAATTAAACCATAATTATCCATAATATTCCCAATTTAATCAAGCTAAGACAAAATACCACAATTATCACAATTCATGCTTAATATCATCATATAAAAAAATTCGGGGTCTAACAGTCATGCTACAGTAGAAAGGAATGCACAAGAAGCTTGCATCAGCTGGAAACAAATAATCACGCACAAGAGGCCAAGCTTAGAGGAGCAGCGTGAGTCATGCACAAAGGCACTAGGGTACCGTATGAGCGTGAGGTGACGGTGAGAAGATTTAATTGTCTAATCAATTAAAATCAACAACAATCAATGTAAATCACGTAGAACACAGCATGAGATAAAACAAATCAAATGGTGAGAAATTAACGCAATACAGCACGCATGGAGGAGAATAGTTGTCACTCAAGCATCAAAAAGAGGATAAACGAAGAGAGAAAGAGGGGATAGGAGGTTGCACAGAGTTGGAGGTTCCACCGGACAAGCAAGAACGTTACACACACTTTAAGCATCAACGTAAAGGTATGAGGAACCAAGAAATTAAAAAAGGAGAGGCTGGGTTGGAGAAGCTAGCGAGGACGCCGAAGGCAAAATTAAAGACCAAGCAATCACCAATTGTTTTAACATTCCTTCTACTCATTTCATATTCATAATGTTTATTTTTATTATTTTCATTGTTGCTACTATTATTATGAGTAACTAATCTTTTCATTCTAGGATTTTAACCGAACCCTTGATATTATCTCGGTTAATTGGTATTTTCTTCGTTTAATCTCTTATGCCAGTTTTTACTTAAAGGTTTGATTATTGCAATTTTTTTTAATGCTTTTCATAATTTGATCACCTATGAAATTGATTTTCTTAATCTTTGTGTAACGTAACAAGGAGCAATAGATTTGGAAGAAAATTGCAATAGTTTAGGATCACATTCGTAGTTATTTGTGTCTAGGATCGGGAGATACCTATCCACCCTAAGTAACCACATTAAGATTGATTTGATAAAGCTATTGTCGAATTATCACAATTTACCATAGAAATATAGGAAATTGGTTCGATGATTAGGATTACTAATGATCCGGGAGGGCTTCGTAATTAATTCTGAATCTTAGGTTATCAAACTCGGTATATGAATTAAATTGAGAAAATTTTGACACCGAGGTAAAATCAAGGGGGAAGTTAAATTCCTAGATTTTCATTCTATTGATCTTTCTTATATTTTTATCTTGCATTAATTCTCGTTTTTATTTTATTTTTCAAACCACAATCACTCAATCTTTTCTTTAATTTTATGTTATTAGCTTAAGTTAGAGGTTATTACGAGTATTACTATTTAACTAATTTGGTCTTCGTGGGATCGATATTTTTACTACTTGACGATAGAAACGTGCACTTGCGTTCATCACCAACAGTTAACACGAGTCGGTCGTGTTATTGGGTATGAAAATCTTTTACGAAAGTGAGGTTGAATGATAGTGTCAATAGTTGAGTGGTGTCGGTTTAGTAAAGCATTGGGTAAATTTATTGTACTTCGGTGAAAGCTATTAATCTGGGTGAGAGCGTCGCAGACGTAAGCAAGATGTATCAAACTGCGTTATCAAATTTCCGGTGTTTTTATTATTTCGGTTTTGCTTGTTTTTATTTTGATAGTGCCAAATAAGTTTGCGAAATAGTTAACCCCTTTATTTTTTCAATTCTTTTCCAAAAGATCTCCCAAAAAGATATATCAAGGAGATTCAAAAGTTCATCTATTAGGTTAACTCTATACTGAAATTGACTTTTATGTCTCCCAAAAAGACACATCAAGGAGATCCAAAAGTTCAGCTATTAGGTTAACTCTATACTGAAATTGACTTTTATGTCTCCCAAAAAGACATATCAAAGAGATCCAAAAGTTTATCTATTAGGTTCAGGGACAGAGCTACAATGGAGGCAAGTGGTCCCTCCAAAAAATTTTACATTGAAAAAATATTATTTTAAATTTTGATCCTATAAAAAAAATAAAATTTTGCCCTATTAAAAATTTTTCCTCACATAAAAAAAATTTTTGAATCCATCCTGATTAAGTTAACTCTAAATTGAATTTGACGTTTATGTCCTATATGTCAAACCTAAGAGATGTACACGATCATTCATGTTAAATTGCAAAACACGAGAGAAATCATTCACGTCTCGACCTAAGCCTACTAAGTAAAATTGGGTACCTAAAAACAATACATCATTAGAGACACCTACTATCGCTATGATGTCTAACTTTGACAAATACCTCCTATCATTTGAATAATACATCAAAGATATCTTTCAGCAATGGCCTAAAGTCCATGCATCCGTCACTGTGTCCTTTTTATGGCACAAACGAAGTGTCAAGCAATATGAAGAGAGTTCTTAGCTACTAGACTTGTAATGTTATTTTACAGAACATAATGCTTATAAAGATATATATTGATATGGAGTCTCCTATTCTAGTAACTCTTTTATAAATTTATAATAATTCTCGATCTATGGTACTTTTACAAATATCAATCTTTTGATTTCTTAACACTTCACATCAATATTATTTAGATATGATAGTAGGGATCAAATATGTTCTAATTTTACGCTTGGTTACTTTCCAAAAGTCAATGATAAGGAGTTCAAGTTGATAAAATTCTCTGACAATTTACACCAACTGAACCAAATGATGATGAAAGCCTTAGATAAAAACTGTGCTCAGCAACACTTAGTGAGACCGTACACTTAGTGATAAAAGCCTTATAGATAAAAACTGTGCTCGGCAACAATTGGTGAGACCGTACACTTGGTGATGAAAGCCTTAGATAAATACTGGTGCTCAGCAACAATTGGTGAGACCGTACACTTGGTGATGAAAGCCTCAGATAAGAACTGTGCTCAGCAACAATTCTTGCAACATTTTATGTCATAAAATCAAAATTGAAAAAGCTTACCAAAATTTAAAATTGCAAATTAAGGCTGTTTGGTAAATCATTTATCAACAATTTTTACGGAATGAAAGGAATTTAGTAGTTTGATCATGTCAAACTGCTAATAATCATGTTTAGTAATTAGCTAATTAGGATAACTAATTGAACTTAATAAACTATTTTAAAAAATGCTCCTATAAAGAGCGTTTTGTTTTAGCGGCTGAGAAATTAAGGGACAAAAAGAAGATTGTGTCCAAAAGTTATTACAAATTACTCCTATTGTCATCTTTAATTATTTCTTTCCTTCATCAAACACTAATACCCTAAAGTTCAACTTGACTTTAACTTGATTAATATGAAGAATGAAAGTAGAATTAGCAGCTAGAGTAGTAATAATAATAATAATAATAATTTTTGACTTGATTAATATGAAAATGAAAGTAGTATTAGCAAGTAGATGTAACAACAAGAAGTAATAATAATAATAATAATAATAATAATAATAATAATTATTATTATTATTATTATTATTATTATTATTATTATAATATAAACTTAATTTTCTTAAATTAAATATCTAAAATCTAAATTTTATGAAAATATTTAAAGAAATACTACAATATAATACTCATGTCTTTATGTATTTTTTAGTCATACTCTCATATGAAGAAATTATTATGCATGCAAATGTATTCCCAAGGATATTAATAATGCATTAAGAATGAATAAATGAGAATTATGAAAAGAACCTGCGAGATTTCCTTCCTCTGACCGACTGAATGATCCTCCGTCCGATTTGTTAGGCGTGTCCGGCTCCTCCGTTCGACTTTTGCCTTGCCACATGACTGGCGTTGTCCCGGCGCCACCGCCATGGGGAGGCAATCGTTCTTTTGCCCAAGCGGTATCTAGATCGAAACAATCCCCTCACTCCATTCTCCGACCTCTTGTCGATGTGGACATTATTTCAACATCGAAAATACTGAAAGGAGAACCTACGTTCCTCTTGACACAAGCGGAGCAAGATCAATTATCAGCCCCTTTCCGTTTTTCTCTCGTGGGCAAATTCACCAAAGGCAACCCTAAATTGGATTTTTTACGATCAGCTTTCGATCGAATAGGATCTATCGGTGCTTTTACTATAGGGTTGATTGATTTCAGACATGTTTTACTTAACTTTGATCTTGAAGAGGATTATCAGAGGTGTTGGTTGCGCACGATCTGGACTTTTGATACCCACCTCATGCATGTGTTCAAATGGACCCCGAACTTTCACCCAAATCTTGAGTCCTCCATCGTCCCTATCTGGGTCTCTTTCGAAGGCCTCCCTGTTTATGGTTTCCACGAACAGTATCTGAAGCGTATGACTGCTCCGATTGGTACCTTGTTAAAAATAGACGCTCCTACTCTGAAACTTTCACGGTCGTCGATAGCTCGGGTATGTCTTGAAATTGATCTTTTGAAGGAGTTACCTAAACGTATCCGATTGGGCACAGATTCAAAACCTTTTTTCCAATCGATTATCTACGAAGATCTCCCGGCCTTCTGTCGTCACTACCACAAAGTCGGACATGCTATGGATCATTGTCGTCAATTGCATCCAAGTACGGTTGTCGATCCTACATCAAAATCGCTGCCTTTCAAACCCAGTGTTTCCCCCGCCCCGTAAATATGGAAGCCCAAGGACACTCTACCCAGCTCCTCTGGTTCACCAATCGATGAGAAGAAAGCCTCTGTTCCCGATATACCCTCCTCTTCCCTGATTACTTTACCCCCAGTGCAACCGGCAGTTGATGTTCTGGTTGATTCTCCCTTACTGGTTTCTGCTCAATCACCGACTATTGGTTTCGATTTACCCAAATCGAAGGACTCGCCCTCTGCTGCTCTCCAACTGTCATCCAGGTTCAATATTCTCTCACAATTTCCAGCTGATGATGGTGGCCCTGTCTGCCCAACTTTGTTGCCCGTAATGCCCCCATCGACAGTGTTGCTTCCAACCCCTCAATTCTTAGTTTTGACCAATGAGCCTAATTTGCAACCACCCTCGTCTACTTTATCTGCATTGCCTTCTAATAAGGAAATTATACCACCGTTTCCACAACCACTTACTACCTCACCCGTCTATGGCTGATCAAGAGCCCATTGATGAGGAACTAAATTGTGATCCTCCACCAGCAGATTTGAATCAGCCTTTACAACATGCTACATTGCCTATTTCACAATCTGATGTCTTTGACACTATTGTTTTGCCTGCCTATCGTGATGACTCGACCCTAGGCATGGTCTCTGATGAAATGTTACTTGTCATGCCCCAGCATGATGATTTACAGCACTCTCATCGACGTGGTCAGCCTATGGGCTCCAAAAATAAGATTCCTATTATGAATGAGGCCTCTCTTCATCGATCCAGGAGAGCTCCTACTGGTAACGGTTCAAAATCTTCTCAATGATTAGTACCCTAACATGGAATATTCGGGGTGTGGCCAACAAACCCACACGTCGACGTTTAAAAAAATTAGTTGTTTTGCATCAAGTGACGGCTGTTTTCTTGCTAGAACCAATGGGAAATTTATCCGTTTTGTCTGCTGTTAGGCCCCGAATTTTCTTTATGATGTCATTAAGCATGACTTGTGGTAATTATGTGATTATGTTTTAATTTGAGTTAATCGGGGGTATTAATGCGGAATTAAGGTTTAATTATGGTTTAAATGATTTTGGGCTTTGGCTTATTAGGAAGGGCCCAAGCCCTTAGGGTTTAAAGAGAAAGGATTATAAAAGAGAAGGAAAAGAAGAAAAGAAGAGGAAAAGAAGAGAGGAAGAGTGTGGTAGTCGACGGAGAGGAGAAGAGGAAGAGAAGAGTTGCGATTTCGATCGGTTTGACGATTCTAAAGCCTCAATCGGTAAGTTTTCGACCTCCTTATCATGTTTTCGTTTGGATTAAACATTGTAATGGCTTGGATTGAGAGAAATCGATGTTTTAGGATTTTAGGGTGAAAATTTGGGAAAATCCTTAGATTGATGATTTTAGGATGAATCAAGCTTAGAATGAGTTAGAATGGTAGTATAAGCCTTGATCTATGCTTTGCATGTGGTAGATTTGAGTTTGGGCGTAATCGAGCTTGGGTTATGCAGAAATTTGGGGTTGAGTCGAGTTCGAACCGGACGTCATGACAGCGTATGAATGTCGCCATGGCGTGTGGGGAAGGGAGCCACGTCGCGACGTGTGAATTAATTTACGTTTATTAGCGCGACGTGTGCTTTCTGCTGTGGACGTCATGACGAATGATCGGAGACGTCGCGACGTGACGCTTATAGAGTAGGATTATTCGTAGCGACGAGCGTCTCTTCATCGCGGCGATCCCCCTGTGTTTCGAAATAAGATTTTCATATTTTGGGAATATCTTTTGGTATAGATGTCCAATTGAGGTGAATTTGGATTCATTGTGACCTAGAAATAAAGGGCTCGAAGTTGTATGAAGTCGGAAGTTCGAATTTGCCTCGCAGGTTGAATTTTAGGAGAAGATCGGATATAGATTTTTAATGCTTTCTTTGGATTCCAAGCTTCGCACATTTGCTATGGATATTGACTAAATGGAACTTGGTTGTTTTAGGAAACCAAGCTGACCCGATTTTATCGCAAGAAGAAGGACACCAGTGAATCGGATTCTCGCGCGATCTTAGGTGGGTGATATACTTATAGTTATTGTGTGATTAGGCAATTTCTTGCCTATGTATGAATATATGTTATATGCTATGCATGTTAAATGTGATGAATAGAATGACTTTGATTTATCTATTTTGACATAATCATAGGAATTGATAGAAGTGCATTCTGATTTTGAGCATGTTATGCCTCGACTTCGGTCATGGCATTTTGGATAAATGAGAAACATGAAAACCTATCATTTGATAAAATGATTTCGAGTATGATTATGTGATTTTGTTTGGGCGAGAGTGGAACCATTTCGTTAAATCACGCACGCTGACAAGAGCCTTCTCCGGCTGCCCGCTTGTGGCCTATGAGCTCGAATGGACTCATTTCGTTCGAGATGTAAACTTCGGTTTCTTCCTTTTGTTTCCATGGAACCCTCGAGCCATTGTTATGTGCATTGCATATGTGAATTGATTATTATGACGCATACTATGTGACGATTTATGAACCGCATTAATTATAATGAATGTGTACTTTAGTGATTGGCATGTGAATGTCGATGTTGTATATAGATATAATATATATACATTCATATCTTGGGATTTGTGCTAATTGCCAATGGCTATAATTATATTAGCCATCGAATGTGTAGCTCAACCCATTCCTTTCCTCCTCAAAAGTGCATCCGGTCGATCGTTGATCTTGTGACATCGAAAACTTCGGTCAAATTAGGAGCTTTGTATTAAGTCCGTATTTTGTTGTCCCTCCGAGCATGTTAACATTGATCATATTTCATGTATTTTGGATTTTAAATTCCATTTTGTGCTATGAGAACAATTGTGAATTTCCTTTAATTTGCAATGATATGATATCCCTATGATTATAGGGTCTTTAATTCATGATTGTGAATGTTATGGAACTGTATGTATGTATCGTATGACCGATTGTGCCTAAATGTTGGGATCGGGTAACATCTGCGGTATCGAGAGAGATGCATTTCAACACCACATTTGTATCACTTACGAATAAAATCTGGGCTTTATTTTCAGCTGACTATCAGGTGGACAGCCTAGGTGGCAATGACCAAGTTCTACATTTACGGGTTACTCATCATCAGCATCATGCTCCTTTCTTCGTCTTTGTTGTTTATGCTAAGTCTACTCGTCGTGAACGACAGGCGTTATGGGCCAACCTGCTTGCATTTCAGCATTTGCATTCTGATGCACCTTGGACAATCACAGGCGATTTTAATGTTATTCGATATCTGGAGGAATATCAGGGACAAGCTACTCCCGAATTATCTTCAATTGATGACTTTAATGAATTCATAATTAATTGTGGATTAGAGGAGCGCCCTACTCGAAATTTGTGCGTTTACTCGGTTTGGCAATCGATCTAACGGCCAAAGGTCAAGAAATTGGACCGTTGTCTTTTCTCCCCGCCTGGCTCGACCGGTTTCGGTGGCAATCGTCAGTAACTTAAGTAATTCAATATGATCATTCTCCTATTTTGCATAGAATTGATATGATTATCGACTCCAAGCTAGACTCTTCCGCTTCCAAAGGATGTGGCCCGTCGCCCGATTTTTATGATGTGGTTCGAGAACATTGGGGGGCTCCAATTGACGACTTGGGCATGTTGAGATTTTCTTTAAAGCTCAGACGATTGAAAGAGGCTCTGAAAATTTGGAATAAGTCTCATTTTGGGGATGTTTTTCAGAATTTACAAGACTCAGAAAACCTGGTTTTGCAATATGAGACGACCTATGAACAATTACCTTCCCCAGATAATCTGGCTGAGCTAAACAAAGCAAAGGCCAATTTGATTCTGAGAGAACGTGAACGTGATGATTTTCTGCTTCAAAAGTCGCGAATCCGTTAGTGTAAGGAGGGTGATGCAAACAGTACTTTCTTTCATGCTTCCTTACGTGAAAAACGATCATTTCTGGGAATCCATTCCAAAAAAGCAGATGACGGTCGGTGGCTAGATTCCCCTCCTGACATCTCAGCTGAGGCAATCAATTTCTTCCAACAGTTACTTTGTCAAGACTCGGACATGGATGAAACTTCGACAGCTCGTTTGCTAGGTTTCATCCCTCCGCTAGTTGTTGAGGCGGATAACGCCTCTTTGATGAGAGCGCTTACTTATGATGAAGTAAAAGATGCGGTAATGGGTCTCTCCTCACATAGTGCACCTGGTATTGATAGGTTTTGCGGTTCTTTTTATCATAATTGTTGGTCTATTATCAAGGATGATCTCTTCAATGCTTGTGTTGAGTTTATGTCGGGGATTCCGCTTCCGAGAGCCATAGCAAGTGTCCTCATTATTCTCCTTCCAAAAAAGCAACATATTACCTCTTTTGCAGACTTCCGGCCCATTAGTTTATGCAATTTTATTGGCAAGATTTTCACCAAACTCATGACGGAAAGAGTTAAACCAATTCTGGCAAAGTTAATCTCTCCGGTACAATCAGGTTTCTTGGTAGGGCGAAACATTGTCGACAATATATTATTGGCCCAGGACCTAACACGTTTCTTGGACTACCCGGCAAGGGGTGGTAATGTGATTCTTAAATTGGATATGATGAAAGCTTTTGATCGAGTGTCATGGGCTTTTCTGGTTAGAATTCTACGTCAATTTGGTTTTTGTGAAGCTTTCATACATCTGATTATGGGCAGTTTGCGTGCCAGTTAGTTTTCAATTCTGCTGAATGGAAGCCCTGTTGGGTTTTTCCAAGCTTCAAGGGGTGTGAAGCAGGGAGATCCACTTTCCCCATATTTATTCATAATTGTATCTTAAGCTTTATCCAGGGGAATGAATGCTTTTGTACAAGCAGGCATAATTCAACCATATGGTCTTCCAAGAGGCGCTCTAGCAGTAACTCACTTAGAATATGCTGATGATACGATTTTCTTCCTTTCGTGGCGACAAACGCTCCATGGAGCAATTTATGCAATTAATAGAGGATTATGAGCTTGCAACTGGTCAGAAAGTTAATAAGTCCAAAAGCTGTTTTATTCGATCTGAGGGTCTGGCCTCACCACGAGTGGAACTCTCTCGTACTATTTTACAAATGGTGCCGGGATGTCTGCCCATATTTTATCTTGGATCTCCTCTTTATCAGGGCCGAAAAATAGAACGAATTTTTAGGTTCATGGTAGAGCGAGTAGCGACAAAAGTCGGCAACTGGAAACACAAATTGTTATCGCCTGGAGGCCGTCTCATTTTAATAAAACATGTACTCTCTTCTTTACCGTTGCATATAATGTCGGCGATGGTCCCTCCTAAATCTGTACTGGGCCAAATGGAGTGGATTTTTCAACGGTTTTTTTGGGGCAGCACCACTGAAATATCCAAACGACATTGGCGATCTTGGGCGAGAATAGCAATGCCGGTAAATGAAAACAGTTTAGGTCTCTGGCAGTTAAAAGATGTGGTTAAGGCTTACACGATCAAATTGTGGTGGCAGTTTAAAAATGGAATTGGTAACTAGGTCCGTTTCATCTCCTCTTTGTCTACTTCCTGGAAGCAGAAAACTAGCTGGAGGAGACTTTTTTCTGTTGATAGACTTGTCTGTAATCAAGTCCATCTTCACATCCGGAATGGCTCCTCGAACTTTTGGGATGATAACTGGTCTGGTTTGGGCCCATTTCGGCATATGGATAATGAGCAACATTTCCCTCTTCCTCTATTAACAGTTGCTGAATTTATCCGCAATAGAGATTATTGTTTGCCTCTCATTATAAATCATCTGACCGATGCACAATTTCAAGCGTTGAATGCTTTACCTTTTGTTTTGATAGAGGTACCAGATCGAATGTTTTGGAAGCTTACATCTACGTGTTTATTTTCATTGGCAACCGCATATGACTTTGTTCGGTTTCGTGCTCCCATCTCTTCTATGGCAAAATTTCTATGGTCTAAGTTGCTGCCTCAGAAAATCTCAATATTTGTTTGGAAATTTTGGAATTCACTCTTGCCTCTTCCTGATTTCTTGGTTGGTATTGGTTTTGTTTTGTATCCTACTATTTGTTGCTTCTGCTGCTCAGGTCCTGAAACTTGTGCTCACTCCTTCTATTATTGTCCTGTGGTGTTAGAAATTTGGGATCATTTTGCTTCCTTGCTGGAAATAATTATCCCACGTTTTCATAATTTGTGGCCGATGTTTTTGTATTGGTGCCGCTTGGGCAGTTCTGCATCTCTTCGTCAAACGATCATCTCAATAATACCTTCACTTATCCTGTGGGAGGTTTGGAAGTCCAGGAATAATTTTGTTTTCAACAACATAAAACCAAATAAGCTGCTTATCATCAAAGCTATGCATCGACAACTTACCGGGATTTTGTTGGCTCACCATCCGATACCAAGGGATTTCCATGATCGTCGTTTTGTTGAACGTAATTTCAACTCGTCCGACATAAAGAATCGAGGAAGCAAAGAGATTCACACGGTCTGTTGGCAACCCCCTAATTTTGATGTTATGGTTTTGAATACAGACGGTTCATCGCTTGGCAACCCAGGAAAGTCGGGTTGGGGTTTTATTGTACGATTTTCGACAGGTTTTTTCTTCTATGCTGAGGCTTTTTATGTGGGAATCTCGAACAACACGAAAATGGAATTGGAGGCTATTATTAACGGTTTGAGATTTTGCAATGTTTAAGGATTCACTGGAACGCAAATTCAAACAGATAACTCAGCTATTACGGCTCTATTACATAAGAATGGAGGTTGGCCATGACAATTCTACACTAAATTTCAAATTATTAAGGATATGATGACTGTTTCTTCTTCCTCGATTTTACATGTTTACTGCGAGGTAAATACTGTTGTTGATTATCTATCCAGGATTGGCTCATCTGGGATCTCGACTCAATTTCGCCAAGAGGAAGACTTGCCGTTGATTATTCGTGGGACTTTGCTCTTAGAATAAACTGCTACTCCCTACATCCATATCAGATGACTTTTTCTCTTTAATATTGTCAATATTTGTACTTGACCTGAATCTGTGGAGGTTTTCTTGCCGGTTCCTTTCCTTCACAGCACCATAGTGAACCGAGCAATAGGATGTCGATCCCATTACTCGCTATTAATAAAATGGTTTTATTTCGGCTAAAAAAATGAGAATTATGAATTATGATTAAGGAAACATACTCAGGATAGTCATTGGACATGCATTGAACATGGCACATATATGTATGTGCATAAGTGAATATGTATTTGATTGATCAACTTTGTAATGTGAATTTTGTATGCATTGTATGATGTATAGACGCTCAAATCGAATGCTATCATCAACATTGTCGGTCCAAAAAAAAAAAGTCATTTTACACATAAATAGATAGTTTTACCAAACATCTTTAAATAAACAGTTGATATTATCTAATGATCAAATCAATTAATATAACCCGTTGTCAGCTAATTGTTGATAAAATATGCTAACAACTAATGTAATCCATTGATTGCCAACAGTACGTAAATGGCTCTAAATCTTCTGATATTTTTCTTAATAAAAAAATCACGTTTCTGAGTACAAGCGAAAAGACGATTATTTCTTTAACAAAAATAAGCATCATTTTCCTTAATGACACTATTTTGGAAGAAAGCATATTTCGATGAAATCCATGACAAATTATTTTTGCAATAAAAAGGCATATTATGCAAAGAATTGTCAAAACAAGAACAAAAGAACCTGCACAATTTGAGTTTACTTCTACTTTTTTGTTGAGGTTTTAGTATTTATGAAATGATTTTAGTTTATATTTTTTAAAATAAAACAAATATATGTTTGATTATTAATGTCTAATAATTACCTATTATATAAAACTTTAATATAAATTATTTTTATAAATAAATAAAATTAATAAATCTTATTTTAATTTCTTATATAATATTTATTGAAAACTATCAATAAAAATTATCATATTTCATCAATAAATATTTTAAACTTAAAATTTTACTTATTTTAATCATTGAACAAAATTTATTTAAAATATATATTTTGAACATATTTTAAAATTAAATTTATATTTATTAATAATTATTTGAATAAATTTATTTGAATTTAAATTAATTATAAAAATTAAATTAAAATTAATTATGAAAATTAAATTAAGTTATTCATAATTTTATTTTATAATTAATTATATAAAATTGAATTAAATTATATATAATTTCTATTAATAATATATATTAAATAATATATATTTACTTGATAATAAATCATATTATAAAAATACACAGAAAACTAAAACTACTTTTTATGGTTTTCATATTTTATAAAACTAAAAAACTAAAATTAAAAATAAAAACTACAAACAATTGTTTTTTTACTGAATTTAAAAGTAAAAGTAAAATTAAAAAACAGGTCATTATTCATTCTATTATTGATCTTATGAACATTATATTTCTCAAACTTTATTAATTAGATGAATATGATTTCCGTTTTAATTTGAAGAAACTTAGGACTGTTATTTAATTAGCAGTTATGTCTAAGAAAGTGCTCGTAACAACATTTTTAAATTTTAAAGTGCTTCCACCTGATTTTCAACACAATTTTCATAAAACAGGTGGGATCAATTTTATAATAAATACACTTTAAGATTCTCGGTTGGTACTTGATATTGAAATTTTAAATTCGATTTCACAGCCGTACGTATTATCACTGCATCTGCATCACTTAATAATTAACACAATTCCTAAGTTATTAAAACCTTATTCAGTACATAAAAATCTAAAAATATGTAATTTATTATAATTTATAACTTGAATTTAATTAAAATTTTAGGGGGCGTTTGGTTTGAGGGTTTGGGAATGAATGAATGAAATAATTGTAAAAAGTAGTGTTTGTTTTGAGGTTTTCAATTCCAGGGGAATGAATTTATTCCATTAAATTTAGGAATCTACTAAACCCACCAAAAGGGGTTAGTATCAAGGTTTCATTCCAATTTAAATTTTTATCACGTTTATTTTTTATTCTTTTATCCTCAGCTTTTGCCCTACCATCCTCTTTACTTTCTTATCGCTTCGATTCCTTACGATCTCCTATCCTGCCTTATCGGGTCTCATCAATGAAAGAATTTTTTGTTCTGCACTTTCAGGTATATTTTCTGAAATCTCTTATTTTAATTTGATGTTAAATGGAGATAACCCTAATAAACATATGAAGGGCAAATTATTTTCATTTTTATTAAGAGTAAAAATAGTATTATATTATCTTTCATTCTCATTAATGCAACAAACCAAATAATATTATTAGTATTAATATAGAAACTCAAGTTCCAAATCAAACATCATTTTTCATTTTTCATACCCATCCCTATCTCCTTTTACTATTATACTCATATATATATATAGCCAATACTGTGTTTAAACTAAACGCCTCCTTACCCGTTGAATTCTGATCGGCCTGGATTGGTTTTCTAGGATTGTCACATCTTCATTGACTATTGCATAACTTGGAAGGTCGTCCACTCGTCCTTGTACAAGCTAGATTTTCATTTCCATGACCATGAGCTTGGAAAGACGACTTTTTTTTTTTTTTTCGATTTCAACCAACACGGATTGATTTCACAGTAATTCAATATGGGTGGTTGGAAAACAGAAACTCCATGTTTGTGGCGTGAACTTAGAATAAGACTGTTACAGCCTCAATATTTCAATGGAGACAAAATCGTACATTAAAATGTATAACGTCGTAGCTTGATCCCAAGCTTGATCGTAGCACATTACAATGTATAAAGATCCCAAGCTTGATCGTAGCACAGAAGTGACAAATGTAACAAGAACAACCTTAAATGGTAGTGCATGAATCACAAACACCGGGAATTTGTGGGAACTACAGAGAAGGAAGCAGACGTATCCAGCCTCATTAATGATATGATTCCAAAGTCAATAAGAAGTAGAGGAGTTCTAAAAGTAAAACATTTCACTATCGGCTTACAGTTGTAACGTATCTGAACGTACCCATGCACTTGACACTGAAAATAAGAACATGAATGGGATGTAAGGTCGTTAACGATAACGTAATATACATTTCCAACAAGAGCATTAATCCCTTGGCAATCAACATCTTTGATAGTCAATTGTTTCTTGGTTTACGCCGACATTTGATCTTCCTCCAATCACATTCTTTGAGAAAAAGAAAATGTGTAACCATCAAAATTATTCTACGTCAATCAAATGGATTGTTTGAAGCTGCACGTATGGAATTGAATTAATGACATCAAGTTGTGTGGTTGAGTCTGTCTTCTCTTGCACGAGTTCATGCGTTGGAGTTTTGATGAAGGCAGACGAAAACTATATTTAGTTTACAAAATTTTAAAAAAATATATTTTTTAGACTTAGATTAAAATATAACGATAAATATGACTAATATAAATATTTAATATAAATAAACCAAATGTTATTTATATTAAATATTTATATGAATAATGAGAACATAATAATAAACTGTAGCAGGTAACACATGACGGTCTTTTTGGTTCCAAGTTTCCAGCTAATTGCAAATTGGCAAAGCTTCATTTATATATATGTCCTCCAGGTCCTTTGTTGTTCCTTTTTATAACTGAAAATTTTGAATTCGTTACTTTTATGCATGTCATACTCACTTTATATGATGTTCGATTAGTATTAGGCCATTATAAAACTTTCTATTCAAAGACAAGTGATGTTCAATATTTTTCACTTCCTACTCATAGACCTAGTGGTACTTACCGTTTTAAAATAATTTCTTTAAATATTAGTTAAACTTTAATTTCTAAAAGTATGATTTTCGTCTCAATATTTCTCAAAAGTCTAAATAAACTCTCATGATTATCTTAATTTTTTTCCATTTTTACACTATATTTATAGTGTAATAAAATTAATTTTGTAACAATAGAATGCAATAAATACTATTTTAATAACATTAAGATTCTAAGTAGTACAAAAATAACGATAGGCCTTACTGAGACTTTTAGTGAATTGTTAATGTGCAAACCATACTTTTAACTTTTAATAGGGTATGAAGAAAATGTAATACTAATATAGAAAATTTGTCATTGTTAAAATTAATATATGTTGAATTCATTCTTTCTCGTACTCCTAGAATGTGTAATTGGTCGTTAAACGTTTATCTCGAAAGCCATATTCTACATGCATTTATAGAAAGGAATCTCGTTATTGGCTTCCAGGTATTAATTATTTAATTATAAATTGTTTAAAGTTGACAAAAACATAATATAAAAAAGTAGAATTTATTTCCCAAATTAATTTGAGTAGATCCTAACTAAATTCTCTTACTCGATTGAGAATAAGTCAATGTTAAATCATTAGAAGAAGAGATTAAAAAAATTGTGCTTAGATTTGTCCAACTTAATTAATGATTAATCAACTTTTATGATGTCGTCTCAACCCGACAAGTCGGCCAATCCGACCTAATTTATTATTTTTTAAAAAAAAATTTGAAAATGACAAAAAAATGTTTTGTCGCTCTCAGTCTGCCTTCAGTTCAATTAGGTTGTCCAAGCTCAACCTGTAGCCCAATTGACCCAAGATTGCCATCCCTACTTTTATCAAGTAGTATGTGTTGATAGTTAGTTAATCATGTTTGAGAATGATGTTTAGGTCAAATTAGGGTTAAGTTGAAGAATCAACAAGAACCATGTTTATAAAAAATTATTATTTGTTTAAATACTTTCATAGTATTTTTATGAAAAATTTAGAATCGTTATACTAGGCTTTGATCCATTTTATGTTAAATTGATACCTTTTATATTAAATCGGGTTGATTGAGAGTCTTAATTTCAAGATTTACGTTCGATTACGTAAAAAATTGTAACTTTTTAATTTTTTAAGTTTCTTGTAAATTGAATATAGAAAAAGTTTTTACTTTGTACAAACTAAGTTATATAATGAAAAAATAAAAACTACTAACAATCTACAATAAATAAAACTTATCTTTTGAGAATTTTGAAAGTATTGAATAATTCAAGAAACTTTAACTCTAAGATCTCAAATGCTCAAGAACTAGTTTGGCACTCCAAACCAAGTTCAATAATGTCTAGCTATGAAATTGTCACATAAATGACCAAACCAAAGTGGCAACAAACACTGACAATCAACCATCTGTGAAGCAGCTTACAAACAAGAAAGAATGTGACTTTAGGGAAGAGACAAAAGTTGTTTGTGAAGTGAATCACACGTTAATACAATGCTTATAAAACGATATAAGAATGCACGAGAAGGGAGAGTTAAATTGTGTATTCCCCTTTTCGAAAAATTCTTTCAAAAATGTTTGTTAGAAATAATTTTTTTTTACAGAACTTCCGATAGATTCTAATTAATCAAAACTCTGAAAACTTTGTTTACAAACTAAGTAATGATAAAACTTGAATCTAAAAGAGAGATAGAGTAAGAGTAGTTGATATAACGATTTATCCTGGTTCACCCCAAACCGTAGGTTACGTCCAGTCCTCAGAGTTCTTTATGAGATTTCACTATCTCTTCAACTTTTATAAGTATTCTTTACGAGCCTCTTCAGGTCTCTACAATCAGTATTCTTTCACACTTAGCCTCTGCAAGCTATCTGTACTACTTCCTCAAAGAAAAGTGTTTGAAAAGTTGTTACAGTTAAAATTAGCTCTCGGCTAATTTCCACAGTATGTTTTTTACGATAGCGTAGATGTAATTCAGCTAATTTTTCAACTAACTTTACAATCTTCGACTTCGACTTGTATTTATAGCCTTCGTCTCCAATTGCTTCTTGATTCTTGTTTCTGGATTCTTGCTTCTTGAATCTTGTTTCTTGAATCTTTAAAAGAAATGGTTAATCAGTTGAGTTCTGTAACTAACCCGAACTGACTCTTGCGTCTGCTTTTCAATTCTTCTTCTGCGTCTGTTTTGCTCTATTCACGTCTTCGTCTGTTTTTATTTTGTATCTGCGTCTGCATCTGTGTTTCTCTTTTGTGTCTACGTCTGTCTTTCTCTTTTGCGTCTGCGTCTGATTTTTCTCTTTTGCGTCTGCGTGCTTTTTTCTCTTTAATGCTCTGCGTCATGTGTTTAAATCAGTATTGCTTTATTCGCTTTTGTTTTTCTTTTATTTTTCTCTTTGTTATACATCAAAATTATATCTAGGTAAAGTCATTTTGACTTAACAATCTCCCCCTTTTTGATGATAACAAATGATATACAAAAGAAAATAAAAAATACAATGATTAAGAAAAAAATCTTATCTTCACAAAATCTTCCTCTTCCGTCTTTTGTTCTTCTTCTACTCCTTCACCACACCTTTTGAGATTCTTCCATTTTCTTCTCATTCGTTTCTCCCTATTTGTTATAATAAAAATGATCAACGATAATGACTCTTGAAAGATTTCGTCATCATCATCTTCATCTCATTCATCATCTCCTTTATCTCGTTGACTTCACCACGTAGTTGGCTTATTTTAGCTTGAGAGTCAAACGGTGAGGAGGGTTGATCATTATCTTCTGAGGGTGCTGAGAACGAAATTGTTGTAGCATATGCATCCGAGGATGGAATGTATTCTTCATTAATCTCAATAGATGGTGGACGGATAAATGTATTAGATTCAGGAATATCTAAATCATACGGGGCATGTAGCATGAGCAACTGTCTTCCTTGCAGGGGTATGGCTTCATCTTGTAAAAGCAATAATAATTATGTATAATATTAAGAGTGGTCTAAAAAATTCAAAAATAAAAAAATAAAAAATAAAAAATAAAAAATAAAAAATAAAAAAATTAAAAAATTATCGTCTACACAAGCGATTCAATGAAAGTGCATGTAAGCAGTGTAACATCCCGTCACTGATGGGAAGGTTATTTTGGTAAAGTAAGATGGGTTAAGTCTGTACCAATGTGAGACTTTGAAAATAAATCTAATGCTAGTGGGAATTTTAGAAATTGTATTTATGAGTGAATTTGACCTAGAGAAAAGTGTTATTGATTTTGAGATAACACCCTAGCGAATATGATTGGATAATTGATCGCTATTAGAATTGAAATTGGGAGTTCGAATCATATTATCAAAGTGAAATTGAGTTATTAGTGGTGATTGAGTAGAAAATAGAAAGTGTTAAAGAAAGTGAAAATTGGGATATAGCACTGGGAAAATCATGAATAGGCATCGTACATCTGTTATTAAGAGCATATGCATCATCGAATTATTATTTGAATGTGCATTAATAATTGGAAACTATTTGATCGTTATAGAGGTCCGATGGATCAAGATTCCACGGACAATACCGAGACTTCAAGCGGTATACGGAAGTTCGGTGAGTAACCTAGTTGGTTCCTCAACCTCGTGTGATAAAATGTCTTGTGAATATGTGAATAAATGTTATAAATGTGAAATGAATGCTATGAGAGTGTTACTAAGTGTCTTTGTGAATGTGCGAATTAAGTGCCAATGTGCGTATTATAAATGCAAAATATAAATGTGCCGAGATCGTGAACGAATGTGTTGAGATTGTGAATATGAATCTGTTGAGCTTGGAATAATCGTGCAAGATTGTGAATAAATGTATTGAATGAGACAATAGAATTGAGTGAGATATATGTTAGTGATTGTGCAAATGTGAGTGCATGCTAGGCATGAGTGAAATCGGTAATTAACAGTTGTGACTGGAGCCATTAGTGATCAGAGCTTTAAGCTCGATATCAATGAAATGGGCCTAAGGCCAAAAAGGAAATAGTGCATACTCAGAGGACTCTCCTATCCCTTATGTGAGCGGGCAGTAGTGTATACCCTGAGGGCTCTCCTACTTGCCAAATATGCGAGTACTGTGTAGACGTGTTTGCATCCCTCGGTAGTAGGCGAAGCAAAACCGTGAGGTGGTTCTCACACGAAGCGGACAATATCGAAGGGTGGAAGTGTATACCCAGAGGCTCTCCTCCCCAAGACGCGTCAATTGAATACTGACATTGTGAGTGCTCAGCCACAACTAAGAGTAAAAGAATGGAAAATACGGGAAAAGATTTGTGTGCAACATCGATATGTAGTGAATGATAACTTATGAACCGTGTGAAAGGCGATGCATCTTATATGTGTAAAATTGGTGATACATGAAAACAGTGAGACTTCGTGTATTATGTGATGAGTGCTCATGATATATTTAATTTGTGATTTTAGTGAAACGTGAAATTGTCTCGATAGTGTTCGATTGTGTCTCGTGGATCGTGTTGTGAAAATTGGGAATAAATGCAATTAAGTGACAAATGTAAATTGATGTACGATGTTCGAATGTGTCAAATGACTATTGTGATTTATATAACGTATATATGCATGAGTTGGGTGAACCATCGATGATGGTTCCTCATTGAGTTCGCAAACTCACCCAATATTGCAATTATTTTTCAGGGATTGAAGAATACCCCGTTGGACAAACGGGAATATGATTATGAAATTGGGTCGAGTCGATGTGGGATCGGTCAAGCGTCGCATTAGAGTAGTATTGTCTTTTGAGTATTGAATTTCTGTGAATTATTCAGTTAGTGATTTTGTTCAGTGGGCCTAGTTGATAATGTGTGAGTGATTTGTGAATTCTAAAAGTGTCAAAGATGACATTGGGCCCAGTTAGGTCATGCATCTCTGTATACGAGTTGGGTGAGCGCTAATGAGTGCCCCTTTTAATGATTGAGATTGCGTTGCATTGAAAATGTTTTCGTTTTAAATCAGGCCCAAATTATTACTGATTTTCGCGCATGTGATTGATAACATAAAAAGAGAAATGTTTTCTGAGTTTTGAATTGCAGTGATTGCTCTAGTACGCCACCCTCGTAGGGCACGGGCTCGGATATCACCATCGATATCGGGTTCGGGTCTGGCGGGAGTGGGGTGCTACATTTTTCTCACTTATCGCTACTCGAGTAATTTCTACCAATGAACTAAAATCTATAAGTGAAAACACTCCCCCGCCTTTCTGATCAATTGTGTATGAAATTTCGAGGATGAAATTTTTATTAGAAGGGAGAATTGTAACATCCCGTCACTGATGAGAAGGTTATTTTGGTAAAGTGAGATGGGTTAAGTCTGTACCAATGTGAGACTTTGAAAATAAATCTAATGCTAGTGGGAATTTTAGAAATTGTGTTTATGAGTGAATTTGACCTAGAGAAAAGTGTTATTGATTTTGAGATAACACCTAAATAATATGATTGGATAATTGATCGCTATTAGAATTGAAATTGGGAGTTCGAATCATATTATCAAAGTGAAATTGAGTTATTAGTGGTGATTGAGTGGAAAATAGAAAGTGTTAAAGAAAGTGAAAATTGGGATATAGACCGGAAAATCATGAATAGGCATCGTACATCATTATTAAGAGCATATGCATCATCGAATTATTATTTGAATGTGCATTAATAATTGGAAACTATTTGATCGTTATAGAGGTCTGATGGATCAAGATTCCACGGACAGTACCGAGACTTCCAAAGCAGTAGCACGGAAGTTCGGTGAGTAACCTAGTTGGTTCCTCAACCTCGTGTGATAAAATGTCTTTGTGAATATGTGAATAAATGTTATAAATGTGAAATGAATGCGCTGAGAGTGTTACTAAGTGTGCTGTGAATGTGCGAATTAAGTGCCAATGTGCCTATTATAAATGCGAAATATAAATGTACCGAGATCGTGAACGAATGTGTTGAGATTGTGAATATGAATGCGCTGAGCTTGTGAATAACTGTGCCGAGATTGTGAATAAATGTATTGAATGGGACAATAGAATTGAGTGAGATATATGTTAGTGATTGTGCAAATGTGAGTGCATGCTAGGCATGAGTGAAATCGGTAATTAACAGTTGTGACTGGAGCCATTAGTGATCAGAGCTTTAAGCTCGATATCAGTGAAATGGGTCTAAGGCCAAAAAGGGAATAGTGCATACCCAGAGGACTCTCCTATCCCTTATGTGAGCGGGCAGTAGTGTATACCCTGAGGGCTCTCCTACTTGCCAAATATGCGAGTACTGTGTAGACGTGTTTGCATCCCTCGAGTAGGGGCGAAGCAAAACCGTGAGGGTGGTTCTCCACACCGAAGCGGACAATATCGAAGGGTGGAAGTGTATACCCAGAGGGCTCTCCTCCCCCTAAGACGCGTCAATTGAATACTGACATTGTGAGTGCTCAGTCACAACTCAGAGTAAAAGAATGGAAAATACGGGAAAAGATTTGTGTGCAACATCGATGTGTAGTGAATGATAACTTGTGAACCGTGTGAAAGGCGATGCGTCTTATATGTGTAAAATTGGTGATACATGAAAACAGTGAGACTTCGTGTATTATGTGATGAGTGCTCAGTGATATATTTAATTTGTGATTTTAGTGAAACGTGAAATTGTCTGATAGTGTTCCGATTGTGTACTGTGACTGTGTTGTGAAAATTGGGAATAAATGCAATTAAGTGACAAAATGTGTAAATTGATGTACAGTGTTCTGAATGTGTCAAATGACTATTGTGATTTATATACTGTGTATATATGCATGAGTTGGGTGAACCATCGATGATGGTTCCTCATTGAGTTCGCAAACTCACCCAACATTGCAATTATTTTTCAGGGATTGAAGAATACCCCGTTGGACAAACGGGAGTATGATTACTGAAAGCGGGTCAGAGTCAGATGTTGGGATCAGTTCGCGTCTGCATTAGAGTAGTATTGTCTTTTGAGTATTGAATTTCTGTGAATTATTCAGTTAGTGATTTTGTTCAGTGGGCCTAGTTGATAATGTGTGAGTGATTTGTGAATTCTGAAAGTGTCAGAGATGAAATTGGGCCTAGTTAGGTCATGCATCTCTGTATACGAGTTGGGTGAGCGCTAATGAGTGCCCCTTTTAATGATTGAGATTGTGTTGCATTGAAAATGTTTTCGTTTTAAATCGGGCCCAAATTATTACTGATTTCCGCGCATGTGATTGATAACATAAAAAGAGAAATGTTTTCTGAGTTTTGAATTGCAGTGATTGTTCTAGTACGCCACCCTCGTGGGGCACGGGCTCGGATATCACCATCGATATCGGGTTCGGGTCTAGCGGGAGTGGGGTGCTATAAGCAGTCTTACCCTTACTGGACAGTCTTCATTTTTATCCGTAAAACTGCAACTAGCTCTGTCTGGATTCTCCTTAAAGCGCATGCTGCATCAATTCAAAGCACTTCTTCTTCAATTTGATCTGCGGACATATCATTACTGATTCCTTCTGGATATATCTTCTTTCTCCATTTATTCATATCCAAAGGATATCTTGGCTGAATGTCTGGTACAACATTTATTATCGACTGTTCTGTGACTGGATAAATAGTGTATGGTCGAGAAGACATTTTCGTAGGGTATGGCTTTGTAGTAACATACCTTAAGGTATCATAGAAGTTCATTTCGTCTTCATTCAATATATGCCATGTCTCACTATTTATCAGAATAGGTTGTAAGACAGCCTTTATTTGCCTTCTTGGTTGACTGCAGATGGCAATTGCAGTACTCCTCCTTGTTACCACTTCAACCAGTCTGACTTCAAACTTATCCTTTCTTAAAAGTTCGGAATAATTGTGAACGACCAGACTAGGTTTAACAGATTTCTCCAATGGTACCTGCACTGAGCTCAAATCTGTTTTGACCTCTTGTTGATTATCGACAGAAGTAGGC
The DNA here is from genome assembly GCA_029891385.1 of Erythroxylum novogranatense. Classification (NCBI taxonomy): domain Eukaryota; kingdom Viridiplantae; phylum Streptophyta; class Magnoliopsida; order Malpighiales; family Erythroxylaceae; genus Erythroxylum; species Erythroxylum novogranatense. The sequence continues at coordinate 110,665,576 of CM057232.1, forward strand.
TGAACCAGGCTAGGCTCCACTGGTTCCTCCGGTTGCTCAACAATGGGAGTATTCTTCTCTTGATTAACTTCTACAGGAGTAGACAAACTCCTCCTTCGACTAACTACTTTAGTCTTTATTCTCAGAGTTTTCTTAACTTGAGACTTCTGTATCTCAAACTCCAATTTTCTCTTCTTCTCAGACTCCTTGCTCTGACTTCTGTATCAGAAACTCATGTTCCAAATCAAACATCATTTTTCATTTTTCATACCCATCCCTATCTCCTTCTACTATTATACTCATATCTATAGTCAATACTGTGCTTAAACCAAATGCCTCCTTACCCGTTGAATTTTGATCGGGCCTGGATTGGTTTTCTAGGATTGTCACATCTTCATTGACTATTGCATAACTTGGAAGGTCGTCCACTCATCCTTGTACAAGCTAGATTTTCATTTCCATGACCATGAGCTTGGAAAGACGACTTTTTTTTTTCGATTTCAACCAACATTGATTCCTACTCAGACCAAGTTCGTGATACTTACCGTTTTAAAAATAATTTTTTAAACATTAATTAAACTTGAGTTTCTAATAGTATAATTTTCACCTCAATAGTTCTAAAAAAGTTTAAATAAACTCTCACGATTATCTTAATTTTTTAAAACCATTTTTACACTATATTTAGAGTGTAATAAAAATTAATTTTGTAACATTAGAATGCAATAAATACTATTTTAATAACATTAAGATTCAATTTATTATTTTTGAAAGAAAACTAAAAAGTAACAAAAAGATGATGTTTTTTTCGCTCTCAGTATGCCTTCAAGTTTGATTAAGTTATCCGAGCTCAACCTGTAGCCCAGTTAGCCCAAGATTGTCATCTCTACTTTTATCAAGTAGTACGTGTTAATAGTTAGTTAATTACGTTTGAGCATAATGTTTAGGTCAAATTAGGGTTTCAAGAGCTTGTACATCAAGAATTAGTATTTATTTAAATATTTTCACAATATTTTTATGAAAATTTTGGAATCGTTATAGTCAATGTTATGAATACCGCATCTGCCCGATGATGGATTGAGCTCTGAACTAAACGCATCTTAGATTATCGATTAGATCAAGACTGCTTTGGATATTTTTAAATTTATAAAATAGTCCCTAAACTTTTAAAAATTGCAAAATAGTTCATATTAATATATATTATATAGTATCTTGTATAATATTAACCAATAAATATAATTAATTTTAAAATATATAAATTTTGATTTAATAATTGAAAATGTATAAAATAAATATTAGTTTAAAAATAATAATTTTAAAATTATTTATTTTGAAAATTAAATATTTTATTAATATTTTAGTAATAAATATTATATAAAATATTAAAATAAATTTAAATAAAATAATTTATTAGTAATAATTTATTAGTAATTAAAATTAAAATATTTTATTTTAAGTTTTATTTAATTTATAATTATTATTAGTAATAAAATATTTATTATTATTTTAAAAGTTTGAAAAAAAGGAGGAAGAGATTTTGAAAATTTTAAAATTTTGCAAAAAACTCCCAAATTTTTAAAATTTTCGATCTGATCTAATTATTTTGAATCTTAAGTAAGATAAATTAAATTAGCTTAGATCTAATCGATATTTAAATCCCAGATAAAACTTGAAATCCTAAGATGGATTTGGACCGAATAAGATGCGTGCCGGCGATCTACGGTCGATGCGAACTAATTCAATACATTGGTTATAGTAGGCTTTGATCCACTTTACTTTAAATTGATACCTTTTATGAGTCTTAATTTCAAGATTTATATAACGAAAAAGATAAAAACTACTAACAATATGCAATAAATAAAACTTATCTTTTTGAGTATTTTGAAAGTCCTGAATAATTAAGAAACTTTAACTCAACATCTCAAATGCTCAAGAACTAGTTTGGCAATCCAAACCAAGTTCAATAATGTCTAGCTATGAAATTGTCACATAAAAACCAAACCAAAGTGGCAACAAACACAGACAATCAGCAGCTTACAAACAAGAAAGAATGTTGTTTCAGGCACGAGACAAAAGGTGTTTGTACCTTTCTACGGATGCTTCTGTCTTGTTTGAAAATGGAAACAAGTTAACATCAATACCGTTTGTTTCTTTCGTGCGTTGTTGTTGACTGCTGACTGTTCCTGTTCCAAAGTTCTCTCTTTCTAACCGGACAGGACTGGTTTTGATTAGTTCGACTCTAAATAGCTCAACATACAGCACTCTTTCTCTTCCAAATCGTTACCACCAATTCAAGCCTGACCCCTTTCAATTTTCCCGAGAAACAAACAGAAAATTCAGTTTTTTGAGTAGCTGGTGTTTGCTTCTTACTTTACGAATTTACGATCATCGTCAAATGCCGAAAGACGGGATGAGGAACCTATTCTTTCATTCAAAGGCTCCATCTTTTGCCGTAACTACTTCTCCTTTATCCACTCCTCGCCGGAGCTTCTGTGGATCGAGGATTGGAATGATTATCGAAACAGCTGATTCCATAATCATGAAATGGAACTCAGACTCTTCAACCTATGCCAGCGTCACGTCTCTCTTTCACAAGGACAAAAGAGAGGCCGCAGAGTTCTTGAACTGCGTTAACAGCCTGCAAAAAGTCATGCATTTATTAGAATCTGAAGACCCCCGCCTCGAGCGAGCCCAAACCCTCATGCAAACAGCCATGAAGAGGTTGGAGAAGGAGTTCTATCAGATTCTCTCCATGAACCGAGCCCACCTCGATCCGGAATCTGTTTCAACCAGATCCTCTCGGACCTCCACCATATCCAGCTCCGATAATCAGGACGACGACGAGGAAGAAATCCAAATCGTCGGAGATTCCATCGCCCAACTTGAGAACGTTTCTGCCACCGTAATGGACGACTTAAAATCCATTACAGAGTGCATGATCTCTTGCGGTTATACCAAAGAGTGTACAGAAGTGGCAAAAGTCATACGTAAATCAATAATCGATGGAGGTATTTACAAACTAGGCGTGGAGCGAGTGAGCTCTTCGAAGGTGAACAAGATGAGTTGGGAAGTACTTGAATTGAAAATCAGGAACTGGCTTGAAGCAATGAAGATCGCTATGAGGACGTTGTTCGCTGGAGAGAGAATTATCTGCGATGCCCTTTTCGCAGTCTCAGATTCCACCAGAGAGAGTTGCTTTACTGCAGTATGTAGAGAAGCTGCTACTCTTCTCTTCAACTTCCCTGAGCTCGTCGCCAAGAGCAAAAGATCTTCGCCGGAGAGAATGTTTCTCTCCCTCGATATGTACACGTTAATCACCAAACACTGGCCGGAGATTGAGGAGATCTTTTCGTTTGAGTCGTGCTCCACCGTCCGATCCCAAGCTCTCGCGTCCCTCACTCGACTCTCCGAGTCAGTCCACCACATGCTCGCCGAGTTTGAATCGACAATCCAAAAGCACTCTTCCAAAACACTACCTCCCGGCGGCGAACTGCATCCTCTAACAATATACGCAATGGACTACCTCGTTCTACTCGGCGATTACAGTAACGTAGTTGCCGACATTATCTCAGACTGGCCTCCACAGTCGAAACCTTACCCGCCGGAATCCTACTTCGACAGTCCACACTCCCAAGACTCACCGACGACTCCTTTGTTCCTCCGATTCGCGCGGTTAATTCTGGTAGTTCTCTGTACACTCGACCGAAAAGCCGAACAGTACAAAGACGTGTCCGTTTCTTATCTCTTCTTAGCCAATAATATCCAACACGTGGCATCAAAGGTCCGTACATCCAATCTCGTATCCATACTCGGCGACGATTGGGTGACGAAGCACGAAGCTAAGGTGAGAAAGTTCGCAGGGAAATACGAGTGTTTAGCCTGGGTCCCACTCGTTGGAATACTGACAGAGAAGTCAACGACTGTGATAACAGCGGAGGAGGTCAAGGACATGCTTAAGAGATTTAATCCAAGTTTTGAGGAAGTGTACCGGAAACAGAGTTCTTGCGTTATTCCGGACCTGAAGCTTCGGGACGAGGTAGTGGTATCTATATCGAGGAAGCTAACGTCGCAGTATCGCGAGTTGTATCAGAAACATAGAAGTGTTAGTAAATTTGTCAAATATGCTCCTGAAGACATAGAGAATTACTTGTCGTATTTGTTTTCCGGGACGATGTTTGGGGGAGATTTCCCGTCGTCGTCTTCTGCTTCGTCGTCTCACCGGCGCCATGGACGAACATAGAGACCTTGCTTTTTCTTTTTTTGTGAATACTAAATTATAATATGTAATTATTATTTTCACACATAATTTTATTTATATTAATTCAATATATTTATATCAAATAACAAATAAAATATTTATATTAATTCAATATATTTATATCAAATAACAAATAAAATATTTAAAATATATTAATTTTAATTATAAATTATAAGTTCTTACACTTTCACATAATTAAGATCATGCATATTAGATAAGTTGTATTATCAATCCTTCTCATAATGAATACCGAACATTATGTTAGATGGATGCCAAGCAATTATTGTACGGCTTAACAAGCTCAATCCAGTAACCTTAACATTACATATATGAATAACTATATGAAATAAAATATTGCAGGGTTGATAATACAATTTCGTTGTCCAAAGTGTTAATTGTTAAGAGTGAGAATATGTTGTAACTTGAAACTATAATATGAATTTTAAATAAAATATTTAATAATTAAAATAAGATAGTATGAAGTGTCAAATAATAATTGAAGTTTGTAACTGGAACTCCTCACATATTGCAACTCTTCCTTGTATAGTACACAAACATTTACATGTTCAAGTAATGTCATGATTGATGTTCTATGGATCAAGGTAAGAGTGATAAGAAGTAGTACTTTTTTTTAGGTAAGAGTGATAAGAAGTAGTACTTGAGAAGCAGAGAGTGGAGATATCGAAATTGATTTAGGATTTCTACTTTTCTAGGGAAAAGACGACTTTGTTTAAGAAGAAGAGACATAGGGAATACGTTACAAAAGAATTAAAAAGGGGTAAAAGATAAAAATATTTGCTGTAGTTTAAGAAATCTTTAAAAAGGCCCCAAGATCTTAAAATTTTTAGAAAATCTTCTTCTTTTAAACTTTAGATAAAAATAACGATAAGATACATATAATATGAACATTATATTATAGTGAAAGTTGATTAATCTGGATAAGAGTCCCGCAATTATAGGTTAAATATACCGAACTGTGTTAAGAAATTTTAGTTGATGATTTATTTGTTATTTATTTGATTTTTCTGCTTGCGTTTTAATTATGAAAAATTAATAATTGTTAATACAATTGTTTTGTGTTAAGCGGCAGAACAAATACATTAGGAAACCATAATCTTCGGGTGTTTTACTATTTTTAACATTTTAACACAATTATCACAACTCAATCAAATTCTGGAGTATGTTCATACATATACTGTAACACCCCACTCCCGCAAGACACGTACTCGATATTTATGAGTGATATTTGAGTCTGTGTCCGACAAAGATAACGTACTAGAACACTCAACCAGTAAAAAATTGGTATAATTTTTTTTTGAAATCACAAACATAAAGTGCAGAAATCGATAACCAAATCGGGCTCATTTTCATTCATAAACATTTTCAGTTATACGTAACAACCAGTACATAACTCATCAAAGATTTATTAATTACGTGGGGCCTATTACAAATACAAAATACTTTAAACATAATGTCTTTACATTTCAAAAACCATTTTCATATAAATTGTACAACACTTAAGACTACACATATCAATACACCATATCAAACTACATATGCAGGCATAAATTGATCCGGACTTGAAACTCTTACTTGGAGCCTTTCTGGAGACCTTTAGAAAACCTAAAAAACTACGTTGCAATAGTTTTGCGAACTCAATGAATGAACCATCATTAATGATTTCACCGGATCACCAACACACATCATATATTGCACAATTACTCATTCTAAGCATACATTTATTATTCAGATACTCACATAACATGGCATATCATATAGTCATTCAATACAGCCTTGCAAATCATTCATGAATTTCAGTCTTATAATGTTATATGCATGAGACTCGCATTCGTTCTTATTGTTGTGACTGAGTGCCTATCATGTACTTATACAAATACTGACTCATAGGGCTCAATCAGAACAGAATCATAGAGCACAGCTCTACGTGTAGAATCAAAAATCACAGAGCAAAACTCTACGTAAAAGCGCTTCATACTGGCTACTCAAGTCACAACGCCTTTATCTAAACATACAATTTATGAAATGCATCAAATACATATATTTCATATATCACAATCACATATGATGCTCAAACAAAACTCATAATCATCGGACCTAAATTCGATATTCAACTTTTGTTGAGAATTTACATAGCATTCAAAAATCCATAACAATCAAAACAACAATCAAAGCACTTCCAATACATTCCTGAATATTGGTCTCCTCGGACAATTCAAGTCCAGAATTCATAAGCAAATTGCAAACAATTTAATAATATTTGAAGTTTAAACAAATTAAATCAAATCAATCCTGGGAAATCATCTAGGTTGACTCACAATACGATTCAAAATGCTATTGCCTGGATGGACCGGCAATGTTTGATTGGCGTCCAAAGTGCTCCTTTATAGCATACAAAACACATTTATAAATATTACACTTTTGCACAATCATAAGTGTTTAATAATGTACATGAATGAAATGAAATATGTACAATGCATGTTCATGACAAATCTGGGGTACTTTATTGCTATCCTTATCAACAAATCATTCAGATATCAAAGCTAGCATTAATACCATGTGTACTTATAATTTGGACCATAATAAATCAATGTCAAAACTATTTCATAACTTCATTAACCACTTCAGATTTTTCTTTTAATACACATATGGGTCAACTTTGCATACTAAATCTGATAAGGTAAATGGAAAAATTATGCAACACTTCCTTCTAGAAATTATTCTCCAATGTCTTAAGTTTTTATTGATATCAAAATCACTTAATTTGGTTCAGTAATTTGGAAGATATGCCTCAATCATTATCAAGTTATTCACATTCAAAAACAGTGTACTCTATACAACTTCCATCCAGAAATTCAAAATCTTAGAGAATGAATCAAAATTCGACTTGCTGAGACAATTTGTATACCTACATCTCTAGGTTACTCCAAATTACAAATCATCTCATTTAGAATCCTATAGATCTAGATATAATCAAAATACTGAGATGTGTTCAATAAAACAACACCAGTTCACACCATCCCAACAGATTCTCTCACTTTTGTTCAATCAATCTTTCTCAATTCAATTCAAAATGAAACAAAATTTTATCAAGAGGTAGAAAAATGTCTTACTAATCCAATGGTTCAAAAATCAAGTCATTTTGAGCTCAGTCGAAGAAGTTATAACCAAAAAACTATCGGATGTTCATCAACCTCTCAAAACTTCAAAGTCGCTATCGTGCAATTGCACGATAACGATTTTTGCTATCCAACTATCCAACCTCCAAAGTCACCATCGTGCTTTTGTAAAAAGGTATTTTTTGGCTAACCTTCAATGTCACCCTCGTGCTTTTGAACGATGGTGTTTTTGGCCTAAAGTCTTAAAAGTCACCATCATATTTTTGCACAACGTTGCTTTTCCACTTCTTTTTCTTCACCGACATCCCAACATCTAAAATCCATAACTTTTGATCTAGTAGGAATCAAAGCAGTAGCATAGTCCATTAATTCATTAAATCTCACCTCATATTCGGCCACTGACATCCTACCCTACTTCAATTCTAGGAACTATTGCATCTTCATATCTAAATAGATCTTGGGCATATAATTGTCCCTGAAGACCCTCAGAAAATCTTCCCACTTCAATTGGCAGGGCCTGGTGGTACTGTCCGAGACAATCTTCCACCACTGGTAAGCTGGGCCCTGTAGTAGAGATACTGCATAGTCTAACCTCTCATCAGGCTCGCAGTCCATCTGATCAAAGACTCTCTCTGTCCTCTCAAGCCATCCCTCGGCCTCAACAGGGTCTGTGCTACCATAGAAGTCCACAACTCCCTGTTTACCTATCATACCTCCTCTCCCGTCTCTCGGGAACCTTAGGAGGCAATTCCTCAGATCAAGGCACCGAGGACTCCCTACTGGCTCCGACTGATCCTTAGTCAGCTGGTTGATCAACTTGATCACCTAGGGTGGATGACCTATAACAAACAATAATTTCAATCACTTTCCTGCATTTCTCAAAATAATTCATGCCTAACCTTCTATATGTCCCAACAGATGCCAACCATGCTTTGATACCACCTAAATGTAGTGCCCTTTTATCGCAGGGTACACATCGGGATGCTCGCAGGTCATTCTGGTACATATCCTATGATAAGGGTGAGCTACGAACGATCACTACATTCACTTCACATGGCATCATAATAAAACATCAATATAAAAATCACAATCCTTTTGAAACCAACTTTTTCCTCATTTCATTCCATCAAAATCAAAAGTTTACACCTCTATCATCCTTTACTTTCTGTACATCAATCAAAAACCTAGTACAAAAATACTACATGGAAGAGGAAAAAAATATCAAATCTATCTAGGCCATCCAAAAGTCCCAGCTGACCTACCTGTGAGTCATGACTTCTCTTGCCAGAAACAATCTACACGGCTGGAAAAGTCTCTCTGTAGCTAGGAGTCTACTCTCGGTCTTGAAAAGATAACGTTACAACTTTGATGAGTTTTGCGAACTCAATGAGGTAACCATCATCGATGGTTCACTCAATCCATGCAACACAACAATTCATATCACAAATATAGCAAAATTTCACATTTATCATAATTAACACACTATCACATAGGCATAAGAAATTGTACATTTCACTCAATCAAACACATTTGACAAAATGCATATAAAATGCTCGTGAGACACTTTTTCAATTATTACGGTGTTGTGACCGAGTGCCTGAACTATCCCATATAGGGCTCATTAAACATTGAACCTGAGGCTTTAAATCACTGTTGAGCTCGAGGCTCAAATACACTCGTTGAGCTTTAAGCTCTAATCGGTGGCTGCTCCAGTCACAACTGTCATTATCTGATTATGTATTCGTGAATGAAATGCATATGTCACAGTCAATCACATCATAAGCATATATGCATAAGTGATTAATTAATTCTGCAAGCGCACAGAATTGTCCCAGTATTCACACAACGAATATTCTAAAGTCGTCTCCCTTAAGGACCAATTCTTTTACCGTTCAAAGTAAATCTAATTAATTGCATGTTATCCGTAACAAAACAAATTACTAAAATTGGATAGGGTAGGCTTGAATTACCAATTACAAGTAAGTAATAACAAGACAAACAAAGAAAGAATTTAATTTCTGATTTGGAAATAGGGGGAGGGGTTCACCAATTGAAAGACGTATTCGTACAATATGAATTCGATTGAATATAGGCTAAGAAAACTGTAGCACTATTATACCCATATCTTTTCTCAAGGTACAAGGGAGTATTCAGCTGGAAACATCCATTTCTCAATGTGATCATTCTCTAACCAAATCCATTAAGCAAAGGCCACTTCAAGTTCTCACCCTAGCTTAGGTTATCTTTAACTCTAAACCCAAGATGTTCACCTTCCTAAGCTTGAATCATGGTTAACTCTTCAGCATACCCAATGATTCCTAAACAAGCATCTATGGAGATCAAGCATAGAAACAATAATGAAGTTCCAGGGAAATGAACATAGCCCAGAAATTTTCATTAAAAACATTCAATCATCCATATCATACAAAACTCCCTTCCAATAGGCTACATCCCTCACCCTAATGAGGTTTAGTTGCTGCACATTTCAACAAAAGACATACATACAAGAATGTTCAACATTTAGAAAGAGAAAAGAGAGAAAGAGTATGAGAGGAACAAGTATAGAAACTTCTAATCCTTGGGCTCTCCCAAAAATCCCCCTTTCTTTCCCTTTTTGTTGTGCCTCCAGAAGCAGTTTTTGTTGTTGTATTTTTGGTCCCCCCTATTCTAGGTCTAAACAGTTGGTATTTATCCTTCAGACACTCTAAAAAAACTGACTTCCCAAAATAGGGGTCTGTTGGCCGTCTATGTCCGTTAAACGGACATGTGTGTCCGTTTAACGGACAGCTACGGGTCTAGCAGGGCTGTTCTATCACTTGATGTTCGTTAAAGGACCTTCTCAGGTCTGGAATGCCTTCTTGCTAGTTG